>CM062815.1:429594888-430194888 GCA_031772625.1 Pinus tabuliformis
TTCAGGTGACTCATATTGAGCTCCTACATTGTAATTCTCTACTTAAAACACAATAAATAAGGCCACCCACTGAAGCTGGACTGGAGATGTAGCCCTGGAGAATAGGGTGAACTCCTTATTAATTTCTTGTGTTCTTGTATTTGCTTACTGTATTTCTCTGCTGTCTTTCCATTCAATTGTCTGTGTATTGGCAATCTGACCAATCCGTTGTTTAAATAACATAGAAACACACCGACATATGAGTATGTAATACCTTCATTTAAAAACTCTTTAACTGAGGTCACTCATAGGGTGATTATCAGATCAAGTGGTATCAGAGCTTTAGGCTATAAGGTTAGATAAGCTTGTATTGGTTTAGCTGTTGAATTCTCACTAGATCAAAGCTCAAATTAGGAGAAGGAGAGTTGGTCGAAACTAATCCTAAAATTGGGAGAGTCTATCCTCGGAAGACAATGTCAGAGGAAGGTTCTGTGAGGCCAAACCCTCAATTCATAGAGAGTTTCCTAGCTATAAAGTCTATGGTAGAAGAAATGTATAGGGACTTTAGAAAGCATAAGGATGAAGATTCATCAGGTTCTAAGCAAAACAAAGAAGAAGATGAGTCTCATTCGCATGACCACTCAAAAGGAAAAGAGAAAGAGGAAAACTTTCTCACACCTCCTAATAGCCCTGTGCATAATAAGAAAGCATCTTTGATTAAACTAGATGTTAAATTTGACTTGCCTATATATGATGGAGAGCTAAATGTTGAAAAGTTGGACAATTGGATTAGACAAATTGATGTGTACTGCAGAGTGTAGAACATCGACTCAGACAAGAGCAAAATTCAGCTGGCAAGCCTACGCCTAGGAGGCACTACCTTGGTTTGGTGGAAAGGAAGAACCCAAGCTGACATGAAAAGACATGGTAAGACCATCTATGTCTGGAGTGACTTTGTTTCTACAATTAAGAAGCAGTTCTATCCATTGGCCTATATGAAACAAGCCATGATGAGTTGGCAAACTCTTCGACAGTTGAAAGGGAAAAGTGTGCAAGGGTACACTCAAGAATTTCAAAAGAGAGAATTGATTCTAGGGATCTCATTAGACTCACCAGAGACTATTTTGAAGTACATTGGTGGTCTACACAGCTACATGAGGCATACCATCCTCATGTTTAATCCCACTAGTATAGATGAGGTATCTGTACAAGCTACTCATTTAGAAGCTAGAGGAAAGAATGGAAATCCAGAAATTGGGGGACCATCCCAACCCACTGCAAGCAGGAGCAAGGAGAAAAGAAAGTAGAAGTGGAAAGCAAGGAAGGCTAACACTACACAGAAAAGCAAAGCTTCATGCACTCACTGTAAAAAGGATGGGCATGATGATGAGCACTGTTGGATTCTGCATCCAGAGCCGAGACCTAAGAAGTCCGAGGGCAAGAAGAAGAAGACTGTTGCAGCTATTCAGAAATATTTGGGGTCGGACTCGGGAGATGAAACAATCATTGCAGCCATAGGTATAAAAGGTAGAATTCTGAAGCATCTACTAGTAATTCTACTCAATCTGTTATTGATGAAGAACATGAGAGAAAAAGACATGAGCTTTTCCATATTTGATTCATTTCCAAACATCAAAATATTGATACTTTGTTTGATAGTGGCTCACAAGTAAATTTGATTTCTGAAGCAATTGTAAAGAAATTGGGATTAGAAACTACACCTCACAAGAAACCATACCCATTAGGATGGTTGAATGATAAAGCAAAACTACAAGTGACTAGACCATGCAAACTCAAGTTTTCTTTTCGGTCAGCATTTGTAGATGAGGTTGAGTTAGACATAATTCCTTTGGATATATGTGGAATTGTTTTACGAAGTCCTTACTTGTATGATAGAAAGGCTATTTTCTATAGAGATGAGAACAAGTATCTACTTGTTAAAGATGGAATTGAATACTTTGTAAGAGCTCATAAGCTCAAGAATAATTATACTCTCATAAACTCAGGGCAGATGAAAAGAATGATAAATTCATGCAAACAATTTTTACTAATGGTTGTAAAGGAAAAGAAACCTGATAAAACCAATGTATTTGAGGGTTGTAATGCTAAACAACAAGCTGATATAGAAAAGATTGTTTCAGAGTATGATGTTCTGTTTCAAGAACCTAAAGGTCTGCCACCCAAAAAGGAAATAGTACATGATATTATTTTGCAGCAAGATGTTCCATTGCCTAACATTGGAATGTACAGGTTGTTTGCTTTAGAGAATGCTGAAATCAAGAAGCAGGTGCAGGAGTTGCTTGAGAAGGGTTCATCAGGCCTAGCACATCACCATGTGGGTCACCAATCGTTTTGGTGAGAAAGAAAGATGGCTCGTGGAGAATGTGCATTGACTATCGAGCACTGAATAAGATAACAATAAAAAATCGTTATCCCCTTCCTCGCATAGATGATCTTTTAGATCAATTAAAGGAAGTGTTTATTTCACCAAGCTGGATTTGCACAGTGGATACCATCAAGTCAGAGTTGCAGAGCAAGATGCATGGAAGACTGCTTTCAAAACAAAGCAGGGATTGTATGAGTGGCTGGTTTTGCCTTTTGGCTTGACCAATTCCCCTGCTACTTTCATGAGATTAATGAATGATGTACTCAGACCTTTTCTTGATGATTTCGTTATTGTGTATTTGGATGACATTTTGATTTTTAGTAAAACGCGGGAAGAACACTTAAAGCATTTTAAGCAGACATTAGATGTTTTGAAAAGAGAAAAACTTTATGTTAAACTCTCCAAATGTGAATTTGGAAAAACATATCTAAATTATTTGGGTCATATAGTAGGGGGTGGTGAATTGAAAATAGATCCCTCTAAAGTGGCAGTCATTGTAAACTGGCCTAAACCCAAGTCTGCTACAAAAGTGAGAAGCTTCTTAGGAGCAGCACAATATTGGAGGAAGTTCATCTCTAACTTTTCCTCAATTGCAGCTCCCTTACATGATTTGATAGGATTGAACAAGGTGTTTCAGTGGGGAGGCAAACATTAGAAAGCCTTCGACACCTTGAAAGAAAAGATTAGTACAGCACCTGTACTAGCACTGCCAGATCTATAAAGACCATATGAGATCCAAACAGATGCTAGTGACTATGCCATGGGAGCAGTGTTGACATAGCACGGTAAACCCATATGTTATCATTCTGAGACTTTTAATCCTGCAGTAGTTAACTATCCTACATATGATAAAGAATTGTATGCATTAGCTCAAAGTGTGAAAAAGTGGAAACATTACTTAGTGGCAAAGAGACAGTAATACATACTGATCATCAACCACTTCAATATCTACACTCCCACACTAAGTTGCAACAATCAAGACATTACAAGTGGATGGGTTTTCTACAACAGTTTCATTTGGTCATCAGATATAAAAAGGGCATACATGACAAAGTTGCAGACATTTTGTCTAGACCCATTATAAATGCATCTACTATACTTAAGCATAATTCTGTACTACATGAAAGCTACATTGAACAATATGCTCAAGATGTAGATTTTAAAGATGTATATGCAACTTTGAGTCAAGGCAAAAGGGTAGAAGAATTGGATTATCATATGAAGGACCGACTTTTGTATCATTGTGGTAAACTTTGCATTCCACAAACAAAGAGAGTAAAGATAATTAGAGAGACACACACTTCTATGATATCAAGTCACTTTGGGGTAAGTAAAACAGTTGCACAGCTGCAAATATTTTGTTATTGGCCGAAAATGAATGAGATAGTTTCTAGATATGTAAAAGGGTGTACTATGTGTGCTAAAAGAAGCCCAGCAACAGAAACTAGGCTTGTACACTCCATTACTAGTTCCTTCTCACCCTTTGGAAAGTGTTTCCATGGACTTTGTTGGAGGACTACCTAAATCTGGGAAAGGTCATGATTATCTGTATGTGGTTGTGGATAGGTTCAACAAAATGTGTATTTTGATACCTTGTAATAAACAGATTACAACTGAACAAACTGCAAAACTATTCTTTGAACATGTATGGGTTCATTTTGGATTACCCACCTCTATTGTATCTGATCGAGACACTCAATTTGTGGGGAAGTTTTGGTCAAGTCTGTGGGAGCTAATGGACACCCAACTGAAGAAAAGCACAACTTTTCATCCACAAATCGATGGCCAGACAGAAGTAGTTAACAGGACAGTGATCCAATTACTCAGAGGATATTGCAGCAAACATCCTAAGCTTTGGTATGAACACTTATGTTATGTGCAGCATGCTTACAATAGAGCAAAACACTCTTCTACACAGAGATCTCCTTTTGAGACCTGTTTTGGTTTCATACCAAGGTCTCATTTAGATTTTGTCTTTGGTAAAGATACCACAGTTGATGGACATAGTGATGTGGACAAGGCAGCTAGGTTCATTGAACAGATCCAGGAGATCCACCAAGCAATATAGGAACAGCCGGAAAAGAGCCAAGCCAAATACAAGGCAAGGCATGACAAGCATCAGATGGAACATAGTTTTCAAGTTGGAGACCAGGTCTGGCTGTATATCAGCAAGGACAGGATGCAAGGTGAAGGTAAGAAGATAAAGCCTATCAAGTATGGACCTTTTAGGATACTTGAGAAGATTGGCGAAAATGATTTTCGCCTTGATCTACCAGCTTACATGCACATCTACTCAGTCGTAAATGCAGATTGCTTGAGATTGTTTGAACCTTCATTGATTGAGGATCCCGAAGAGCAAAGTAAATTGCCTTCTATTGATGCCTGCTACCTGAATATCTGAATGAATTGCAGGAAAACACAGTCTTGGATAGGAAGGTGAGGACAATGCGCAGGGGAGATGTTGAGTACCTCAGAATTTGACTCAAAGGTTCAAAGCCGAGCAGCACAAAGTGGATTGAGATTGGACAAGTGAGACAGCAGTACCCTCACTTAGTTGATGCTTGAAAGAAAACCAACTTTTGGTGGCCCAAAAGCTTTTCAGTGGGAAGGCTGTGATCCGAATTGGATCCATAAAATAACTGTCAAAGAGAACCATCACTGTATCAGGTCGGGACAAACTTCTAAAAATTCCAAAACAATGATCAAAAACACTCTAAACCAGTGGTAATGGCAGCCAGCATGGAACGACAAGGACCTTGGTCAAAGCGCACTGACTGAGGCCCATGGAGACTGCACAAGAGGCCGAATTAGCCCCTGGGAGCCCTAGATCGGGAAACAGAGGTGGATTTTGATGCATTATTAGGGCTTAGCGAAAAGGGCTGAAATGGAGAAGCCCCGAGCACTCGGATGCATGGGGAGCTGGAGAACCGTGGGCGAAAAAGTGCTAAAGGACAAGGCGGGACCCACGCTCCGAAAAACCGACGGTATTGATCTGGGTGCCCTCAAATGGTAAGTGGTTTTGGAGAATTTGGAGCGATCCCACTCAACAATCGATGCGTGGCAAGCGAAGGAGAGAGAAAATTATTGTTGATCACGCGCTAAAGGTCAAGCAAGTCAACCGCACGAAACGTGTGTATGGCATCAGATCTGTAGGCCCCAAATCGGATGGCTGAGATCACGCCCGATGGGGGAAGCGGAATTGATGAAGGAATGAGCCGCGATTTAGAAGGATTTGAAGTCCGTTTTTACCGCCACGGTGGAGGAAGACTTCATCCACGATGTAACCTAAGAACTGAACTGACGAAGCAGGCTGGCGCGTTACAGGAGGACATGTGGCCACTCCCTGTGAGTCGATGATGACGCCGAGCCAAGGAACTCCAAGCGCAGTTGCAGAAGGCGATTCGACAGAGGCGGAAGAGGAACTGAATAGACAAGGAAACAAGTGGCTTAAAGCCATGAACAGAGACAGAATATACAAGAAAAGGGAGATACAGAGGACCAGAATCCCAAGGGGAGGATGAAAAACATGGAAAAAGACAGTGAAGCAAAATTAGAAGAGGACAGAGGGCCGAGCTGACCAAAGGCACCATCAAGCACCAGAGAGCTTGAGGGATTCAAGCCATCCCAGAGAGGATCTATTTGGATTGAGCACCCCATTGTGATCTTTCCACTGTAGACTAGAAGGTCACAGAGCTGGTAGGAAAACAAATCTGTGCACTCTAGTGGCTTGGGGAATCCAAGAACCACCTTGCCAAGCATATCTGTTTCAGGTGACTCATATTGAGCTCTTGCAGTGTAATTCTCTGCTTAAAACACAATAAAATAAGGCCACCACTGAAGCTGGACCAGAGATGTAGCCCTGGAGAATAGGGTGAACTCCTCATTAATTTCTTGTGTTCTTGTATTTGCTTACTATATTTCTCTGCTATCTTTCCATTCAATTGTCTGTGTGTTGACAATGATTGATTCGTTGCTTAAATAACATAGACACAGACCAACATATGAGTAATCACCCTACGAGTGACCTCAGTTAAAGATTTATTAAATGAAGGTATTACAGACTCATATGTTGGTGTGTGTCTATGTTATTTAAGCAACAGATCGATCATATTGCCAGTACACAGACAGTTGAATGGAAAGACGACAAAGAAATACAGTAAGCAAATACAAGAACACAAGAAATTAATAAGGAATTCACCCTATTCTCCAGGGCTACATCTCCGGTCCAGCTTCAGTGGTGGCCTTATTTTATTGTGTTTTAAGCAGAGAATTACAATGCAGGAGCTCAATATGAGTCACCTGAAACAGATTTGCTTGGCAGGGTGGTTCTTGGATTCCCCAAGCCACTGGAGTGCACAGACTCATTTGCCTACCAACTCTGTGACCTTCTGGTCTACAATGGAAAGAGCCCAATGGGGTGCTCAGTCCAGACAGATCCTCTCTGGGATGGCTTGAATCCCTCAAGCTCTTTAGTGCTCGACGTTGCCTTTGGTCAGCTCGACCCTCTGTCCTCTTCTGCTTTTGCTTCACTGTCTTTTTCCCTGTGTTTCGTCCTCCCCTCGGGATTCAGGTTCCTCTATCTCTCCCTTTTCTTGGATATTTTGTCTCTGTTCATGGCTTTAAGCCATTCGTTTCCATTTCTATTCAGTTCCCCTTTGGCCTCCATCGAATTGCCTTCTGCAGCTACGCTTGGAGTTCTCTGGCTCGGCGTCATCATTGGCTTCCAGGGAGTGGCCACATGTCCTCTTGTAACGTGCCAGCGTGCTTCGTCGGTTTAGTTCTTCGGTTACATCATGGATGAAGTATTCCTCCACCATGGCAGTAAAAATAGACTTCAAATCCTTCTAAATCGCGGCTCATTCCTTTGTCGATTCCGCTTCCCCCATCGGGCGCGATCTCGGCCATCCGATCTAGGGCCTCCAGATCGCGCGGTTGACTTGCTCAACCTTTAGCGCATGATCAACAGTGGTTTTCTCTCTCCTCCGCTTGCCATGCGTCGATCGTTGAGTGGGATCGCTCCAATTTCTCCAAAACCGCTTACTGTTTGAGCGCGCCCCGATCAATACTGCCAGTTTTTCGGAGCGTGGGTCCTGCCTTGTCCTTTAGTGCTTTTTCACTTTTTCGCCTGCGGTTCTCCGGTTCCCCATGCGTCCAAGTGCTCGGAGCTTCTCCATTTTGGCCCTTTTCACCCAGCGATGCGTGAATCAAAATCCACCTTTGTTTCCTGATCCGGGGCTCCCAGGGGCTAATTTGGCTTCCCGTGCAGTCTCCGTGGGCCTCGGTCAGCGCGCTTTGATCGAGGTCCTTGTCATTCCACGCTAGCTTCCATTGCCACTAGTTCAGGGTGTTTTTGATTGCTGTTTTGGAATTTTTAGAAGTTTTTCCCGACTTGATACAGTCATGGTTCTCTTTGATGGTTCTTTTATGGATCCAATTCGGATCAAGCTCCCAGGCATAATAGTTTATAGTCCCGCGCTCCCTTTCAACTACCTGGAGTGCTAAGACTATTCTTCCTTTGGCTAGTCAAGTTATTGCACCACCCGTGAAAAGTTTCATCCTGTCATCCATCATGTTTCCTAGAGAATACCCACCTTTTATTGTTACAGTCAACATCGCGTACTTTATCATCTGCAGTGTGCTACACTAGTTAATTCGCTTAGTAATGTGTGGTCCAAGCCAAGGCATCAAACTGATCAATTCATGGCACTAGGTCTTAAATTTTTCATCGTGATCATACGTATCCTACCTTATCACCTTGGTCCTTTTGTCGAGAAAATATTCCTTTATCTCGTCCTCCAGCTTCTTCACTTCCACGTTCACCAGAGCACATTTCTTCCTTAATCGTACCCTTTCTTCTTCAAGTTCTTGGAGTCTAAAATTTCCCTGTTGGATTTCTACTTCCAAGTTTCTGCGAACCATCATATCTACCTATGCTATCATGCGTGGTCTAAGCTCTGCAATTACTATAGAGCTTATAACAGTTGCTTCATACTGCAGCCTTGGCGGTGCTTGCATGGTCAGGTTCTTGCACGCGGTCCTATAAGCCCATAGAACCATCGGTACATGCAGGTCCCAATAAGTCCGCTTCACATTGTGGACCTTGTTTAGCGTTTCACGTACTTTGTTAAAATCTTCTGCATGGATATTGTTCTATGCACTTGTTCTTTCCATACTGCGGGGTCCCAACAGGAGAGGTCATTCGCGCCATTGCCTTACCCGCACCTGCTTACCGATCGTGTCTCCTACCGCGAGGACGGTGTGCATTCGCATAGGTTTCGCACCATATGCCTATATCCACCTAGATAGGTGGGTGTGCGGGCCGGTTCGTCCGTCATACTTGTCTTTCAATCACATCTGAGGCTTCCCAAACCGCATGAGCATCATCCTTCTGCATTCGCGCCAGTCCTCAAAACTTCGTTGGTGCGTACCCCACCATCTTGCAGCCGTAGCTCACAGTACCCATTTCAGTGCATCAAAACGCTATTGTTCCGGTACTTCTCTTTCAAATTTGTTTAGGAAGTCATCCACCTCGCTCAACCCATCATAAGTAGGCAGATCTCTTACCTTTGTTGCTACACAGTGCAACGACCTTGTCATCATGTTACAGTTGAGTGTGATTACCTCATGTAACTGGTTCTGCAATCATTCTATCTCCTCCTTAGAATCTAATGTGCAGGAGCTTTCACAATCCCACGAGATTCGGCCATCCGCAGTTGGATTTACCCAGTCCCGCTCATGCATGTTTATTTTATAGATGCAGTCGAGATCGTCGTCACTGTTGTAGTTGCGCACTGGCTCTGTGTAGTGTGATCCTTCTGCAAGGTCTAAAGGTACCACTACACGTAGTGACTTTTTCTCAAAGATCATCTTGCGCTTCTTTAGATTTATTACTCCATTCATGTCAGTGGCCCAATCTATTCCAAATAGCGTGGGGTAGGGATTGTTGTCATCAAAAATCTCTATCACTTCAAAATCTTCTAGCATGCTTGCTCCTTCAATGCCTACTGTGATTCCCTGCAATCTCCCCATGGGTAGGATCTTTTTTTGGTTCACCATTCGCAGTTGGATAGGAGACCATTGCAGCGCAGGCTTTCCCATGTGCTCCCATGTCTATTTTGGCAAGATGTTCACGTCCGATCCTAGGTCCAGAATCACTTGGTCCATCTCATATTCCTCGATCTATGTAGTCAATATCATCCCCCTTCCTGTTCGTGTCGTGTGCTTTGTGAGCTTCTGGACTACGCACGGTTATCCGGGCGCAGTCCCAACGCATCTAGTTATGAGTTATTACAGCCCCTTTTCAGCCTTATTGTTGCGTAGCAGCTTCATGCATGTCTCCAAGAACATAGTGAGCATTGATGGGTCCATTTTCAGCTCCAATCTATCTTTACTTCCTAAAGTGGAGGCATTAGCGAAGCTCCTCTTAGCTTCCATGAAGGTCTCCTTAGCGCGCTCCAAATCAAATTTTGGTTCCTTCGTTGGGGCCTTGCGAACCTAGGTACTTTCTTCAGGCTGCTTGCCTTTGTCATCCCCTGTCGTAATACCACTCCAGAGCATGATATTTACATTAGGGTCTTCCTTGCACGGCTCAGACCTCATCATTTGTAGGTTCTGAGTCGGGGAGGTTGGAGTGCTCCTTTATCGCGCAACCTCGCTATCAGTGTTGGACAGTCCTCTGTCTCATGATCAAACAATGTAAAATACAAGCATGATGGCCGTGTTGGATTCATACAATCGCGGGCATAATGTCTTGGCCCATCGCAATTATAACATATCAACTATCCACGACCTCTTCCTAGTCCCATTCCACCACGGCCTCGTTGGTGCCCCTGAAATCCGGTGCACGCCATTCCTGTGTTTTGATCGAGGGCCCGTGTTTCAGCCTGAACTCTATAGGTAGGAGTTCGATCCATCATTAGTTCGTAACTTCTACAGGTGTGCTCATCATGTCCTACTAACCTACAAAAATTACAGAACAACTGCTGGGAATTCTACGTATACTTCTGTAATAGATGGAAATTGTTTGTGGCATGCTTTCCTCCTATTTGACAAATCATGCACCATAACGCAGGAACCGCACTCGGTCCTATTTGTGCCTCCGGTCTTAGTGGAATTGGCCCTCCTCCCGCAAGTTAATTCACAAACACCAGGCAATGATCTTTGTCGTGCCCCTGGCCCTTGCATTTTACGCACCATACCTCGTCACGCACTTTTGGGCGAGTCGTCCTATCTTGTTTCAAACTTGGCATCTCAAGGCACAAGTTTTTCAACTGCGCATGAATTTGCTAAACTCCCAGGTTAGGATCTTGTATCGGAGTCTCGTGCAATCTCATCACGACCTCCAAAGCCTCAGATTGAGTGGTTATCCTTTGTTGCGACAACATGTTCCGTAGATGCGGTGTTAACGATGCTACAAACCATTCATGGTGTTTCCCATCTGTTAATGTCATGTTCGCTTCATGAATTGTGCACTTCAGTCTTTGATCCAATTCCCATAGCATTTCCCTTGGTAGCATTGTGATTTCCTTGAATCCAATAATTGTCTATGCCTCCAATTTTGGCCTGCTAAATTATTTGTTTAGCGCAGCTTGGATATCGCTATCCCTACATTTGGATTTTCATTAGAATGCTTAATGTACCAGGCCAGCACGCGATCCTGCAGAGTGCTGACCAACGTCGCCTTTTTTATATTGTCGTCCATGAAACCCTGTGCTTCCCATACAACTTTTATCACAAACCAAAACTGGTTTGGATCTTCATTCCCTACTCCCTTGAACACTGGTAGCTTTATCGCGCTAGACATACTACTTCGTGGTGGTGGTAGAGTTGGTATGGGAAAAGTCAGGGTGAAGATGGTGAAACTGGTGGTGGTGTGGGTGGGGGTGGTATGCACCAAATTCTCTTCCTTATCAGATTGATTGCACTCCTTGGTGAAACATTCGCGACCTCTTATTCACCCCATCGTGAAGGTGAAATCAAGGGGCTAATTTCTAGTTCTGTGCTACCTTTGTTTCTGTAGATTCTCCCACTCCGTGTAGCCCCAAACATCAATTTATTCGCATAACCCATTTTTCACACAGTAGCATTTTAATCCAAGTGTTCAAAGATTTAATGTACTTACCTCACGGTCCCTTGAGGAAGTGTCGTTCTACCTCAGTATAACTGACTAAAGTATCTACCTCGAATTCGGTGATGAACCCTCATATGATTTGATCGAGCCAATGATCGTTAGCATGCACAATATTATCTTCCAATGCTTCTAGTTTGCGCACCAATTCTGGAGTCCACACAATAGGTTTGTCGAGTTTACACCTTCCTTGACTATTAGCTAGCTTCATGATCCACTAGTACCACTAGTAGGGAAGGATGCAAAGAAAATTTCGTGGATCTCCATATACAAGTAGCAATCTAACCACTCTTCCATTAACAGTCGTGGATTCCTAATTTCCTACACTGCAAACTCGTGAATCTTTCTATCCAACCACTCTTCAATTCCTTTCTTTGTCATATTCCAGTGATATGACATCAGACATCTCTATGCAGATCCAGGTCCTGGCAACGGAACTTTTTGTTGGCTTGTTGGGGCCTGACCCAGGTTCAGAGTTAATTAGCCAAAAAAATCCCTGTACTACTGGCCCTTTCGGCAACAGTCTACAGAGCGCGGACTGAGGCCTCACCCGAAGTAGTATGGGAGGGTGCTAGAACTAGGTTTTCGCACCCTTGAGACGTCTAAGAGGTTCAATTGGTCCTATGTTTGTTCCTATGTGCAGGTGGCTTTCGTGCACCTTCCATTCCTCACAACCTGATATCCCGCCTTAGCGCAACCCTAACCAGGGGCTGTGTCGCGCTCTGTGCTATTACTCGAGATCTTATTTATCTTCCAATATCAATTAAGCACCTTCGCCTACTCAAGTGTCTTAAGTTATACTTAACAATACAAAACATTCATACAGTTTCCCGCAGTAAATAAATAGTATACTTGCAAATTATATCCATTCATGCATTAAACCAAGAAAAGATACACAAAATTATAGCAAAACTTCTCTTTATTGATTCTCCAAAGGTTATAGACTCGACCTGCCCTACGCACTCAGTTGCAGGGGTCTGTGCACTCAACTGCAGACTACTATGCCTCTGCACACTCAGCTACAAAGCCTTCTCATACTCTACGATCCACAAACACACTTTACACTTCGACTCAATCACTTAGACTTCCCTTCTTCTATTCCATTCCTTCCTTCTCTTTTACACTTAGAGCCTCACTCTATTTATACAATCCCATGGTCCGCAGACCATGGGTAGGTCTATCCAGCCGACATTACATTACAAAAACTAGGGTGGACCACCATGTGACTCTATTATACTTTTGTGCCCCGCACCCGCAATTCACGGAGCTTTTACAACAAGATTCGGTCAAAACTTGGGCTTTAAGCCCAAAAACGTGCCTTGGGGGGATTCCATGCCCAACAGTTCCAAAAGGTGAGTGATTGCAGCTGATTAGAGAGGCTCACACCTCCAAGGTTACAGGGAACTTTGGTATAGGGAAGACCATGGCTAACTTGTAGAGGTATGTGTATTGGTCCAAGATGCAAGAGCATGTAGCTAGGTTCATAGAGGATGCATGCTTTGTTGTACCAGCAAGCCTAGCAACAGGAAATGAGGTCTATATCATCCCTTACTTGTACGTACACATACAACAGAGAAGTACATACTTCTACAGAAATTTTCCATTTGAAACTTGTTTTAGATATTTTCCACCTTCACCTTTGGATATTACATATGGGAAGCAAGGAGGAGTGAGGGACGATATTACATGATATACTTTGAGGGCTAAAAAATTTATAGAGAATACCAAATAGATACATCTATAGTTACAAGAAACATTGCAGAAGTTGCAAGAATTATTAGCACACAATAGAGAAATCATTCAAGGTGGGAGACAGAGTATGGCTATAGTTGAACAAGGAGAGGTTGTAGGGGCGTGGTAAGAAAATAAAGGCTTTAAAGTATGGTCCCTTTCAGATGCTAGAAAAGGTGGGTGAAGATGCCTATCAACTCAGTTTACCACTATATATGCACATTTACTCATTTGTGAATGTAGAGAATTTGAAACTCTATGAGCCTTCCATGCTAGATCAGGTAGAGGAACAAGCCCTACCTTCTGTGGACAATTTGGCACCAGATGCTAGGGCAAAGTTGACAGAAGATACAGTTTTGCAGAATAGGTCTAGAACTACAAGACAAGCGTAGCATGTCCATTGGAAGATTGGGTTGAAGGGATAACTTCCAAGCAAATCTAAATGGTACACCAGAGAAGAAGTGGAGGAAAAATGTCCTCACCTCATTCATTAGAATCTTTTGGGGACCAGAAGACTCCCAAAATGGGGAGGTGTAATCTGGTTTGGATCATTTTTTTTTCATCCATCTTGATGCATTCAGCATGGAAAAGGTGGAAGAATAAGCTCACAGAGCCGTTTTTACTGGAGGGACCTAGTTTGGAAAAAAAGGGTCATATGTCACAATTCCTCTTCACTGATTCTAGGGACCTCTTGTGGGCCTAGGGATATTCCTTGGGCCACTTCTCTATTTGACTCATAGCACTCTATACCCCTTGGATTTGAGTACCTATTTCCTTAGTGAATTCCCAAAGTAGTAGCATCTTGGTAGAGATCTTTTGGGGCTACTGTAGGCATGGGTAAACTTGTTTAATCATGGCCTTGTAAGAATTATGCACTTTATAAGTACAATACCTATAATCCTCGATGTTAGTGCAATCCTTCTTTATTTTTTTGTTGATAGCCTTCAATAACCTGACTTATTGCTCTATTTTACATTTCTCTTAGTGGCTTGAGAGAATGATGTGCCAGATAAGGCCATAGCAAGTGGATATTTTTTGGTTGTCTAGCACAATGGAACTTTCTATGGTGACTAACATTAGAGGTATATAAGGTGTTGATAAGGTATAGTCCTTGTCCTCCACTTCCTAACCTGAGTTTGATCATATTCCAGTCTACCTAGGCTAACAACTTTCTTCTTCTTGGGTGTTGTGTTTCCTATCTTTATCACTATTAAGTGCTTGTGATGATAGGGAATACTAGTGGAACTAGGTCAATTTCCATTGAAAATGTGCTCTAGTGGGCATATTGTTCCTATTCTTCTTATTGGGTCTTGATAATTTCTTCTTTAGCTCTAACCTCTGCTTATTTTTTTTTCTCCTTTCTTCCTCTATTTTTCTATTTCATTCTTTCTCCTTCCTCATCTCCTTTCTTCTTCCTTTTCTTTGAGCTCAAGTTCCTAAGCTATCATGGCTACTTCTTGCTATCTTTTTAGCTATCCTATTAACTCGAGTTGCTTCTTGATTTCTCCTTTCTTGCTTGAGAAGAGTTATCAATTAGGGGAATTTTGAGGTCTAAAATGGGCCTCCTAAGGAAATTATAAAATAATAGTGGAAATAATAAAATAAGATTAAACTACATCATTAAATTTTAGAGGGAAAAAAAAAAAAAAACTACTTTTTCAATTCGTATTTTCTACTTATCTCCCTATGGGTTTACTCAAATTTCAAGCGGGAACACTCGTTCGATGCATAATTTGATTCCTCATCCAAGGAGTACCCATGTCACATATTTTCTATGGACCCTGCTACATGAAAATGTGATTGCAATAACATTTTTTCATGTATTTCTCATTTTTCGTGTAACAGGGTCCATCAAAAGTATGCAACATGGGTACTCCTTGGATGAGGGCAACATGGGTACTCCTTGGATGAGGAATTAAATTTACATCCAACAAGTACTCCCACTCAAAATTTGAGTAAAACCTTAGGGAAATAAGTTTAAAATACAAGTTGAAAAAGTAGTTTTATTATTTTATTATTTTTTAATTTGTTTACCCCAAAAATGGTGAATCATCCCCAATGGTTGACATCATCATCTTGAATCCTATTGGTTCTTATAAATTTTATTTTGGTTGTACATTTTTCTTAGGAGACCCATTTTAGACCTCAAAAGTTCTCTAATGAACCTATCCTGAAAATGACCTTTGAGAAATTTTGTATTTCTCTTTCTAATCCTATGCCTTTGATTATTAGTCCAACCAGTACTTGCATGCCCAACAATGGTTTTTCACTATAGAGTTGGGATCATATATATGGAGCATCAAATCACCAAAATGGAATTGTGACAGGGAATCAATCTTTTTTATGGTTTCTTTCATATCCTTCAATTGATAGAAGCCCATGTGTAATGGCATGTATGGTGAAGGAACCTTCTTGTTCAATGAGAGTGATCAACCTACCTTTGTGTATAGTTGATATGTTATCTCTCGCAAGATTACCTAGTTTATTACAAACTTGGGAGGTGTTACTATAGCATCCCTCACTTTACCCTTTTTTTTGTAATGTTAAAATCGTGACTATGTAACACTAGCATGGAGACCATGCCTGGCTAAGACAATATGTTGTAAATAAATAATAAAAAAATTTAAATGTAAATTTAATTAGTGACTAACCTAAAGGAGGACACACAGATCTAATGTTCTTAAGGAGGTACTTTTTTTGTTCTTGTTGGTTTCCTATGGTTACACATCTTGCATGCCTGGGTTCTTGTTACGTGCCATGAGTAGGCCCATACTTGACTACATTTAAGTTCCTTAACCTCACCCTATCCAGTGACTAACCACATTGACAAGCATTGAAGAGGGAGAGAAGAGAAGTGATAAAGTGGAGAAGTAAGTATGGTATGCTCACCTTCAAAGATAAAGTAGGTGGCATAACATATCGAGCCACTACCTAAAACATGGAAAGATGTGATTGGATGAGGAAAAATTCCCATGTTTTCTTGATATGCAACATGACAAAAGGGAAGCACAACATCTTTGGTGGCACATGAGGAGACAACACAAAGGAAGAATAGAGTTGAGCATCAAAAGGGTTTTTTTTAAAAAGGAGAGAAGAAACGAAAGACAATATTCAGTGAAGGGAATAAAGAAATCATAGAGGTGAAGAGGAGTGAGTTGGGAGAAGCTTTGTAGAGAAAGAGCAAGGAGGTGTTGGAGTTAAATTGGAAGATTGAACTAGATTGTTTCTAAGCCTAGATGGTGAATGGGAAGGTCAGTAGATTCAACATCCTGGATTGAGCAATGCACCACTTGGATGCCAGGGTGAAACCTTGTGTTTGAGCTTTGAGAAGTAAGTGAGTCATTGTGATGCCTTTTGTTAGAGGGTAGTTGATAGGTCACCTAGATAGTGGACTCCATATCTTGAGTGTGTGACCAAGCCTTTGGTGTGGTTTCCTTGAACAAGCATTCTCTCATACTTTGGATTTGGCTAGGGGTGGTTCAGTTGCACGAAAGGTTGGCCTATGGTTGGGTGGAGAGTTGAAGGCCCTCATTTAGTTTCAATATTTAAACACACAAATAAGTGAAAATTGTTTGTGTATATTTTCTTATGGATTGTAATGATTCTTATTATGATGTGGAAGGTGAAAAAATATTATGTGTTTATAAATATAGTTGAATATTTATAAGGGAAGTCATTTCTTCCTTAGGGAACCTATATTACATCTCAATTTCTGAGGCATTGAATTAAGCAATAGGATTTTGTGATTGACCCTGATAATTATTCCTCAAGGTTAGCATTTTTCATAATCCAATCAAGTACCTCTGCACATGGATAGACAAGGGGGTTGGAAACCACCTTGTGCAACCAAGAATTTCTAACAGCCATACATATCTCTAAGTTTGGGTCATCTGGAGGTAGGTTGTCTCTCTGAAATAGTTAGTACACTTTTTTCCATGCATATGTCATATATCTATCAATGAAGCATGTAGTGTACATGAACTCAGGACCTAGTGAGCTAGTGGGAGACTTTTCAACTGGGGTCTTAACCATAAGGGCTTTGCGGGCCCTTTTTCATGAAACATAAATATCCATAACTTACTCAAGTGTTGAGGAAACACTTTTTTGAAGGAGAGGGCATGTTAGGTCCCTATAATACTAGTGATTAACCATTAACTGTTGTAGTTATACCCCTTGTTAATATTGTTGTGCCCTATTGCCCCCATATTGTTATTACTGTGCCCCATGAATTCCCTTTTTTATTTCTTTATATTATTATTGTTAGGCGATGGATCATATTGTGACTCCTTAGACTCTATATATAGAAGGAGGTTTTGTCACTTGATATTCAAGAATTGTTCATTTATGTAATGTAAAGGAGGTGCCCCCTCGAAGAGGCTGAATTCTAAGGCGTTGATATATCTTTTCTATCTTTCTTGAGCTGGTTTCATAACATACTCCGCTTTGGTTTAATCCACACATACACATGATCTCCCACCTGAAATTCTCGGTAAGTTCTCTTTTTATCAACATACATTTTCTGCCTGTCTTGGATAACCTTCAAATTTTGTTGAACCCTCTTCACGGTTTTATCCATTTTCTCCAACATATTTGGTCCTAATTTCAGTTTATCCTCCGGACTATTCGAGTTTGTAGGTATGGTGCATTTCCTTCCATAAAGTACCTCAAAGGGACTCATTTTAAGTGACTCATGATAACCATTATTGTGCGCGAATTCTACCAGATGTAGATATTCTTCCCATTTCCTAGGTTGTTGCATCAGATACATGCGCAACATGTCTTCTACCACTTTATTCACTTTCTTGGTTTTCCCATCAGTCTGGGGGTGATACGCAGTGCTGAAGTGGATCTGTGTACCCAACCTGGTAAACAATGCTTTCCAAAAAGCAGAGGTAAATTTAACATCCCTATCAGATATTATGACTTTTGGCATACCATGTAGCCTAAAAATTTCCCTCATGAATGTATCGACTATCTGAGCTGTTTGATACGTGGATTGATAGGTATGAAATGAGCTATCTTGGTCAACTTATCTACCACAACCATAATTGAATCATTCTATCTTTTAGACCACGGAAATCCTGTTATAAAATCCAAAGTTATAGTATCCCATTTCCATTCAGGGACAGGTAGCAGCTGCAATAATCCAGCAGGGTGCTGTTGTTCCGCCTTGACTTGCTGACACTCTAGACATTTAGCTAGGTACTTGGCAATATCTTTCCTCATTCTAGGCTAGTAGTAGGCTTTCTTGACATCCGTCAAAAGTTTTTGATAGCCCGGGTGAGCAGCATAGGGGCTTCTATGAAATTCATCTAACATACCTTGCTTCAAAGACAATTGGTTAGGTACATAAATATGGTTTCTGAATAACAATAAATTTTCAGAGTTAATAATATACTCCCTTTGCTTTGCCGAACCTTGTGAAAATTTTACTTTCTGCCATAGGTAGCTGTATTCAGGATCCTTCTAGGCTGCCTCCTTTAGTTGATCCACAAAATTAAGTTCAACTTGACTGAAAGAAATTTCGTAAATGTGGTGCAGCTTTCTACTTAACGCATCTGCCACCCTATTCTCTTTTCCTTTCAAATTCTTAATTTCAAAGTCAAATTCACTTACAAATGCAATCCATCGAGCTTGGTGTGCATTTAAGGTAGGCTGATTAAAAAAACTGGTTAGGCTACTGTGGTCTGTTTTGAGCAGAAATCTTTTCCCTAATAAATAGTGTCGCCATACTTTTAAGGCGTGCACTATTGCAATTAGCTCCAAATCATAAGCAGAATATTTCTATTCATGTTCCTTGATCTTACGGGATTCGTAAGAGATGACCATGTCATTCTGCATTAAAACTCCACCCACACCTTCTTTGATGTGTCTGTACAAACTATAAAATTCTCTTCAGGATCTACAATTTTTTACAGTGGAGCTATTGTGAGCAAATGATTCAACCTATAAAAACTTTCTTGACAGTCTTTTGACCATTTGAAAGTTGTTCCCTTCTTTTGTAAGGAAGTAATTGGATAAGAAAACTTGGAGAATCCCCTTATGAACCTTCTATAATAACTTGCAAGTCCAATGAAAGAGCATATGTCCACCACATTAGCTGGAAAGTCCAATTCATAATGATTTTTATTTTCTCTGGATCGACCACTATACCCTCAGAGGATATAAAGTGTACTAGGTACTGAATCTGATCGTTATAGAAGTCACACTTGTTGAGTTTAGCAAAAAGCTGATTTTCTCTTAAGGTTTGCAGTACTATGCGAAGGTGTTCTTTATGCTCATCGACACTTCTGGAGTATACAAGAATGTCATCAATGAATATAAGGATGAATTTATCTAGATAAGAATGGAAATATCCATTCATCATGCTCATGAAGGTTGTTGGGGCATTAGTAAGACCAAATGGCAAGACTACAAACTCATAATGGCCATAGCGGGTTCTAAAAGCAGTCTTGAAGATATCTTCGTCTTTAATCTGAATTTGGTGATATCTAGATCTTAAGTCAATCTTTGAAAATACAACTTCTCCCTTAACCTGATTGAAGAGGTCATTGATTCGGGGTAAGGGGTACTTATTCTTTACGGTCAACTTGTTCAACTATCTAAAATCTATAAACAGCCATAGAGTACCATCTTTCTTCCTTACGAACAGAACCGTGGCTCCCCAAGGGTATACACTAGGTTAGATATACCCTTTATCCAGCAGCTCTTGTAGCTAGATTTTTAATTCAGTTAGCTCAGGAACACTCATTTTGTAGGGTTCCTTTGATACCAGTGCCACTCTAGGGACCAGTTCTATGGTAAATTCGAGGCTTCCCTTGGGTGGTAGTCCAAGAATATCTTTTGGAAACACATCCTTAAATTCTTGTATTACAGGTATTTCCTCTAAAGCTGACATTTTATCTTTGGAGTTTGTAAATCCCACTTGAACTGCATATATTTGACAACCCTTACACATACATCTAGCAAGTTGGTGGGTTGTAATAGATTGCAACTTTACTTCTCTCTTGACTCCTTGAATCTGTATTCTAGTACCATCTTTAGATAGAAAATTAATGGTCTTATATTTACAGTTTACTAAGGCCCACTGCCACTCTAGCCAGTCCATGCCTATCAAGACATCGTAAGAGCCTAATGGTAATATATTTAAATCTGTCCTAATTTGCTATTATGCTAATTCTATTTCACAGCCCTCTACTTTTGCACAAACTTTTGTCTTTGCACCGGTAGCTAATTGAACCAACCAAGGGTTCTTAACTTTTTAACTTTTTAGATGACATTCATCAACTATTCTGGGATTGACATAGCTCAAACTAGCACCTAGATCTATTAAAATGGAAACAGGATGATCGAATATTTTACCTTCAAGTTCCACCATTGAAGGTTGATAATTTACTTGGCGATCCTCTAGTGCTGCATTGATTCGAGGTATGTTTCATGCCATGTCACCCACAGTAGAAGCTTCATGAATATTTGTAACAAGTTTCGCTCTCCCTCTATGAGGACAGTTCTTGTAGTAATGGGGTTCCCTGCAACCCCTGCACTGTAACGGTGGTCAGGGAACTTGACTGGTTTCCAATTTACTTGATGCCTCATTTTGTCTTATATCGCTATGGGGTCTGTACTTTTGTTGATTCCAATTAACAGGTTCATTTGGTACTTTATGTCTTGAGAATCTAGTTCTTGGGTTCCTCATATTCTTATTATTTGTAAAAATTTTATGTCCCTTCTTACTTGGCCAATTCTTCTACACTTCGCCTTTCTGTCTCATTTGCTGGTAGTAGATTCAAGATTTCCAAACTACTTCATCCATTGTTTTTGGGTTGTCAAAGTCCAGTTTCTCTTTCATGAAGGCAGACAGGTTGCTCATAAAGCATTGGACTTTAGCCTTTTCTTCTCGGATATAAGGGACGTATCTTAATAGTGATGTGAATTTAGTTATAAATTCATCCATGGTTTGTTGCCCTAGTTTCAAGTCATGAAACTCTTTTGCTTTGTCATCACAAAATCACTCAGTCAGATATCTATCCTTAAAATGCTTTTGGAATTTCTCCCAGGTAACCTCTTGCTCATTGATTTCCTTCACTGTTTTAATTTATTCCCACCACAGGGTGGCCTTGCCTTGCAAATGATAAATTGCTAGCCTTGCTCTCAAATTTTCATCATATTCATATATTTGAAAATATTTGTTCATATTAATAAGCCATGCCTCCACCGCTTCCTCCATTTCACCATTATAGTTTGGTGGCTTGATCATTTTGAATTCTCCCTAAAGTTCTGTTTTCTGTGTTTTTAATCCATTTTCGCTGGAACCATTATCTGACTCTTCCTCATTACCAGTTTTTCCCCCTTCTGATTCCTGATGTTGTTCTTGTTGTCTGTGTGTTTCTGTTCTGTTTTCTTCTCCTTAACTAGGGTATGGATTCCTCTTATTTTGTCTATCAAATAAACTTTTCATAATTTTCTCTTCTTCCAGACAAAGTCTTTCATTGTCCGCACGTAGGTTCAACATTTATGTTCTTAACTGCTAGATTGTTTCAAGTAAGGCAGCATTGGTGCCAGCATTTGTTTCTCCCAATTGAACCCATACTTCTCGGTTACGTCCGATGCTCCTATGTGCATCATAATGATTTTGTTATTTCCAAAGTCATTCAACCCGTCCTGAGTGTAGCAACCTGAGGCTCTGATACCAATTGTAACACCTAAAATCCGACTATTTACATAAGATATATATATATATATATATATATATATATATATATATATATAATAAAAAAATTATGGACAATCTAATATAATGTTACCATAACCTAATACATTGTTGTATTGTAATAACACATCAAATCACGATACCCTGCTATTAAGGTTTGGATTACCATTACTTAATTGATGCGATTGTTCTGGTTATTAAACCTGACCTGACAGATTGTACACAATGGTTTATCCGAGACATTCTTTGTATGTCACATCATTGTGTTGTGTTGACTCTCAATGGCTTATCTAGTCGGTCCATGGCTTGATGGCCGCCAGCTGTCAGGACTCACCCTTATCCCTTTCCATCTGTCACTTGGAGTACAAACCGGGTAAGGTGATGGGTTCGGGGCTATGTTGAACATCGAGGGTAAACCCTTATGACCTAGTGTTCGCTTGGTTTCCTTGCTAATTTGCTGGTCATGGCTCTCGAGGTTGCGTTTTGGTTTCTGCAGTGAGTTTCCTCTACAACTCATCGATTCCCACCTACTATTCATTGTGAAAAGTTCATTGGGAATTCCTACTTACGAGCAGTCTTACATTGGAGTTGTATACTACTGTTTCAAATTGTTATCAGGTAAGACCTTATTAACGGTTTGAATTTGAGGTTTATCTCTATTTTCCGTTTGGATTCAGACTTGCTTCATAGGTTTATTGTTTCACAGGTTACACAACCTTGTATGGAATTGTTATAATGTGGGCTCGTTTCCTACAGGTGTCGCCTCCGCGATGGTGTCTAGAGTCTCTGTTGCCGAAATTCCTCTGCTACACCTCCTCACCCTCGGGTAAGTAATGAGGGCTTTCCTTTCATTTTTGGTGTAGGTCTTGATATGCATAACATTTTGGATTAAATGGCTGTAAGAAATGTTTAACCCCGTGGTTATGGTGTAGGGTTTTCTCGAGTAGAGGGTGGGCACGGCTAATAGACCTTCGCACAGCCTGGTTCCTACCAACGCCAAGCCTCTGGGTATTCAGGCTTCCCTTGATTGCTTCTGGCTCTTCTTGCCTTGAATGAGGGTTCCATTCAAAATAGGGTTTTTCCCCATTTTCTAATTCCTATTTAAGTGATGAGACGTTATGTGTACAGGTTCTGTTGTTTAGTTGGTGATGGCTCCCTGAGCTATGCTATTTTTGGAATATTTCGGCATATGGATGTATTTTTTTTCGGGTTCTTGCTTGTACTTATTTATTGCAAATGAACCAATGTCATTAACTATTTACACTTAGTCTTTTAATATAATGATGAATCTGATATGCGTTTTAACTAATCTTTATGTAAATGAGTTTGCTCTACGAGATTGGTATCTTGGTTCGGTGTATCATTTTTCTTATTTCATCCTCAGAATGTCATTCCGGCGCGTCCTCCTTAGGTTTCCTTCGGAACAAATATGAAGGACTGGAACTGTTTAAAAGTATTAATTTAGTGTTAACTGAAAGCCCTCTTTTCTGGGTCTCCTAGCTCTACATTATAGCTATTGTGTTTATTTGTTTATCGCATCTGAAGAAAGTTACGGTTTTGATTTGGTTTTCTTTCATTGTTCAACACTGGAGGTCCGTTTAGACTAAAATACGAATGAACGAAGTCCTGCATATAATTATATGTCTCCTACATGGATATTTGTTATACGCATTTCGTTCCTAAGGTTACTGTTATGCTGGGTTATTTGTCATAGTTAAAGTTGAAGTCACTAGATAAGCATAAGTAGTTGTCGGTCCATATTATTCCTGACTGGGTATAAATTTCAGGTGTTCGCTTTTCCTCCTTTCATATCATATGCAATAGGAATATTTTATCTCAATTCATATAGTTTCATACTTTTCAGTGAGGCTTGGCTACCTCTAGGTATAATGTTACATGTTCAAGTTTATTTTCTCTAGAAGGATTCTATATTAGGACTTGGTTGCACAGTCATGCCCAAATTTCTAAATCTTGACATACAGGTTAATGCGTTCAGGTTTATGATATAGATTATAGATTATGTACACTTGGTCTACTCATACTGTAATATGCACATTTTTCTACAGCTTGTTACATGTACATCTAAATTAACTAGCATCTAAATTAACTTACATCTATGTTAACTTACTTCTATTTTATGTTACTATCTTTCTCAAATCTGACATCGAATTAAAGAAACAATACAAATATAACACCAAAATGTCTATTTCCTAATTTCATAATATGGCCAAATCATTATTTAATCAAGGCATAATTAACCAATTTTACTTATCTGCCATGACAAGACTAAACTGCAATCTACGAACCTCTCCACCCTTGCTATGAGAACCTGGAAATAGTGTTGTCCCCCCAAGCTCCTCTTTCCCCAATAATCAGTTATCTTACTTATCTGCCATGACAAGACTAAACTGCAATCAACGAACCTCTCCACCCTTCCTATGAGAACCTGGAAATAGTGTTCTCCCCCAAGCTCCTCTTTCCCCAATAATCAATTATCTTCATGTAGCAATTTCTACTTCTTGGCCTCGAGACTCTAGGTCTAGCTAGCTATGATTTCTACTTCCTCAAGGGAAGTCTACGATTCATTCCCGCTGAATCCTCCTTCAGCTCAAGGAATCCCTTTCTTTTATTCTTTTTAGCAGAAAAAGCACCACCCTCCCTCCTTCTCCCTTCCCTTATGTAAGAGAAGAGTAGAGGAAAGGTAACTGTTTCTTTAACTAATAACTAATCTGATAATTGTTGGGTAAAAGAGAGTTACTGAGCTTCATCACTAATTCTTTTTTTAGAATTTCCCATAGAATACCACATCTGCCATAATTATTTATTTAATTAATAAAAACTATTATTATTATTGAATCTATTTATTGTCCATTTCCCAAAAGTAAAGACAAGAGTTTGTTTCCTCATTGTAAAGTAAAAACATGAAAGTAAAAGTAACTTAAAGTTCTGGGGTGTCACAATTGGTCTCAATAGTATGTTGATATAGGTTCAATATTTTAAGAAATATTGGTACTGATTATATTGGTCTCAATAGTAATGTTGATATCAATTCCATATTTTAAGAAAGTAATCCTTCATGTGAATCCAATTCAAAATTACATTATAAAAAAGTAAATTATATTGGTCTCAATGGTAATGTTGATATCAATTCCATATTTTAAGAAAGTAATCCTTCATGTGAATCCAATTCAAAATTACATTATAAAAAAGTAAATTCCTGAAAGTAATATTTATATAAGGATAATTACATGCATTTCATAAAAGTAGCTATCTAGCTTAAATATATTTTATTTCTATGTGGAATTTATATTTTAGTATAAATTTATTATATTATCTTATTTTTTTATGAAATAACACATGAAAAAAATCAAGAAAACTAGAAAAGATAATAGGAAACATTGAAAATTGGAACAATTGTTAAGAGAGGAAATAATAATATACATTTTTGGAAATTAGAATGATTTATGGAAGAGGCATGTAGATGGATGAATGATCAATATATTAGTGAATACATAAATAGAAGTTTTTCATTAGTGGACATGTCTTAATTTGTACAAATGTTGTAATAAGAGTGATAGAGAGCGGCTATACAAAACATCTAGATTTTTTTTTGGGGGGGGGGATTTTCAAAATAAAATGTTAAACACATTTCTCTTAATTATATTAAATTGTGTTTAAGTTTCATTTTGTATTTCATATCTCTTTTATAACTATATAATTTATTATTAAAAATTTGAAATTGAGATCATTTAATTATTATTAAATTTCACCTTATATAACCTTTATAACTTTAAAGTTATAACTCCACTTCCTCTTCCATTCACAAATTTATATAATGAAAAAACCCAAAACCATGGGCATAAAAACCCTATCTTCGATTTAAACCCTAGAAAAAAATAAAATTCTCCAACAACAAATTACAACTTATATTTATAAAATAACTAAATTAAAAATAATAATTTAAAAATCTGTTAAGCGTTATGTTAACTTATTGCTAACTTGTATTTATAAGTTCAAGATGAAGAATCCTCACTCCATGTTATTGTATCTCGATGCCAACTTTAACTATTACATGAGACAAGCGTGGAAAGCGAACGATACCGACAAGTAGTTTTCAATAATCAATGATTTTTTGAAAATTTTGAGAACTGTTGGAGGCTTAAAAGTCAAAAGATCGAAGTTTGTTGTATTCATATGCAAATTGCGAGCGAACAGTAAATCATCAAATGATCATCACGTAACATATCTCTAATGATTTAATGTTGTGAGATGAGAGATGCTTGGGTTTGAAAACACCTCATGTCACTGTGAAAACAATTACTTTCCCTAAATGTATCAGAATCAAACACATGTTTTAAGTGGTCCGTTTATAACTTTTAAGAGAGAGTTGTATCTTGAGTTACACAATCTTAATATCTATCTTAATAACTAGGATACTAATCAGATAATATGAATATAATCTATGATAAGAGTGTCAATTTTTTAATATACAATTGATAATAATTTATATAAATTTGTTTTCTAAAATAATTAAATTAGTTTTTGTCAGACCAGGCAGTAACTTCTCAACCAAAATTGATTCGTGTGTCTTATTCCATCAGGTAAGTCTTCATTATATAAATGATGGAGAGACTGTTCACTTCATCTCCCGATGACTGTTCATATTACTTATTTATCTATTTACATTATATTCACCCAATCCTGAGGATTAGGTGTCAACATTCCCCCCTTAATCTGAAGGGATGTTGGTGAGTCCAAGCATCATTCTGAATCGTTCAAGCTTTTCTCTTCCAAGTGCTTTGGTGAAGATGTCTGCAATTTTCTCCTTAGTGGAACAATGACGGAGATGGATTGTTTTGGCATCAACATGATGTCGAATCAGATGATATTTAGTATTGATGTGCTTCGTTCGATCATGGAACTTTGGGTTCTTGGCCAAGTTTATTGCAGAGGTATTGTCAATCATGAGTGGAGTTGATTATACTTGTTTTACCTGCAAATCTTCATGAATTTTCCTAAGCCACACAATTTCTTTTGTTGCTTCAGCTGCTGCCACGTATTCTGCTTCTGTTGTGGAATCTGTGGGAACTGATTGTTTGCGTGATCTCCAGGAGACAACTCCTGGTCTAAGACTCATAGCATATCCTGAAGTAGATACCCCAGTTTCTTTGTCTCCATCAAATTTTGAATCAGAGTATCCAATAAAGCTGAAGTCGTCCACCTATGTATACTTGATTCCAAAGTCTTGAGTTCCCTTCAAGTACCTTAGAACCATTTTTGCAGCAGAGCAATGTCCCTCACAAGGCTTTTGCATAAACCTGGAGAGGATTCCAACAGAAAATGAAATGTCTCGTCTGGTAGTAATTAGGTAGTTGAGACTTCCTACAAGTTGTCTATACTTTGTTGCATCCTCAAATTCTTTTCCTTCAATAGATGTGAGCTTTAAGTTTTGTTCCATCGGAGTAGTAAGAGAATTGCATTCTGCCATGCCAAACCTATTCAATAGATCTCCAATGTATTTATTTTGAGAAAGAAATATGGACTTCGAATGTTGAGTTACTTCAATGCCAAGATAGTAATAAACATAGCCCAAATTTGTCATTTCAAAACTTTTCCCCAATTCCTTCTTTATGGATGCAATGTAGCTTTCATTATTCCCTGTCATCGAAAGATCATCTACATATACCACAAGATATACAACTGTTTTGCCAACTTTCTTGACAAATAAAGTTGCATCATCAAGATCATAATGTTTGAAATTGAGTTTCAGAAGATGCTCACTTAGTTTTTCATACCAGACTTGCGGTGCTTGTTTGAGGCCATACAAGGACTTCACATGTTTGCATACTCTATGTTCATGTCCTTTCACAGCAAATCCTTCACGTTGAGACATAAAAACATTCTCTTTTAGATCTCCATTTAAGAAAGCAGTTTTTACATCCATTTGATGGACTTTCCAACCATTCTGAGGTGCTAGGGCAAAGAGTGTCTGGATGGTAGCCCATTTTGCTGTGGGGGCAAAAGTATCCTCATAATCGACTCCTTCTTTTTGTGCAAAAACTTTTGCCACAAGCCTAGCTTTATGCTTGTCAAGTGAGCCATAAACTTTATACTTGTTCTTGTAGATCCACTTGCAGCCAATTAGTTTGGTTCCTAATGGAGGATCAACCAGCTTCCAAGTGTCGTTCTTTATGAGGGCATCATACTCCTTTTGCATCGCTTCTTTCCATTTGTCATGAGAAGAAACTTCTTTGAAGGAAGTTGGTTCAAAATTTGTAGACAAGTTCAATTCACAATCATAAGAAACATCCATATCAATAGGTGAATTCGAGTCATCCACATCACCTCCATTCTGCCGGTTTGAATTTCTAGTTCTTTTCTTTACAACCTCATCAGGATGAACACATTCAAGTATCTTTTTCAGCCACTTTGGGGGACCTTTTTTAGATGGTCCAGGCCGCTCCTTTGATTGAGTTGGGACTGAATCAAGATTGAGTCTCCCAACTCTATCAATCACATCACTTAAAGCATCATCTGTTGTTGGAGTTTCATGCGGGGGAGAGTGTTCCTCAGAAGAAGATTCCACATGTTGATCTAGTATAGGAATCCCTATTAGGCCAGACAATAACTCCTTAAGGAAAAAATGATTCGTAAGTTCTATTCCATCAAGTAGGTCTTTATTATATACATGAGGGAGAGACTGTTCAATTCATCTCCCGATGATTGTTCATATTTCTTATTTATCTATTTACATATATTCACCCAATCACAAGGATTAAGTGTCAACATTGCCCCCCTAATTTGAAGGGATGTTGGTGAGTCCAAGCATCATTCTGAATCGTTTAAGCTTTTCTCCTCCAAGTGCTTTGGTGAAGATGTCTGCAATTTTCTCATTTTTGGAACAATGACAGAGATGGATTGTTTGGCCCTAACATGTTGTCGAATCAGATGATATTTAGTATTGATGTGCTTCGCTCGATCATGGAACTTTGGGTTCTTGGCCAAATTTATTACAGAGGTATCGTCAATCATGAGTGGAGTTGATTGTACTTGTTTTACCTGCAAATCTTCAAGAATTTTCCTGAGCCACACAATTTCTTTTGTTGTTTTAGTTGCTGTCACATTTTCTGCTTCTGTTGTGGACTCTGCTAGAACTAATTGTTTGTGTGTTCTCCAGGAGACAGCTCCTGATCCAAGTCTCATATCATATCCTGAAGTAGATACCCCATTTTCTTTGTCTCCATCGAAGTCTGAATTAGAGTATCCAATCAAGCTAAAGTCGTCCACCTGTGTATACTTGATACCAAAGTCTTGAGTTCCCTTCAAGTACCTTAGAACTCTTTTTGCAGTAGACCAATGTCCCTCACAAGGCTTTTGCATAAACTTGGAGAGGATTCCAACAGAAAACGAAATGTCTGGTCTGGTAATAGTTAGGTAGCTGAGACTTCCTACAAGTTGTCTATACTTGGTTGCATCCTCAAATTCTTTTCCTTCAATAGATGTGAGATTTAAGTTTTGTTCCATTGGAGTAGTAAGAGGATTGCATTCTGTCATGCCAAACCTGTTCAACAGATCTCCAATTTATTTCTTTTGAGAAAGAAATATGGACTTCGGATGTTGGGTTACTTCAATGCCAAGATAGTAATGAACATAGCCCAAATCATTCATTTCAAAACTTTTCCCCAATTCCTTTTTTATGGATGCAATGTAGCTTTCATTTTTCCCTGTCATCAAAATATCATCTACATATACCACAAGATATACAACTGTTTTTCCAACTTTCTTGACAAATAAAGTTGCATCATCAAGATCATAATGTTTGAAATTGTGTTTTAGAAGATACTCAGTTAGTTTTTCATACCAAGCTCGCGGTGCTTTTTTGAGGCCATACAAGGACTTCACAAGTTTGCATACTTTATGTTCATGTCCTTCCACAACAAATCCTTCAGGTTGAGACATAAAAACATTCTCTTTTAGATCTCTATTTAAGAAAGCAGTTTTTACATCCATTTGATGGACTTTCCAGCCGTTCTGAGGTGCTAGGGCAAAGAGTGTCTGGATGGTAGCCCATTTTGCTATGGGGGCAAAAGTCTCCTCATAATCGACCCCTTCCTTTTGTGAAATTTTTTTTGCCACAAGCCTAACTTTATGCTTGTCAAGTGAGCCATCAACTTTATACTTGTTCTTGTAGACCCACTTGCAGCCAATTGGTTTGGTTCCTAATGGAGGATCAACTAGCTTCCAAGTGTCGTTCTTTATGAGGGCTTCATACTTCTTTTGCATCGCTTCTTACCATTTGTCATGAGAAGCAACTTCTTTGAAGGAAGTTGGTTCAAAATCTGTAAACAAGTTCAATTCACAATCATAAGAAACATCCATATCAATAGGTGAATTAGAGTCATCTACAACACCTCCTTTCTGCCAGTTTGAATTTCTAGTTCTTGTCTTTCCAACCTCATCAGGATGAACACTTTCAAGTGTCTTTGTCAGCCACTTTGGGGGACCTTTTTTAGATGGTCCACGCTGCTCTGTTGATTGAGTTGGGACTGAATCAAGATTGAGTCTCCCAATTCTATCAATCACATCACTTAAAGCATCATCTGTTGTTGGAGTTTCATGCGGGGGAGAGTGTTCCTCAAAAGAAGATTCCACATGTTGATCTAGTATAGGAATCCCTATCAGGCTAGGCAGTAACTCCTCAAGGCAAAAATGATTCGTATGTTCTATTCCATCAGGTAGGTCTTCATTATATACATGAGGGAGAGACTGTTCAGTTCATCTCCCGATGATTGTTCATATTTCTTATTTATCTATTTACATATATTCACCCAATCACAAGGATTAGGTGTCAGCATTCCCCCCCTTAATTTGAAGGGATGTTGATGAGTCCAAGCATCATTCTGAATCGTTTAAGCTTTTCTCTTCCAAGTGCTTTGGTGAAGATGTTTGCAATTTGCTCATTTGTGGAACAATGACGAAGATGGATTGTTTGGGCCTCAACATGTTGTCGAATCATATGATATTTAGTATTGATGTGCTTTGTTTGATCATGGAACTTTAGGTTCTTGGCCAACTTTATTGCAGAGGTATTGTCAATCATGAATGGAGTTGATTGTACATATTTTACTAGCAAATCTTCAAGAATTTTCCTGAGCCACACGATTTATTTTGTTGCTTTAGCCGTTGTCACGTATTTTGCTTCTGTTGTGGAATCTGCTAGAACTAATTGTTTGCGTGATCTCCAAGAGATAGCTCCTGATCCAAGTCTCATATCATATCCTGAAGTAGATACCCCAGTTTCTTTGTCTCCATCTAAGTCTGAATTAGAGTATACAATCAAGCTGAAGTCGTCCACCTATGTATACTTGATTCCAAAGTCTTGAGTTCCCTTCAAGTACCTTAGAACTCTTTTTGCGGTAGACCAATGTCCCTCACAAGGCTTTTCCATAAACCTGGAGAGGATTCCAACAAAAAAAAAAATGTCTAGTCTGGTATTAGTTAGGTGGTTGAGACTTCCTACAAGTTATCTATACTTTGTTGCATCCTCAAATTCCTTTCCTTCAATAGATGTGAGCTTTAAGTTTTGTTCCATTGGAGTAGTAAGAGGATTGCAGTCTGTCATGCCAAACCTATTCAATAGATCTCCAATGTATTTCTTTTGAAAAAGAAATATGGACTTCAGATGTTGGGTTACTTCAATGCCAAGATAGTAATGAACATAGCCCAAATCAGTCATTTCAAAAATTTCCCCAATTCCTTCTTTATGGATGCAATGTAGCTTTCATTATTTCCTATCATCAAAATATCATCTACATATACCATAAGATATACAACTATTTTGCCAACTTTCTTGATAAATAAAGTTGCATCATCAAGATCATAATGTTCGAAATTGAGTTTCAAAAGATGCTCAGTTAGTTTTTCATACTAGGCTCGCGGTGCTTGTTTAAGGCCATACAGGGACTTCACCAGTTTTCATACTTTATGTTCATGTCCTTTCACAGCAAATCCTTTAGGCTGGGGCATAAAAACATTATCTTTCAGTTCTCCATTTAAGGAAGCAGTTTTTACATCCATTTGGTGGACTTTCCAACTGTTCTTAGCTGCTAGTGCAAAGAGTGTCCAGATGGTAGCCCAATTTGATGTGGGGGAAAAAGTCTCCTCATAATCGACCCCTTTCTTCTGTGCAAAACGTTTTGCCACAAGCCTAGCTATGTGCTTGTCAAGTGAGCCATCAGATTTATACTTGTTTTTGAAGACCCACTTGCAGCCAATTGGTTTGGTTCCTAATGGAGGATAAACCAGTTTCCAAGTGCCCTTCTTTATGAGGGCATCATACTCCTTTTGCATTGCTTCTTTCCATTCATCATGAGACGCAACTTCTTTGAAGGAAGTTGGTTCAAAATCTATAGACAAGTTCAATTCACAATCATAAGAAACATCCATATCAACAGGTGAATTAGAGTCATCCACATCACCTCCATTTTGCTAGTTTGAATTTCTAGTTCTTGTGTTTCCAACCTCATCAGGATGAACACTTTCAAGTGTCTTTGTTATCCACTTTGGGGGACCTTTTTCAGATGGTCCAGGATGCTCCATTGATTGAGCTGGGTCTGAATCAAGATTGAGTCTCCCAATTCTATCAATCACATCCCTTAAAGCATCATCTGTTGTTGGAGTTTCATGCGGGGGAGAGTGTTCTTCAGAAGAAGATTCCACATGTTGATCTAGTATAGGAATCCCCCCTTCAAGATGTGGTATCTGATTATCAAATTCTTGAAATGATTTTGCTTTTCCGAATCTATCCAAGCGTTCAAGTTGCTGCTAAACAACATTGTCAGTTTTGGATGATTCAATAAAAATTACATCTCTAGATACAACAAACTTCTTATTTACTTCATCATAGATGCAGAATGCTTTGAAGGTGTTTGAATACCCCAGAAAGATACACTTATGACTTCTAGCACCAATTTTGTTTCTATGTACCTTTGGTATCAAGGCATAACAGGTGGAACTAAAGACCCTTAGATGCTTTACCGAAGGAACATGTCCATACCACATTTCATATGGAGTCTTGTTTCTTATAGCATTAGATGGACATCTATTCTTTATATATGCAGCACATAAAACAACGTCAGCCCAAAACATTATCTTTACATTTTTGAAGAAGAGCATGGATCGTACCATATTTAAGATTGTCCTATTCATTCTTTCAGCTACACCATTCTGTTGGGGATTATAAGGCACAGTTGTTTGATGTTTGATCCCATGTTGAAGAAGATAGTTTTCAGCTTCATTTGATGTGTATTCTTTTCCATTATTAGTGCGAATAGACCCAATATGAGATTGTGAATCCTTTTCAATCCATTTATGAAAATTCTTGAATGTTTGAAAAGCATCAGATTTGTTCTTCAATAAATAAACCCAACACATTTTGGTGTGGTCATCAATAAATGTCATCATATATTTATTTCCATTTGCAGAAGGAACAGGCATTGGACCGCATAAATCTGAATGAATCAGTTCAAGTTTTCTATGTGCTCTTGAATGTGAATCATGAAAAGACTGTTTGCTATGCTTTCCTAGAATGCAAGCATCACATTGCTTAAAGTTCCTAGGAATTGTAGGCAAACCAGCAACACCATTTTTCTTCAACAAGCGGAGACTGTCATAGTTCAAATATCCAAATCTAGCATGCCATAATAAACTTGATGGAAGTGTACCTTCTTCATGATGAGAATTGTTTGAGAAATGTTGTGCACGAGCAGAGGTTCCTTGTAGCTTGAGAAGCCTTTCTTCTTCTATTCCCCTCATGACAAGTGAGTGGTTAGATGTTTTTATTACCTCAAGCTTGCTATCAAACATATGAATGGAGTGACCTTGCTGGTGGATGTGGACCAAGGACAACAAGTTTCTCTTGAGCTATGGGAGATATAGAACATGATGCAGAAGAAAGTTTGGAAGATCAGGAAGTTTAAGCCTGATTGTGCCAAGCCCTGATGGCTTGATTTTTGATTGATCTGCAAAGTATACTACTCCATCAACATTGTCAGTGAAATCTTCAAAAAAATCTTTTGTATGAGTCATGTGGCAGGTTGCTCCTGAATCAAGCAACCAATCATTTTTCCAAGAAGCAAGTGACGCATTAAATAAATCTTCATTTACTCTGCCACAACATAGTGAGTAGATTCAGGTGCTTTACCTTTGTCTGTATCATCATTTTTACCTTTCTGTTGGTTTCTTTTCTGCTCAATTTTGTCCCATGGTAGCTTGCATGTAGAGGCATCATGTGATCCATTTCTTTTGCAGCGTATGCAGTGCAAATCTGCCTTTTCTCCTTGAGAATGTCTGCCCCTCCTGCCTCTGAAATATCTTCCTCTTCCTCTTCGACCACCTCCTCCTCTTGTAGAATCTTGAGCAAGATGCATTTCTTTATGAGCAAGGCACATAGCCTCTTCAGAAGTTTTAGGGGCTGTTTTCTTTCCAAAAGCTTTCTCTCTTTCAACAATCATTTTCACAAGAGAGTCAAAGGTGATATCATTGAGATTTCCATTTGCTTGCAATGACTCAATATAATTGGAGTAAGTAGGATAAAGTTCCTTGAGAAAAGCGATAAGAGGAATATCCAATTCAACTTTAGTGGATTTGATATCATGCATTATAGACTTTACTTCAGATGCAAGAGCAGGAGGATAATTATTTTTCAGTTCAAGAGTGAAGAGTTTAATCATGAGTTGAACAACTTAAAGTGCAGAATGTGAGTCAAAGAGTTCTTTCAGCTTTTGTAAGGCTTCAAAGGCTGTTGAATATGACAAAATATGGCGACTCACCTCTTCATTTATAGATGTTGCGATTAATGCATAAGCTTTGCTATTCTTGTTTTCCCAAATGACGAGGTCTTTATCTGAGGTAAGTTGTACTAGTTCATTGTCTCCATCTCTGACACACACTCCTTTCCACAACTCATTGAAAATCAGGGTGTGTTTTATCATCCGAGACCATTCAGGATAGTACTCCTTGCCAGTGAGAACTATTCCCACCATGGATATGATTGAATGCATTCTGTAAAAAAAAACTTCTGTTGATAGAAAATACTTCTGCTGGGAAAATGTTCTTCAAAAATAATACAGCCATATTCTTCCTTCTTGAATTAATATACAAGGATAAAAACTATATTCTATGCTTATAGAATATCACCATATTTTTTTTTTAATTTTTTACAATATGGTTGCAATTCAAGAGAAATAGTATCAACTGCTCAAAAGCGAATCAGAAATCTGATGCAAATTAGAATTTGCCAAACACTTGGACAGAAATATAAATCCCTATGCTCAAATCCTATGCTTTATACCTTGACTGCATACTTTCTCATTGGAAAAATGCATCTCTTTCCTTTTCTGTCTCTCAGTCTTCAATGAGCCCTGATGCTTGGTAAGGTGTCACGTGATAATTAAATAAGTGTTCAAACTCAGCTTCTCGCGAGTCTTGAATGGAGTAGCGTATATCCCACTTCTGAATGTGGACGGATTCCACAAGTAGCAGCGGCTGTCCGCAAGCTAAAAGCTTAGCCCAGCTCTAAAAAAAACTGGAGTGTATACATTCAACAGGCATGAAACATCGTTTATATCAGTGTTTACATAAATGGACCCTCATAATCGAACAACATATATATAATATACAACAACTCACTCTGATAGTTTGCAACAGCTCTATATCTTGTAGCAATGATATCGAAGATATCAAGGCTGGAGACTTGGACAATTTCAACAACCAAAAAAAACTTCAGAAAATCATAACCGAGGGGAACACACTTGCAAACCTGAGATTTCTACACTACAGGTCATCACAATGTATAATTGTAGATTTTCATAAGAGTTATCAAAAGACTTGTATCCAAACGGGAAAGAGAACGTGGAAGCTTTCAAAACCATTCCCTAGATGTGCACCAACAACCACAACTACGCGGGTCTGGACGCTTTTCAAATATGGCACCATTGGTTTGAGGGAACAGTCACAACTACACGAGTTTGAGCTTTTCAAATATGGCACCTCAGTGGAATAAGTTTCCCAAAAGTAACAATCCTGGTTAGGAGGACCACAGTTAATGACTTAATGTGCTTTGATTCCCTTGAACAGTATGGCAGAAAACCTAACTATTTGAACATCTCAAGCTCTCAGAAACAGACTGTTATTAGTGGAAATGGACACGAGCATGCCATAGCCTATTTGAAAGGAGGTGCAGCCACTAACGTTTATGGATAGTCCAAAGAGCCAGAGAGTGCAGGCAGTGTAGCAGACAATTATATGGACAACGAAAATGTCAGGCATTGAATTATATGGGAAGCAAATTATATGGACATCGAAAATCTCAGGCACTGAATTATATGGGCAACTAAAATGTCAGGCACTGAATGATATGGACAACTTATTGTATGGAGGAGCAACACTTTTATATGGATCAACGCTTCTATATGGAGAGTAGAGGAGCAAACTAGGAAGTTACAAAGGACATAAAAGCTAAAAAAAGGAGCTGGCTCTGATACCATGTCAAGCCAGGCAGTAACTCCTCAAGGAAAAAATGATTCATATGTTCTATTCCATCAGGTAGGTCTTCATTATATACATGAGGGAGAGACTATTCATTTCATCTCCCGATGACTGTTCATATTTCTTATTTATCTATTTACATATATTCACCCAATCACAAGGATTAGGTGTCAACAATCCCCCCTTCAAGATGTGGAATCTAATTATCAAATTCTTGAAATGATTTTGCTTTTTCAAATCTATCGAAGGGATCAAGTTGCTGCTCAACAACATTGTCAGTTTTGGATGATTCAAGAAAAATTACATCTCTAGATACAAGAAACTTTTTATTTACTTCATCATAGAGACGTGTTGTAGCCAGCAACACCCCCCCTTATTCAATTAAGTATCAACCATGATACTGAATGAATGGGGACCCTTAGTTAATTTTTAGAGAAAGCAAGAGTTTCTTTTTGAAGTCACAATCATACGCTTGGAAAAAGCCTCTTGGATATTTTAAGAGGCTTTTTCTATGTTAAAAGAGAAAACCTTTAAGGTCGCGTTACAAAAGGATAGGAAACACCTTCATTTCCCTTTTATGCGCAAGATCCTCGTGTTAATAATGACATCGCGTCGCAAATCGGTAACGCTCATAAAGAAAAACTTAAAGATTCGCCGATCTGCGATAACGCCGATCGCTAGATCGCATATCGCAGAAACAAGCCAGGCAAGATATGGTGAACATCAAATTAGGAGCGATCTGCGATATTGCGATCGCTGCGATGCCACATCCATGCGATTTGCGACGGTGCGATTTGCGATTGCACGACATGCGAGGGTACGTCAGCAAATCATAAATCACCTTAGTACGAGTCCTTTGGGCATGCCATTCAAAGAAAAGCCACTTGCTATAATCTGACCCGAAATCATGCGCTTTTAATGATAGTAAATGAATTAGTTGTCAATTATTAAATGAATTAAAGACGCGTGCCTTGGTAGAGATTTACTTCACATAAGGTGGCATATTTGTTTTATCTCTTGCATTTAAAACTCTCCCATCACCTTTCTGGATCAGTCATTTCCATTTCACTCGTAATCTGCAGGAACAAAACGCTAAGACGTCGCAGACAGAAACGCAAAGAGAAATGGGAAAGAAAAATATAGCTCAAAGCTCCGAAGTGAGGGAGAAGACCAAGGAGATGGCGCCCCTGTACACAGACACAGCTTGCAACAAAGACGCAGGGATATCAACATGGGAAGGCATGTACAGGCTGCTAGAGGAAGAAAAACCTAGAATAATGAAGGTGACTGTTGTCGCAGGTGCACCACGCTCTTCTGAGGCGTCCTTGGAGGACCTATCATGTTCATTCCTTCACAGAATAGCGGCAAGGCCCAGAATTCTACCATACACAGATATGATCAAGTGGATATTGCATGATGCAGAATTAAAGGGCAGACAATTCAAAGTTCATGGACATGGGCTCATGGGATCGTTTGCTGCCCAAGATCTGAAGCTTATGTATCATCTTCCTGAACCGCAAGCGACATATAATGCAGAATTTGTTAAGAAATTCACGGTAGAGAATCCAGATCTATCAGACACCACTAAAGAATGGTTTAGAAGAGACGAGCCGCTAAAAAAGGATAAAAACGGTATGTACAGCACTGGTTCCCTTACCTCTCCATATTGTTTTGCTGCAGCCATGCTCTGTAGGTTATTTGGTATGCCCGATATTGACAAGTTTTCATCTGAATGGCTGCCATTAATTGATGCTGCCACTAACGCCGAAATCCTAGATTGGGCCAAAATCCTTTCTGATACTCTATACACGGCCGTTGTCAATTACCGGTCGAAGAGATCCTTTTCTCAAAGGGTCTATCCTCCTTTTTATCTGTCTCCCTATATTATGGATTCTGTTCGTCTTGTATCTACCCAAGACCCATTTCCCATCCATGTTTATCATAAGATCTTATGGGATTCCCAGTTTGCCTCGCATTTTTACCAGATTTGTCATGGGGTTATTTTTCCCCTATATAGAATGATATATGATAAGGCCCCCCCAAGGTGCTCCCCCGAGGCCCAAATTGACATCATCCACGTCGCAAGATGGTTTGGGGAAGAATGGTTTACTTACATTAGAGTTTTTGGAAGCACTGTACCTCCGCATGTCCTACCCCTATATATCCCTGATAAACTTTTGGCCCGGGAAATCGCTTATCAAACCTGTTCTGAAGGCGGCTTGACCAAGGACCTAAAGGACAAGAAGAAGGCCATTTGGCCTCAATTTCCCATCACTTGTGGGGCCTTCTCTTTGTTCGATGTAGGACACGCTTTTGGCGAGGTGGGGAATGTGACGTGTCTTCAATTATTTAAGTTCCCAGCGAGGCCATTCGACCCAAATAATGTGGCCCAAGAATTCACAACGAACGTCAAGATAAGGGTGTTTTCTGGAAAGAAAGACCTGTTTGATGATCTCTTTCAGAATAAGAGCTCGCTCAAAGAAATTTTTCACGAAGCTCAGTCGAGGTTGTCTTCAGATGACCTCCAGAAATTCACGTTATACAGAGAAAGAAGGCTGGCTAGTATTCCACTAGAGAAGCTGCGAATACCTACTAGAGAACCGACTCTGAGCATCAGCCTCAGTGAAAACTCCAGCACTTCCAGATCTAAGTCCAACGCTGCCCAAGAATTATCTGAGCATCGTAAAGAGTCTGGTCACGAACAAAGAAAAAACGAAGAAACAACCAAAGACACAGCTCAGTCGAGCGCGATGTCTCAGCAGCAAGTTATTGCCTCACCACTAAGAGATGTCCCTCCTCCTGTCATCGAAGCACCACTTGTCACGACAGAGCTACATAAAGAGTGGGAAACCTTCAATGAATTGATCAATCTTGAAGGGCAAGTCCCGAAAACACCTATGAACAATACACAGGTGGTGCAAGAAGTCGTTTCGACCATGGTCAGTAGCGCCACAGAAGCTGAACACCTTCCTATCGCTCTAGCCTCAGAACTTCTACTTAACGTAGAAGAAATTCCCCCACTAGATGTATTCTATAGTCCCCAACACAAAGCAGTTGTAAGGAGACAGAGAAAGAAGAGAAAGCTTGAGGATACACTGTCTCAAAATGCTGAACATTTGGATGTCTTGTGGAAAGACCCAAATAATAATCCGACCGAAAATCTCACGAAGCTGTCTCAGATTGCAGGAGCATATGCCTCTGCAACTATTGACAAGGCCTCTGAAGTTCAACAACTTTTAAAGGAACAAGAAAATCATATACAACTGCTACAACAACAGTTGCAACAAGCCAACGCGAACACTGAAGCTTCCAGACAGCTAGAAAAGCAACAGGAAGACTTTCAACAGATGCAGATAAGCTATCAGAAAAGTCTTGAAGAAAAAGAAAAACAACTGTAGACGGTGTAAGAAATGCATAAAGATGAGCCTAAACTGGCAGAGTTTATTTCAGATTCCATTGGCTTGAATGAGCAACTACTGCAGCAACAGGAAGAGTTGGGACGTAAAATATCACAGTGGAGGCACTTTTGTGAGCTGAGCGACAAAATCACCAGTCAGGTGGTGGAATTGCGGAGCGACTATGATCATAACGACAAGAGGGTGATAGAATATTTGACTTGGCAAGATGACGAGGAAGGGAAAAGAGCAGGGGCACCCAAGATTAATGAAAATCATAAGGAACTGCTCTTTAATAAATGGGACGAACAAATCACGCAGGCGGAGCAAGCAGCAGAGACAACGGCGACACAGGCAAGCATTCTTATCGACTGTGTAAATGAGAATTTACACAGGGCCAATTTAATTACAGAAACCACCCTGGGGTACCTACCAAACAAGTTGCAACTGGAAACAGAATGGAGGCAGAAAGCGCAGGCAAAAGGGAAAGCAATCCAAGCATTGGCTAGGCTGAATTGGGAAAGCTACTGGACGTACTTGGTTAAACCGCAGAGCCAATGGATGATGATGAAGTGCATTACGAACGCAGCCGAGAAGGTAGCGCCAGCTCTCATAGATGTCGTTTTCGCAGCCCAGCTTAGCGCGGAAATCAGCCAGCCGACTCTTCTCAAGCCTATGCTAGACACTTGCAACTTCAAAGACCAAGTTCACAAATGATTTCATTTAGAATGTTGTTTTTTCCTTTTAACTAGATTAGAAAAAGGACCGTCATTTGAAAACCGTATCCTGAAATTTTGTAATGATACTATTATTAGAATTAGGAAGTAGTATTTTAACCCTTCTCATGCATTTAGAGAAGGGTCCAGAAATTTGTCAAAAACTTGTCCTCGGAACATGCACTTCTGCACCCTCAGAGGAGGTTTTGATGAATGGAAGGATCAAGATTTACTTATGTTTGCATTTTAATGTCTGCTACTGATGTTGCACTTCTGTACTCTTAGTAGATGTTAGAAGTAAGTAGAGATAAATCGTTATTGTTTGAAGTTTGTGAGTGAAAATCAGTCATAAATGGTACCTTTATCTCTTGATTAATTTCTGCTCATATTCTTAGAGTGATATACAGCTGAGTTGTTTATATGTTAATGTATGAATGTGTGGGTTACCATTTGGCACTTCTGTATGGTGGAATCATTTGTTTGTGCTTGACATATGAATGACTTATTATGCGATATGCTGTTCACAACTGTTTTTCCTAACTTCTTATGCAGAATGGTTTATCTTAAATGGTTCATATTCTTATGATAGCTTAATGATCTTTATTACCAGTTATTGTTCAAAATCTTTTTAGATCGCATAATATGAGAGACATATCCCGGGTTAGAGTAGATTAAATGTGTTGTTTTCATTAGATTATAATAAGATAGAATTTGTTTACTAGTTAGATTTGAAGTTAGCTCTAAAATACTTTCAGAATCAGCATAATCAAAATCTACACACACACACATAACCTTTAGATTGGGAAGCTGGTCCCATTACCCCTAGTCGGACCCGCTACACCAAATGGGCAAGGAGCCGCCAACCAGGTTCCGGACCGGGTGGGTATCCCCCTTGTTGTTGACCCGATTTCGGGGCCCTCAACATATTTGGCGCTAGAAGGAGGGCCTGAGCATAGTGTCTGTTGGAATGTTTTCCAAATTATAAATCTTGAAACAGGATGGCTGCTCATAGAATTCCTATTTGGAGTTGCATCCATGTTCCTACCTCTTCCAACACTCCACCAGATGTGGTAAGGCTCTTGTCTCAGGTAAAATTCAATGGTAAGAATAATTCTTTTGCATTTAATCATGCCCTTCAGTTCATTCAAAAAGTTTCGAGTTCTGATATTCAGAGAACTGATGAAGGCGTTTTGTTCAGGATTTTTACTCTTACATTCACAACGGAAGCTAGAAAATGGTGCAGAACCCTCCCAGTTGCATCAATCACAACTGGGACCAATTCGTTAGGACTTTCATCTTGGAATTTGATTGTTATGACTACGACCAGGTATATGATGAAATTGATTATCTACGGAAACAAGATGAACCCGTAAGGGATTTCAATATGCGATTTCATCTCAAATGTCTACAGTATGATCTCAAGGATGAGCTCACAGATGAAGAATCTTCAGATTATGATGAGTATTTCCTACCTCCTATATCTGATCAAGCAGAAAGTAGCTCAACCTTTATTTCGTTTTCTTCTAATATAAATGAGCATTTCAAGTCAAATACACAAATCGTCCATAATGAAGAAAATCTGCAAAGCCTAGGAGTCATGCATGCTCTAATACCAGAAAATAAAGACGAAAATGCTGAAAGGGAAACTACCTTGGAACCAGAAGATGACTCTAACATAAAGTCAGACAATATCATTTCAAATCAACGAATGCTGATGCCAAGGTTAGATCAACCAACTGTTTCTCTTTCAGAAAGTATCAGCGCACAAAGGTATGATCTGAAGCCCGATCTTTATGATGAATCTGATGAACAAAATTTTCTTCATGATGTTTTTAAATGCATTATTTCAGATTCACATTTTTCTCTTTATCCCGATGTTTTTAGTGATGACAATTTTTCCCCTCTCAATATCAAGCATATCTCAAAAAACACAGAGGGTTATTCAAACGACTCATCATTGGGTTTTCAAGATAAAGAGACCGCTTTAGCACAACCTTTGATCAATGTCAAACAAGAGCTTCTTGACCTCCCTTGTCTGAAAATATATAATGAAAAAGAGGAACCTAGGGAAATTTGTAGAGTCTTTTGCAATAGTTACTTTGACAACAATGATGTTGTTGAGTTATCTCAAGTAACTCAACTAGGGTCAGATAATAAGGAACATCTCAAATTAGAAATCATATCAACCGACCCTCATCCCAAAGTAAAAGCTCATTTGAATAATTTTACTATCCAAGACAATACCCCGATCTATGATTCATATCATGAGGAAAGCTTCATCCCTGTTCGCAATCATAACTTAGTTCCTGATTCACAAGACCTAGCCAGTTCTTGTGAGGAGCATGATGTTACAAGTAAATCCCAGTTGTGCTGTAACACTATTTCTGTAAATACCCAATCATTTCTTTCTCACTTGCACTCATTTTGTACAAAATCGGATTTATTTTTAAATTTTCAAACTTTTGATAGATTATGTTTTAGCGATTTATATATGAGAACTTTCATTTCAAACAAAATCGCTAAAAACTCAGCGTTAACAAAAAACAGGTTACAAGTCATTAAAACTAAAAAATCATTTTCGCAATATGACTTGTTATCCTTCCTATTGAGAGATCATCAATTCATAACAGAAATTCATCCTAATTTTTATGATCCAATAGGTATCCAGTTGGAAAAGAGCTCTCATGAGAAAGGAAAATCAGACAGAATTCCAATTGGGGTTGTATGTTTTTATTCCACAGCCAATATTTATGATCCAAGGAAAGTTTGGTTCTTTTTTCTCATGCTTGGAAGATTCATACGGCTAGGAATAAAAATGAATACATGGTTCCATTGGAAATATCATTTCACATAGTTATTTCTTGTATATAGTTAGAATAGGAGTAGGAGTAATTTAGCTAGGTTATTAGGTTTGCTTTTAATAAATCGATAGGCAAAGTTATTCATATTCTCTACATAACCCTAGGGAATGTTTGCCTCTCATAATAATGTTTGCTTTGGTTAACGGCATTTGGCATTTACTAAAGGCACCTTTTTTCTCTATTGAAATTTTTTGAAACTTCTGCTTCTATGAACAACAAATCTTTTAGGAATTTGATCTTTATTATCAATAGAACTTTAACCCAAATATGATGATAGTTTCAACTGCAAAAACTTTAAAGAAAGCTATCTCAGTGGAAAATTTGTTTTTAGGTCAGCACAATGAAAGGTATCAATATTAAAATAAAAATTCTCTGTGAAAGCAGCCATTACCAAAAACAGCCCTATCATTGTCGTCCAGAACTTTCTTAAGGAAAGAAAATTTGACTTCCTCCCTGCTAAAGGAAAACACAGCATTCAGAGGAATAATCTAAAAAGACGCTATATCTCAAAGAATGAGAGGTCTCATCACAAGCCGACTTATCATGATCACAGATATTATAACTTGCTGACTTTGCGAAAACTGTCTACCAAAACAGGGCAATGACTCAAGATTGTTGCAATCAAAAGGTAAGGGGTCTCATCACGAGCCAGCTTGTTCAGAAAAAGTGTAAATCAAGTGAATGACTATGTCATAATTTGGCCACCAAACCAAGACATTGTTCTTTAGAGAATAAAAAGGAAAAAGTGTCAAAAAAGGATTTTTCTCTTAAAAAGTTGTAAATAACCTTAAGCAGGATAAAAGATCATTGTTGGGTAATAGGTAACCCTGTCGAGGCTATGGACGCCTGCTGGCAGCAGAGGCTCTACCTGCGACAAAGGAGCATATTTAAAAAAGAGCTGATACATAGAGAAGACTTTATTTTATGTTTTACAAGACCAAGTAATGACTGGTTTAAATGCAAAGACAAGCTGAAGACGCAAGTAATTGAAATAGAAACAGGTTGAAACGAAACATCATTGACAGTTTAAAGTATTATTTGCTTTATCTTTTTATAATAAAGTTCAAGTTTTTCTTTAAGACATTTTTCTCAGGAAGTTTGAAAGCATAAATGTAAAAGCAGAGATAACTGGTTCTCCCAAGTGAATCGCCAATTGTTGTAGCCAGCAACACCCCCCCTTATTCAATTAAGTATCAACCATGATACTGAATGAATGGGGACCCTTAGTTAATTTTTAGAGAAAGCAAGAGTTTCTTTTTGAAGTCACAATCATACGCTTGGAAAAAGCCTCTTGGATATTTTAAGAGGCTTTTTCTATGTTAAAAGAGAAAACCTTTAAGGTCACGTTACAAAAGGATAGGAAACACCTTCATTTCCCTTTTATGTGCAAGATCCTCGTGTTAATAATGACATCGCGTCGCAAATCGGTAACGCTCATAAAGAAAAACTTAAAGATTCGCCGATCTACGATAACACCGATCGCTAGATCGCATATCGCAGAAACAAGCCAGGCAAGATATGGTGAACATCAAATTAGGAGCGATCTGCGATATTGCGATCGCTGCGATGCCACATCCATGCGATTTGCGACGGTGCGATTTGCGATTGCACGACATGCGAGGGTACGTCAGCAAATCATAAATCACCTTAGTACGAACCCTTCGGGCGTGCCATTCAAAGAAAAGCCACTTGCTATAATCTGACCCGAAATCATGCACTTTTAATGATAGTAAATGAATTAGTTGTTAATTATTAAATAAATTAAAGACGCGTGCCTTGGTAGAGATTTACTTCACGTAAGGTGGCATATTTGTTTTATCTCTTGCATTTAAAACTCTCCCATCACCTTTCTGGATCAGTCATTTCCATTTCACTCGTAATCTGCAGGAACAAAATGCTAAGATGTCGCAGACAGAAACACAAAGAAAAATGGGAAAGAAAAATAGAGCTCAAAGCTCCGAAGTGAGGGAGAAGACCAAGGAGATGGCGCCCCTGTACACAGACACAGCCTGCAACAAAGACGCAGGGATATCAACATGGGAAGGCATGTACAGGCTGCTAGAGGAAGAAAAACCTAGAATAATGAAGGTGACTGCTGTCACAGGCGCACCACGCTCTTCTAAGGCGTCCATGGAGGACCTAGCATGTTCATTCCTTCACAGAATAGCGGCAAGACCCAAAATTCTACCATACACAGATATGATCAAGTGGATATTGGATGATGCAGGATTAAAGGGCAGACAATTCAAAGTTCATGGACATGGGCTCATGGGATCGTTTGCTGCCCAAGATTTGAAGCTTATGTATCATCTTCCTGAACCGTAAGCGACATATAATGCAGAATTTGTTAAGAAATTCGGGGTAGATAATCCAGATCTATCAGACACCACTAAAGAATGGTCTAGAAGAGACGAGCCGCTAAAAAAGGATAAAAACGGTATGTACAGCACTGGTTCCCTTACCTCTCCATATTGTTTTGCTGCAACCATGCTCTGTAGGTTATTTGGTATGCCTGATATCAACAAGTTTTCATCTGAATGGCTGCCATTAATTGATGCTGCCACTAACGCCGAAATCCTAGATTGGGCCAAAATCCTTTCTGATACTCTATACATGGCCGTTGTCAATTGCCGGTCTAAGAGATCCTTTTCTCAAAGGGTCTATCCTCCTTTTTATCTGTCTGCCTATATTATGGATTCTGTTTGTCTTGTATCTAATTTTCCTACTATGGGATGGAAATGGACTACCCAAGACCCATTGCCCATCCATGTTTATCATAAGATCTTATGGGATTCCCAGTTTGCCCCGCATTTTTACCAGATTTGCCATGGGGTTATTTTGCCCCTATATAGAATGATATATGATAAGGACCCCCCAAGGTGCTCCCCCGAGCCCCAAATTGACATCATCCACGTCATAAGATGGTTTGGGGAAGAATGGTTTACTTACATTAGAGTTTTTGGAAGCACTGTACCTCCGCATGTCCTACCCCTATATATCCCTGATAAAATTTTGGCCCGGGAAATCGCTTATCAAACCTGTTCTGAAGGCGGCTTGACCAAGGACCTAAAGGACAAGAAGAAGGCCATTTGGCCTCAATTTCCCGTCACTTGTGGGGCCTTCTCTTTGTTCGATGTAGGACACGCTTTTGGAGAGGTGGGGAATGTGACGTGTCTTCAATTATTTAAGTTCCCAGCGAGGCCATTCGACCCAAATAATGTGGCCCAAGAATTCACAACGAACGTCAAGATAAGAGTGTTCTCTGGAAAGAAAGATCTGTTTGATGATCTCTTTCAGAATAAGAGCTTGCTCAAAGAAATTTTGCACGAAGCTCAGTCGAGGTTGTCTTCAGATGACCTCCAGAAATTCACGTTATACAGAGAAAGAAGGCTGGCTAGTATTCCACTAGAGAAGCTGCGAATACCTACTAGAGAACCGACTCTGAGCATCAGCCTCAGTGAAAACTCCAGCACTTCCAGATCTAAGTCCAACGCCGCCCAAGAAGTATCTGAGCATCCTAAAGAGTCTGGTCACGAACAAAGAAAAAAAGAAGAAACAACCAAAGACACAGCTCAGTCGAGCGCGATGTCTCAGTAGCAAGTTATTGCCTCACCACCAAGAGATGTCCCCCCTCCTGTCATCGAAGCACCACTTGTCATGACAGAGCTAGATAAAGAGTGGGAAACATTCAATGAATTGATCAATCTTGAAGGGCAAGTCCCGAAAACACCTGTGAACAATACACATGTGGTGCAAGAAGTCGTTTCGACCATGGTCAGTAGCACCACAGAAGCTGAACACCTTCCTATCGCTCCAGCCTCAGAACTTGTACTTAACGTAGAAGAAATTCCCCCACTAGATGTATTCTATAGTCCCCAACACAAAGCAGTTGTAAGGAGACAGAGAAAGAAGAGAAATCTTGAGGATACACTGTCTCAAAATGATGAACATTTGGACGTCTTGTGGAAAGACCCAAATAATAATCCGACCGAAAATCTCACGAAGCTGTCTCAGATTGCAGGAGCATATGCCTCTGCAACTATTGACAAGGCCTCTGAAGTTCAACAACTTTTAAAGGAACAAGAAAATCATATACAACTGCTACAACAACAGTTGCAACAAGCCAACGTGAACACTGAAGCTTCCAGACAGCTAGAAAAGCTACAGGAAGACTTTCAACAGATGCAGATAGGCTATCAGAAAAGTCCTGAAGAAAAAGAAAAACAACTACAGACGGTGCAAGAAATGCATAAAGATGAGCCTAAACTGGTAGAGTTTATTTCAGAGTCCATCGGCTTGAACGAGCAACTACTAAAGCAACAGGAAGAGTTGGGATGTAAAATATCACAGTGGAGGCACTTTTGTGAGCTGAGCGACAAAATCACCAGTCAGGTGGTGGAATTGCGGAGCGACTATGATCAGAACGACAAGAGGGTGACAGAATATCTGACTTGGCAAGATGTCGAGGAAGGGAAAAGAGCAGGGGTACCCAAGATTAATGAAAATCATAAGGAGATGCTCTTTAATAAATGGGACGAACAAATCACGCAGGCGGAGCAAGCAGTAGAGACAGCGGCGACACAGGCAAGAATTCTTATCGACTGTTTAAATGAGAATTTACACAGGGCCAATTTAATTACAGAAACCACCCCGGGGTACCTACCAAACAAGTTGCAACTGGAAACAGAATGGAGGCAGAAAGTGCAGGCAAAAGGGAAAGCAATCCAAGCATTGGCTAGGCTGAATTGGGAAAGCTACTGGACGTACTTGGTTAAACCGCACAGCCAATGGATGATGATGAAGTGCATTATGAACGCAGTCGAGAAGGTAGTGCCAGCTCTCATAGATGTTATTTTCGTAGCCCAGCTCAGTGCGGAAATTAGCCAGCCGACTCTTCTCAAGCCTATGCTGGACACTTGCAACTTCAAAGACTAAATTCACAAATGATTTCATTTAGAATGTTGTTTTTTCCTTTTAACTAGATTAGAAAAAGGACGGTCATTTGAAAACCGTATCCTGAAATTTTGTAATGATACTATTATTAGAATTAGGAAGTAGTATTTTAACCCTTCTCATGCATTTAGAGAAGGGTCTAGAAATTTGTCAAAAACTTGTCCTCGGAACATGCACTTCTGCACCCTCAAAGGAGGTTTTGATGAATGGAAGGATCGAGATTTACTTATGTTTGCATTTTAATGTATGCTACTGATGTTGCACTTCTGTACTCTTAGTAGATGTTAGAAGTAAGTAGAGATAAATCGTTATTGCTTGAAGTTTGTGAGTGAAAATCAGTCATAAATGGTACTTTTATCTCTTGATTAATTTCTGCTCATATTCTTAGAGTGATATACAACTTAGTTGTTTATATGTTAATGTATGAATGTGTGGGTTACCATTTGGCACTTCTGTACGGTGGAATCATTTGTTTGTGCTTGACATATGAATGACTTATTATGTGATATGCTATTCACAACTGTTTTGCCTAACTTCTTATGCAGAATGGTTTATCTTAAATGGTTGATATTCTTATGATAGCTGAATGATCTTTATTACCAGTTATTGTTAGAAATATTTTTAGATCGCATAATATAAGAGACATATCCTGGGTTAGCATAGATTAGATGTGTTGTTTTCATTAGATTATAATAAGATAGAATTTGTTTACTAGTTAGATTTGAAGTTAGCTCTAAAATACTTTCAGAATCAGCATAATCAAAATCTACACACACACACATAACCTTTAGATTGGGAAGCTGGTCCCATTACCCCTAGTCGGACCCGCTACACCAAACGGACAAGGAGCCACCAACCAGGTTCCGGACCGGGTGGGTATCTCCCATGTTGTTGACCCGATTTTGGGGCCCTCAACAAGACGGTATGCCTTGGAGGAGTTCCAATACCCCAGGAAGATGCACTTATGACTTCTAGCATCGAGTTTGTTTCTATGTACCTTTGGTATCAAAGCATAACAGGTGGAACCAAAGACCCTGAGATGCTTTATCGAAGGAACATGTCCATACCAAATTTCATATGGAGTCTTGTTTCTAATCGCATTAGATGGACATCTATTCTTTATATATGCAGCACATAGAACAACATCAGCCCAAAACATTATCTTTACATTTTTGAAGAAGAGCGTGGATTGTACCATATCTAAGATTGTCTTATTCATTCTTTCAGCTACACCATTCTGTTGGGGATTATAAGGCACAGTTGTTTGATGTTTGACCCCATGCTGGTGAAGATAGTTTTCAAATTCATTTGATGTGTATTCTTTTCCATTATCAGTGCGAATAGACCCAATATGAGATTGTGCATCATTTTCAATCCATTTATGAAAATTCTTGAATGTTTGAAAAGCATTAGATTTTCTGTTCAATAAATAAACCCAACACATTCTGGTGTATTCATCAATAAATTTCATCATATATTTGTTTCCATTTGCAGAAGGAACAGGCATTGGACCGCATAAATATGAATGAATGAGTTCAAGTTTTCTATGTGCTCTTGAATGTGAATCATGAAAAGACTATTTGCTATGCTTTCCTAGAATACAAGCATCACATTGCTTAAATTTCCTAGGAATTGTAGGCAAACCAGCAACACCATTTTTCTTCAACAAGTGGAGGCTATCATAGTTCAAATGTCCAAATCTAGCATGCCATAGAGAAATTGATGGAAGTGTACCTTCTTCATGATGAGAATTATATGAGAAATGTTGTGCACAAGCAGAGGTTTCTTACAGCTTGAGAAGCCTTTCTTGTTCTATTCCCCTCATGACAAGTGAGTGGTCAGATGCTTTTCTTACCTCAAGCTTGCCATCAAACATATGAATGGAGTGACCTTGTTGGCGGATGTGGACTAAGGACATCAAGTTTCTCTTGAGATGTGGGAGATATAAAACATGATGAAGAAGAAATTCTGGAAGACCAGGTAGTTTAAGCCTGATTATGCCAAGCCCTAATGGATTGATTTTTGATTGGTCTACAAAGTATATTGGTCCATCAACCTTGTCAGTAAATTCTTTAAAAAAATCTTTTGTATGAGTCATGTGGCAGGTTGCTCCTGAATCATGCAACCAATAATTTTTCCAAGAAGCAAGTGGAGCATTAAATATATCTTCATTTACTCCAATGTTACATTGTGCCACAACATAGTGAGCGGATCCAAGTGCTTTACCTTTGTCTGTATCATTAGTTTTACCTTTCTGTTGGTTTCTTTACTACTCAATTTTGTCCCATGGTAGCTTGCATGTAGAGGCATCATGTGATCCATTTTTTTGCAGCGTATGCAATGCAAATCTGCCTTTTCTCCTTGAAAGTTTCTGCTCCCCTGCCTCTGAAATATTTTCCTCTTCCTCTTTGACCACCTCTTCCTCTTGAAGAATCTTGAGTAGGATGCTTTCTTTATGAACAAGGCACACAGCCTTTTCAAAAGATTCAGGGGCTGTCTTCTTTCCAAAAGCCTTCTCTCTTTCAACAAACTTTTTCACAAAAGTCAAAGGTGATATCTTTGAGATTTCCATTTTCTTGCAGTGACTCAAGATAATTGGAGTAAATAGGATAAAGTGCCTTGAGAAAAGCGATAAGAGGAATATCCAATTCAACCTTAGTGGATTTTATATCATGCATTATAGACTTTACTTTAGATGCAAGAGCAAGAGGATCATTATTTTGCAGTTCAAGAGTGAAGAGTTTAATCATGAGTTGAACAACTTCAAGTGCAGAATGTGAGTCATAGAGTTCTTTCAGCTTTTGTAAGGCTTCAAAGGCAGTTGAGAATGAGGAAATATGGTGACTCACCTCTTCATTTACAGATGCTGCGATTAATGCATAAGCTTTGCTATGCTTGTTTTCCCAAATGACGAGCTCTTTGTCAACAGTTTTTTAAATATAGATTATGTAATTTTCTTTTATGGAGTCTATAAATAAACAAGTGCTATATCATAACTAGTAGCTATTTCTTAGTTTATATATAATTAAATTAGAATATAAATATTAAATTTAAATTAGTATTAAAATTTAGAATCTAGTTAATTTAAGTTTGATTGATTAGTAAATTAAATTATTTTATTAATTGTAAAATATTTTATATTTTCTATTCCACTATAGATAAATATATTTAACCAACATAAATTAAATATATTTAAGAAACATAAATTAAATATATTTCTTGAAAAAATATAAATATAAAAATAAATTAATTTTATTTACTTAATTTTCATTGAATTGACCATCATTTTAATTTATTATTAATAATTTTTTACCGATTTTTTATTATCTTTAAATAAAACTATATAATTTTTTACTATATTTTAATTTGTTGGTTAAAATTAAAACCAAAATTTTTAATGAGCAATAAATACTTGATAAACTATTTTTATTTCTAAAATAATTAGGGGAAAGCTTCGTATATTGACCTAGGTGGATGTACCATCCTTGATTTTTTTTGTTTTTAATCAACGATCAAGATTTCAATTGATCATGGCAGCCGAATATTCTTCATATGATTAAGCATGAGAGGGTTGTGGAAGTGGAAGTGGAAGTGGATTAAATCCAACTGGAATAACCATCGGTAAGCAGAAGTGGAAGTCACGTCGCTTCCATTATCGCTTCCGCCGGTTGACGGAGAGCGGATCATTTATCCACGGCGCACGACTGTGAGCAACTTAATATTATTTTTTTCTAGAAATTCCAATGCAATAACATCGATTTCCCTTCCTGCATGTAACCCTATTAATTCCTCAAGGTTGGGAGATGTTGTGTTCCTGCCAGCACAACTCTGCGTCTCGGAGCGCGACGTGATGTAGGAACGGAACCTGGAGTACTACGAAGCCCTGAAAAGGGGATGTAAGAAGGTGAGGCATGTGAGGGATGTTTGGCCATGCGTTTGAACTTCTTCAGACTCAGTCCCCACAAATCCAGGAATTAACAAAGGTTGCACGCGACTTCATTTCCAAACGATAACAATACAACAAATAATTTAGTACCCAACCCCAAATTTGTTTCATATGGATGAAATTCAAAGCTGATATTGCACAGAGCCCGGTGTTTAATTAGATTCTATGGAAAAATTACCACCAGTATCGCTCTATCTGATATAGCATATACTCTCAGAGTGTAAAGCTGAGGTATTTTTTGGAATACTTTGGTCATTTTGTTGCCAATGGCTCTACATAACAAAAAAAAGAGGATATAAAAGAAATATTTAATAATATGAGGTACGTTTGTGCCCCACTGAATGTGTCACAACCAGAATGATTCAGTCATCTAGTTCTAGATTCATTGCTTTTGCTTTTCCATGCCCCGTGTGATCTTGCACGAAATGGTGACTACTTAATTGCAGTAAATTTATTCATTAGTTTTGGATAAAGATCTACTGACGAAGTTTTAATACGTAGTTTAACTTTAATATGTAGTTTAATATTGGACTCGCGGCACTAGGCCTTGCCAGAGAGGGATGTGAGAAAAAACGGTAGCGGCAGATCGATAGCGGATGTGGCGTAGGTTAATTTGCAGAGGTTGTATCCCCACTCTGTCGGCCCTTTCATTAAACTGAGCTCATTGAAGAAACGAGGCCCACCGTGTCTTCAACTGCCAGCGTATTTGGAAAGGCGGCTGCTGATGAATGTGTCGTAGGCTGCTTGGGAATGGTCTCCAGAGGGTCCAGGAGTCCCTCCCACTGGTCGCTCCCCTGCAGTAATCTCCATATCTTAGCGATGCTTCCTCCTACACCCATGTCTGCCATGAACATCGCAGAAAAGCTGCCGGATAAATTATAAGGTCCTCCTTTGATATAACGTGTTCTTGAAATAGATTGTTTGACACAGATTCTGGTTTCTAAATATTTTCAAAGTTTCCAATAATGTGAATCTTGAACGTGTGAATTGAAGTTAAATTGATAAGAGATCAAGAGGATAGGGGTATGCGCTGAGAGCTCAGAGAGTCTGTGATAGCTATATACACTTAGTCTCTAAGGAGAGAAGAAATTTTCCCTTCAATCAGGGATAGCACGGGGGGAGATTTGTTGGCATAGTAAATCTCACGGTAGGGAGAAAAACAAAGTGCATACCAAATTCTGGAAGCAACATATTGAGATAAGTGATAATCTTCTTGGAAGCAGCATATTCAGATAAGTGATATTTTTCTGGGTAAACCACGGGTGAAGTAACCGGGAGATCCAGAACCAAATTCATAAGACCCGGAACAAAACTGAAGTTCGTCGGAATTCTGGAGTAACACAATGACACACAAAGACAATACCACTAGGAAATGAAGGTCATAACCCTTGAGCACCGTTCGATCAAACGAGTTGACAAGAGTCGTCAATGGGGATGGCAGATCCCAAAGTCAGCGCAGGAGATGGAAAGCTCGAAGTACATCAAAATGCCACCTAGGCCAGGACAACCAAGTCCATTAAATACGCATAAACCAAATGGTGGGTTTCGAGGACTGGAGCTGAATTTCATTTAAGTTCCAAATCCAACGTAGTACCAGAATGTATAAATGTAAATTGATTGCAAACCATAAGTTAAATCAATACAAATGTAAATAATTCTGCCATAAATCATGAACCCAATACATAAATAAAAATTAAAGTTTCAACTGTCATTTCATTTCAAGTTTTAATGATAGACCTTGTCATTAGTTATATAAAGTTAATCTTAGAATATGATAATGTCAAGAATTATCAAAGACAGTACTTTGGTGACATGGTAATAATAATTTTTTTTGTATATGATGTTATTAATATATCGATGTGTTACATATGTTATCAGAGCACTCAGGTTTCCAAAGCTGAGACCTCTAGAATAAGGAATAACAAACTCATTCTTGTGCACGTAGGAGCCAGCAAACAGTCAGTATGAGGTGAACTAGGGAATCTACCACACGGTTCCGTATTATGAACAGGACCAACATCATTTTAGGAAGGCAATCCTGAGGTTTGGGTGCAGTTGGGAAATGAGCCGCAAAATCCCAATACAGATATTTGGGTGACTGTACAAGAATTGAAAGGTGAAATGGCCCGACTCTAGGTAGACAACAAAAGATTGATGCATGAACAAGAAAAGATTCTAAAAACCCTATCAGATAGATAGAATCATTGGCCACTAGTTCCCAACCCTGAGCACGACCATACGATTGGGGAACACGAGTTCCGAACTGAAAATGTGGAAACGGGAGGAGGTGAAGAAAACCAAGAAGAAGAATTAGGTAATGTGTCAAATCACAAGACTTAGAAGAAGCAGAAAATCGAACTCTAAGGGGAGTTTCACAAAATCAAGCCTCCTCTCTTCGATGGTGAGCAAGAAGAGGCAGTGAAACCATGGTTAATTAATATGAACAAGTATTTCCAGTTGTACGAGTATGATTACAATTTGAAGGCTCATCTGGCCACTTTATAGCTTCAAGGGAAAGCCACATTGTGGTGGGAGGAAGTAAAAACAATCTGTGGGGTCAATAAGCAAAACATAACATGGGAGAAATTCCAGAATTTTTTTAAAGAAAAATATCTAATCGAATGATTTTATGATGAGAAAGCAAAAGAATTTCATGATCTCTGCCTAGGCCAAATTACCATGGATGAGTTTATAACAAAATTTACATCATTATTATGATACGTTCCTTATACTCATGAAGAAAAAGCCAAAGTACAACAGTTTATCAGCAGCGTTCCGTTGTTCATGAAGGAACGGTTGGAATTCGAAAACCCAAAAACCATGGACAAAGTTATTCAGAAAGCACGGATTTGCTATCAGCAAAATAAACCAAAGGGAGATACGAGCAAGAGATGGGTTGACAAAAAGGGAAGTAAATCTATTCCCAGCCACAAGGGGAATAAGGGCACCAGCAACAAAGGATTATATAAAGGTCAAAGTAATCGAAATGAGATTAAGCCCAGGTTTAAAGTACCACGTGAAACTAGGAAAAATGAGCAAGCCGACAGAAATGAAGTAGAATTAACTAACAGACCACCTGTACAGTGTTGGGTTTGCGGAGGCCCGCATTAAGTCAAAAACTGTCCTCACTGCAAGGGAGTTGATTAGATCTCACAAATTCAAGAGGCATCTACTGTGGGAGAAGTGGCAAGGAGCATCCCTAAAATTAACGTGACTCTTGAAGATCATCAGACAGAGTTTCAGCCAACGATGGTTGAATTTGAAGGTACTACTTTTGACCAGACCTGTTCTATTTTAATATATCCCGGGGCCACTTTAAGTTACATTAGTCCTAGGATAGTGGAACGATGTAAATTACAAGCTGTTAAATTTAAAAACCCTAGTTAGTACAACTAGCCACAGGAGAAAAAAAGAGAGTTTTGTCTAAAGTAAGAAACTCCCCTTTAAAATTAGCTAGTCAACCTATTATAGTTGATTTGAATGTGTTACCCTTGGGGTCATATGACATTCTTATAGGCATGGACTGGTTGGAGAAACACTGGTCCCTCATAAATTTTAAAACAAAAACTATTAGCTACCGAGATGAGGTAGGGGAGAGACAGGAAATTCAAGGTGTTCAGAAACCTCTGCAATTAAGTCCTATAACAACCTCCCAATTAGCCAAATGCATCAGAAATGGTTGTCAAGTTTATGCAATACAAGTAGGGTATGTTGACTCTAAAGATAAATGTGTATCACTAGACAATATACCTGTGATACAGAATTTTCCAAATGTATTTCTCGAAGAAATACCAGACCTACCCCCAAAGAGAGACATAAATAACAATGTAAACTTTGAAACGGGAACTATAAACTCAAAACGGGAACTCTGGCCCAAAAACCCCAAAAAAACCACAAAAACAGTGCTAAAAACGAAAAGTGTGTATACTGGAACGATGTTTTTTTTTAGGCGTAAATTTTGAACGTGTTTTAAAAATGGCAGTGACTACGAAATTTTCTACGAAATTTTCCTGCAAAATATAGCTTCAAAACGAAAGTGTTGATACTGGAATAATGATTTTTTTTTTTAGGGTCAATTTTCAAACTTTTTAAAAAATGCTAATAAAACCAAATTTTTATGTCTCAAACAAAGTTAAATTTTAAGGAAAAAACACATTAATGTTTCTGGTAGAATATCATTTTTCTTTCCTAAGTATAAATTTAACATGTTTTCAACCACAACATGCTAGATACAAAAGAAATTGAAATTTTTTTAACTATAAAATTAAAAAAACATGACATTATGAACAAATTATATCACTGAATGAATTCAAAAGTCTTTATTTGTATACTGAGTAAAACAGACATTATATCTCTAATTTGATATTGCATTGTAGATATTTAAACAATAAAATTTATCATACTTAAGACATAATCCAACTCCGCCCACCCCCCCAATTTCTCATTTGGAATGATGACCCAAGTACTAACGACCCATCCCCCGCCACCGCCCCCTTCCCGGACCCATTAGTCATTAGAAAATTCGTTTCTTAACCTCTTAGTTAATAAGACCATAGAGCACTATGCCTTGAATCTTAGTTCAGGATAATGCAAATTTATAAATACAACTCTTGTATATACATTTATCCTTAAGCCCGTTGATTTTGCTAAAACAAGAACGTCACAACTGTGAAGTTGTAATGTGCAATTTGATCATTGACCAGCACTGGGCCGCCCCGCCCCGCCCGACCGGCGGCGGGTCGATTCCGGGAATCGACCCGTACCGGCTTCACTTAAAAAATGATCGTGATAAACATAATTTGCGCAACAGTGTAACAACATCATATGACCTTGAAGCACCCCTGTAAATTGCAATACATTACTTCCTGAATACAGATGCACTACTAATAGCTATGTGTGGGGGTTTGCTCAATGAAAACAATATAACCACACTATCGTAGCTTGATCCCGTGACCACACTATCTCTATTAAAACAAATAATAATCTAAAAATTTTTTATACACCGGCTGAACAAATTGAAGTTCCAGACTCATTGAAAGTGAGAGGCAGGAACAGTTTGACATAAAGAGATCCAAGATGCAAAATGTTATGCCTTCCCGATTAAACTATCAAATCCATATAAAACTGCATCAATGTAATACCATTAGATCAGCTGATTTTGTTTGTCCAGAATGGCTCCAGAACCGACAATAATTTTAAAATTATATCTGTAGAATGTTTATTATCGCAGGTTTGCGAAAACCTTTGTTTCTTTTGGAAAAGGTGGCAAAGGTTTGATGGCAATGGCTTTGCAATTTTCTTTCCGTTTGTTTTTTTTAGGCGAGTAAAATATGATATATTATATTGGTTTAAATTGTTCAATTAGGGAGGATCTGAATCCAGAACCTGGGATCGAAGTCCTCGTTCACATATCTCACCTGAGCTCAATTTTCCTTAATCCAAGCTAACCAAACCCATTTTCCGTAAAAAAAAATGTCCATGAAAAATATACATCAAGACGAGTCATTCAAGATTTTAAATATATGAGAGCTTATCTCGATTGCAGATTCTCTTCTCTTCTGCTTGTCGACCTGCCCAACTGCCCGAGTCCGTTTATGTTAACGTCTTCGTCTACGATCATCCGACACCGTCGTTCCGGGAAAATTTTAAAAAACGAGAATTTGTGGTTTGTAGTTGTTGAGGTCAAATTATTGCAATCTGCTATCGGTCCATCATTCCCTTATTTTGGGTTTTAATACCTTTCTAACGGAAGGTTATGAAATTACATTTCCTTCATAAAAACAGCCAGTTGACTTTAACCAAGCAATCGATTACATTTGTAAGATCAAGGTAATGCAGATGAGCCATTATGTTAATAAGACAAATATAATGCAGATGATGATGTATTAGTTCTTTGATATTGGAAAGCTATGTTCTATTTAAAACCTAATTTATTATAACCAGATTTTGTTTCGAAACTGGTGAACTGGTATGAGAGTTATCATCAGAACATTCATATTTCGAAAATTCAAAACTAGGAATTGTTTTACTTAAATTTTTAGTTTATTGTTTTCAGAAAAGGTTTGAAAATGATACACAAGTATACAACAACCTTTTGGATATATTAAGAATGTATAGGAATGGGAGCAAATCCGTGGATGAAGTCCACAAAGAGGTACTTTCAATTGTTTTTACAAAATAGGAATATAAATGTTATTTTTTTCAAATCCTCTTTAGCTATGTTATTTATGAACTGATTTAATTTTATTTGTTTGTATTCAAGTGGAAACACTGTTTTACCATCATCAAGATTTACTCGAGGAATTTGTATGTTTTCTAAGATAAGATGAAAAGAAGTTCAATTTTAAAAATTGCTAGATCTAAAAAGAGAACAGAAAAATTAGTATATTGGCAAGTCTTTATTCAGTGCATTTTCATTTTGTTTTGAAATGGGACATTTAGAAAAATCCTTTTGTGTTATAATTTTGAGAGTCAAATGCGTTTTTTTGTGTTTGATGAATTGTATTATTCTTGATTTTTTCATTTTTTATAATGGTGTGTCATTTTTCTTATACTTTCATATGAATTGAGCTAAAAGGACATGCTTTAATAGCATGATGCCTGCTGGTCAATGATCAAATTGCACATTACAACTTCACAGTTGTGAGGTTCTTGTTTTAGCAAAATCAACGGGCTTAAGGATAAATGTATATACAAGAGTTGTGTTTATAAATTTGCATTATCCTGAACTAAGATTCAAGGCATAGTGCTATATGGTCTTATTAACTAAGAGGTTAAGAAAGGAATTGTCTAATGACTATATCATTTGAATAACATTGATTTTTCACTTTTCATGTTTTTGTAGTATAGTTTTGAAGGTAGTTGTCATTGATTTTTTCAACTTTGGTCATATATGAACTCCAATATGACCCTACAACATATAGGTTGGGCACATATTGAGAATTTGTATTTGAATTCTATAAATGTGGCATATTGATTGTAAATCTACTGTTCCATATTTGTGATGGTTTATTGTTCCATATTTGTGATGGTTTTAGTTTTAGGAACACTATTGAGGGTTTCAATGTACTTTGATGTAATGAGTTTTTGTTAAACTAAATTCATCCATGAAATCTTAGAAATTAGTTGACTTATCATATTTTATTTATTCTAGGGCACTATGCATTAGTGTTTCTTTTTTATTTATTGAATCAATGGGTTTAATAAATGTTTTCCTTTTCATTGGGAGCATTTGGAAATTGTATCTATAATGTGACAAAGAGCCACCCTCGAGCCGCCCCGCCTCGCCCAACCGGCGGCGGGGCGAGGCGGCCCGGGGGTGCCGCTGCCGCGGAGGGGGCAGGGGAAGGGGAGGGGTGGTCGGGGAGGGGGCGGTGGCGGTGGAGGGGTGGGCGGGGGGGCCGGGGAGGGGGCAGTGGCGGGGGATGGGTGGGCGGGGTGGGCGGGCAGGGGGCGGTGGCGGTGGGTGGGGAGGGGGCGGTGTGGGTGGAGGGGTGGCCGGGGGGACCGGGGAGGGGGCAGTGGTGGGGGAGGGGTGGGTGGGGAGGGGGCGGTGGTGGTGGAGGGGTGGGCGGGGTGGCGGTGGAGGGGGGGCGGGGAGGGTGTGGGCGGGGTGGGCTGGGGGGCAGTGGCGGGGGATGGGTGGGCGGGGTGGGCGGGGAGGGGGCGGTGGCGGTGGAGGGGTGGACGGCGGCGGTGGCGGTGGAGGGGTGGGCAGGGGAGAGCACAACTGTGATTTTCGCATTGATTTTTAAGTTAATTATTATTTTTTGAAAAAAAAAGTAGTTATTATTATTTTTTTGACATGAAATTCATAGAAAAAACTATTATTTGACAATTTTTAGTTAATATTTTTGTATAAAAATTGTGATTTTGACATGTTAATTCTAGCAAAAAATTACCAAACGTTTAGTTTTTTGTTATATTTATGTTAAAAATGGTTATTTTTATGTCCATTGTTAAAAAATGTTGTTTTTTAGAAACAATTATTTCATGTGGATTGAAAAATTAATTAAGGATGTATAAATATGTAGATTATCTAAAATTCAAACTATCAACTTTCTAATTTAAAAACGCAAAACAATAAAAATCCCACTAAAAAAAATAAAAAATTAAGATAGAGAACAAGAAAATATGAATAAAATGACCACTTCAAAAACTATCAAATTTAGAAAATAATTTTTTACATTTCACACACTAGAAAATTTAAAGTCAAAAAATAGGTCTTTTAAAAAAAGGGTGTGATGTAGAATACTCACTTTTTAAAATCAGGATGAAAATCACTACCATTCACTACCATTCTAAAACTTAATGCACATGAAAAAAATTAAAGTTCCAAAAACCATGTTCTAAAAAAAACATGTGTATTTTGCATCACCACTTTTGAAAATCGGGTCATTTTTTTGCCACCTCTACAAAACGGGTAACAGTATCAGTTCCCATTTCAAAGTTTACATTGTTAAATGTTACCATTGAGCTAATTCAGGGAGCTGCCCAAGTTTATCGAGCACCTTACTGAATGAGCATACCAGAGCTAACAGAATTAAAAATGCAACTCCAAGAATTGCTTGATTAAAAGTATATCCGTCCCAGTGTGTCCCCTTGGGGAGCTCCAGTATTATTTGTTAAAAATAAAAACAGAACCCTGTGGATGTGCATGGATTACCGCCAACTAAACAAGCTGACCATTAAAAACAAATACCCCCTTCCCCGTATAGATGAGCTATTTGACCAGGTGGAAGGTGCAACCATATTCTCAAATATTGATCTCCACTTTGGTTATCATCAGATTAGAATAAAGGAGGAAGATATTGCAAAAACTGCATTCACAACATGTTATGGACATTATGAGTTTGTGGTTTTACCTTTTGGGCTAACTAACGCCCCAGCAACCTTCATGTGTCTCATGAACTTCATATTCCAACACTTCTTAAATAAATTTGTATTAATATTCATTGATGACATACTGATATACTCTCGAAACATAGATGAACATAAGGAGCATCTCTGTATTGTTCTGCAAGTCTTGAGAGAACACCAATTGTACGGCAAGTACAGTAAATGTGATTTATTTAAGGAGAAAATCCGATACTTGGGACATGTCATCACCAAGGATGGAATTGTCGTAGATCCAGAAAAGATAAGAACAATTATGGAATGGTTGGTACCAAAGGATGTAGCCGACATAAGAACATTTATGGGCCTAGCGGGTTACTATCGAAGATTTGTGGAGGGTTTCTCTAGAGTGGCATATCCTATTACCTCTCTGCAAAAGAAAAGAAAATATTTCAAATGGGCCCCCGACTGTCAAAGGAGCTTTGATTAGCTCAAACATCTTCTTACCACAACACCCATTTTGAGCATTGCTGATCCCAACAAAGAATATGTAGTTTGTATGGATACTAGTAAAGAAGGTGTAGTTGGCGTATTAATGCAACAAGGCAGAGAGGTTGCCTACGAATCTAGAAAGCTTAAAGAGTATGAAGAAAAGTATTCAACATATGACTTCGAGCTAGCAGTGGTCATTCATGCCTTAAAAATGTGGTGGAATTCCCTATTAAGTAAGAAATTTATGTTGATGATTGATCACCATAGTCCGACTAATTACTTCAAACAGCCAACTCTAAATGCTAGGCAAGCTTGTTGGGAAAATTTCCTAAGTGAATTCGATTTCGAAATCAAACATTTGAAAGGAAAAGAAAATTGGATGGCAGATGCTTTAAGTCAGAAGGTAAATTGTTTATATTAAATTTCTTTTAGTGAATCACAAACTACTCTTTTTGGGCAGATTTAAGAATCAGCCATTCAAGATTCAACATATAAACATTTATGGCAAGAAGAAAAAATTCCAAACATCCATGAACAACAATTGGGTTATGAAATAAATGCAGAAAATTTGTTGATTTATAGGAAGAGGATATATGTGCCTAACCAACAACATCTTAAAAATTTAATTTTTGATGAGTATCATAAGATTCCTTATGCAAGCCATCCCAGATACAAGAAAATGATTTTTTCCATGCGGAAGGAATTTTTCTGGCCTGGTATGAAGAAGGAGGTGGCAGAATATTTAGCCAGGTGCCTGGAGTGCCAGCAAGTGAAAGCTAAGAACCAATATCCAGCAGGATTACTTCACGCTCTGCCTATTCCAGAATGGAATTGGGAAACAATATCTATTGATTTCATTACCGAGCTACCTAAATCAAGAAAGAAAAATGATTCCATCATGGTGGTGGTGGACAAATTGAGCAAATTTTCCCATTTTATACCTGTCCAGTCAATTTATAAAGTAGTCCAAATTGCTAACATTTTTATGCAGAACATTTTTAAACTATATGGAATACCCAAGATGATCATTTTCGATCGAGATGCAAAATTTACATCAGCCTTCTGGAAAGCCCTCTTTAAGGGATTGGGAACACAACTGCACTTCAATACTGCATACCATCCGCAAACGGATGGGCAGACTGAGCGAGTAAATTGAGTTGTTGAAGACATGCTGCGAACTTATGTAATGCATCAACCCACTAAATGGGAAGATTATCTACACCTGGTGGAGTTTTCCTACAACAATGGGTACCATGCATCCTTACAGATGAGTCCCTTTGAGGTATTATATGGACGCAAGTGCAGGACACCTTTGAGTTGGAGTGGACCAGAGAATAAGTTGTTGCTAGGGCCAGACATGTTAGAAGAGATGGAGGAAATGCTGAAAAAGGTACGAATCAATTTAAAGGCTATTCAGGATCGGCAAAAGAACTTTTCTGATCGGAAGAGGAGCTTCTGGGAATTCCAAGTAGGGGATCATGTCTACATTCAACTACGAGCCAAGAAAAGCACCTTGCAATCGACTGGGTGTGCTAGATTAGCACCTCGATTTTGCTGACCATTTCAAATCCTGGCTCAAATCGGACCGGTGGCTTACAAACTTTACTTACCCAGTCACATTCGTGTACATAATGTCTTCAATGTTTCTCTACTTAAAAAATATGTTTATGACACTAATCATGTAATCAAATGGCAAGACATTTAGGTTATATATATATATATATATATATATATATATATATATATATATATATATATATATATATATATATATATATATATATATATATATATATATAGTTTCTCCTTAAGGATGTATTAAACAAACTGGTTAATGATTTAACGCATTTTGTTGCTATGTTCAGGTCGAATCAGAAGGTGAGTTCTTGGTTGAACCTCTAGTTATACTAGATCAGAGAGAAGTAACGTCGTGGAAATGAGTTATCACCCAGGTTAAAGTGCAGTGGCAATACTATGGCCCAGAAGAGGCCACTTGGGAAGATGAGCAGGTAATGAAAGAAAACTTTCAGGGTTTATTTGTAGAAGAAGAACATTGGGACAATGTTCCATTTTAGGGGGGGGAGATGTAATATCCCCCGTTAATGTAAATATTTGTATTTACTGCAACCAAACAAACTATTTTTTTTTTTAATTATAAACTGTTCTTGAATTAAGTTATGGAAAAATGAATTTTGCAGATATTAGTAAATGTTGTTTCTTTTGATTAATTAGTTAAGAGAGACAATTATCTATTCCAAGAAACTAAATCTTGGGGTATTTTACTCAAGAGATCAAGAGGATAGGGGTATCTGAGATCAGTAAGAGAAAACAGGAAAAATAATTGTGCTGAGAGGTCAGACAGTTTGTGATAGCTACGTCTGGTTAAGACCAGATAGCTAGATATACACTTAGTCTCTAAGGAGAGAAGAAATTTTCCATGGAATTAGGGATAACACGGGGGGAGATTTGCTAGCATAGTAAATCTCATGGTAGGGAGGAAAACAAAGTGCAGGTCTAAGTGCATACCAAATTCTGGAAGCAGTGTATTTAGATAAGTGATAATCTTCTTGGAAGTGTAGAAATTTTGAATAATATGACACATATTCACAGAGATTATCTTGATTATACACTTATAAGTGGAACATGCATACTACATAACCTCCTCTACGTTGATCATCAATTTACAGAAGCAGAAACATTCATAGGTACACATAGAAGCATCAATCAAACTCATTAACACAGTATGTATCCCGGGGAAAGCATCTCGCTAAAAACCCCACACTATCTGTATATTATATTGATTGAGAACATGTAACATTACAAAGTACAATGCTTATCACAAGCAATCTAGTACCGGCTCCACCTGTTACACACAATACAGCTCAGATCTGATCTCCAAATCTATTCCACTGCTTGCCTGCCTCCACAGCTCAATACCTGCTCAAGAATTGATGAGAATGGCTTACCAAACTCGTAGTTGACCTGCAAATAATCACTCACACTCTGTTGGACGTGAGCACAGGCTACAATTCTTGATATTGGCCAATTCATTGGCATACTCAATCCCTCTGATTGCGCAAATCATCATGCACAGCTATAGTCACAACTGATAGCAATCTGATTCTCTAACACTTGTCCCTGTTGAACTGAACATGCACTGACATGCAACTGAGTTAACTGATGTATTCTATAGTTGCATTATGAGTTAATAACTTGTGAATTAATTAATAACTAATTCACCCAGCTCATCTCTAGTCTATTGATCAGTTAAACTAAATACAACCAGTTTAACAAAGCTAAACTGAACACAACTCCATCAACTGCACCTCCAGTGCACTAAACTCAACTCGCTTGAGTTATAACTGAAATCCTGCATGCTAATATTAGTCATTCCATAGGTAACCACGTATTTCCTTCTGGGATATGCATGTACCACATCCGTAGCTCATCCTGAAGTGCTCCAAGAGAATAAGATCAAGTTTATAGTCCAAATATTATTATGAGACAATAATATTTGACTTTTCTATTTTTGACAGCCAGTCTAAAAATAGACTTTGATCACTCACACTGTAATCACTCACACTGTGGTCACCCACACTGTGATCACCCACACTGTGATCATCCCTGCTGGGATCAAAAATAGAACTTGCGTCATAATTTGCCTGCGGGCCCACTTAGTGAAGGCGACTCTTTTCACTAAGCTCCATCATCTTGTTGCATTCTCAACAAACATTTCTTGTTGCACACTTTTCAACAGGAAGCAACATATTCAGATAAGTGATATTCTTCTGGGTAAAGCATAGAAGTATTTAGATAAATAAGTCTAATTTCTAAGTTATTGAATGATTTAATCACTTTAGTCTGGTTAATTCTAGAAATATATCAGTAGGTTATCTTCTATTTAAAAGATAAATTTCTTCTTCAAAAAGATTCCTAAATAATGAGTTACATGAACAAAGGAAAGTAAAAAGGAACCATATTTATTATTCGAAATGAAAATTGCAGTGCAATATTAAGAGAAATAGCGAATACCCAAATACAAAACCAGGAAAGGATAATTGATAATGGAAAAAGTTCAGTAGTGAGTATAGTTAAATTACATAGAGAGCTTTATAACATAAATTGATAAATTCATCTGGAAATAATTCCAAATGACCTTCATTCTATAGGAAATTAAGTTCAAAAGACTCAGGTAAAACAAATTGCCGTAAAGAAGTAAAGCCTCATTACAAATAGAAAGAAACCATATATGTTATATTTATTTTCTCGCATAAATGAAACCATTAGAAATATCAGAATCTTCTAATATTGCTATTCACATAAATATATGAAATATCAGTTGCAAAAACCCTAGTTGACTATACATTCTAGCATGTTCTAGAATTTGTATATAAGATTGGAAGGGAAAATAATAACATTAAGAGAAGCAAAGCTATTATGAATTAACCATCACCTCTAAAGGGTTCCATGCAGACTGCTTCTTTAAGCAAAAACAACATCAATATCTAGACTCTGTACAGAATGAAATGATTCATATATTAAACTGAGAAAATTCCGAGCTATAACTAGACTCTGCATAGAACGACATGATGCACATTTTCCATATAAACTGAGAAATTTCTGAACTAAGAGAGCTCGAAATTTCGGATTTACAATTTAATAAAATATTCAAAATCCTTCTAAAACCCTGAAGATATATATATATATATATATATATATATATATATATATATATATATATATATATATATATATATATATATATATATATATATATCTATCTATAGAGTTCACAATGTCTCGATAGAGGAAGACAGTAACAGTGAGCCAGAACCATATATTCATTATAGGTTCAAATAAATGTGTCTTGTACAAAATGGCAGCCTCAGAAAAAGTGTCCAAAATTTCAATATATGGGTCGAAGCCATATAGACTCTTATAGTTAAAAAAAATTAACTAAACAGTAGGATGAAAGCTCCCATATCCGAGAAAATCTACACGACTTTAATATCTGAAATTCTAGAAAACCCCGACTCCCTAGCCGCAAGACCTTTCCATAGAAAGAGAACAAGAGGAGTTAAATACCCGGTGCATGGTAGGTTCGGCCCCTTGAAAGATGAAGTTGGCAAGAGGGTTTTCTCCACAGTGCCATCCAAAAGCCTCGGCACCTGAAAAACCTTCCACCAAGACAGTGAAGAAATAGTGTTAGAAATTAACCTCAATTAGGAACTGTAATAACTATCAAGAAGGAGTAAAACGCGGAAATTGCTGAAGCTTACCATTGAAAAGCAGTATGAAAACCCTGTCGTAGCAGATTGAAATCCAGGGCTCCGAAGAAATCTATGGCGGTATGAGAGACAAGCCCGAGTAAAGCCAAGATGTCGGAGGATGGAGCAGATAAACAAGCAAACCACGACTATGGGCGAAGTAACCAGGAGATCCATAACCAAAATCATAAGACCTGGAACAGAGTCAAAGTTTGTCGAAATTCTGGAGTAACACAATGACAGACTAAGACAATACCACCAGGAAATGAAGGTCAGAACCCTCGAGCACCATTCGATCAAACGAGTTGACAAGAGCCGTCGATGGGGAAGGCAGATCCTGAGGGCAGTGCAGGAGGTGGACAGCTCGTAGTACATCGGTCTGCCACCTAGGCCAGGAGAGGCAGGTCCATTAAATACACATAAACCAAATGGTGGGTTTCAAGGATTGGAGCCGAATTTCATTTAAGTGCCAAATCCAGTGTAGTACCAGAATGTATAAATGTAAATTGATTGCAAACCATAAGTGAAATCGATATGCATGTAAATGATTCCGCCATAAATCATGGGAGTTGTCTATAGTGCGACTTTTTGGAGTTTCCAGTGCCAAAATCCGGTGAAAATTTTGATGTGAAATCTTGATTTGTGTTATTTAAACTAGTTTTTTGACTGTATATATGGATTCAACACTATGAAAACCCCTAGGGCACTTCTATTGTGCAGGGTTTACCCATCAATCTTGTGATTTCAATGAATTCCTAGCAGATTTTAGAGAAATTAGACCGGAAAAATCCACCAGAAAAACTTCCAAAAAATCGCACTAAAGACAAACCATTTTTAATTAAATTAAGATATTTAAACTAACTTGATTTGAATTAGTTTGATTTTTTTTTTTTTTTAATTTTCTTGTTTAATTAAGAATATAAGTAAACTAAATAAATATTAAATTCAAACTAATGTTCAAAGGGAATTAATAGGTATATTATCAATCAAATAACTAACTGAAAACTAACTTAGTTTACTTATACTCTTAATTAAACAAGAAAATTAAAAAATAATAAAAATAATAAAAAATACGTGGAAGAATCGAAATCGGTACCTACTTTCATTTAATTCATAACTTAATCGGCACTCGGTGAATTAGAGTTTGAATTTCCTTTGCGCATGTTTTTGTCATGGCTTAAGGAATGTAGGGACGTACATTGACTGGAGGGAGATAGGCAAACGTAAGCTGCGAATTCAAAATCCAAGACAGGCTAGGAAGTCGAAGTTTGATGTTTGACAAAGTTGCATGCTAAATACCGGTGACTTCCCTGTCCGCGACATATTTTTATGTTCGTGTGGGGCTTAACAGTCACCAATCTACCACTGCTGCTTATGAAATATTGCCAACATTCAACTAACGGCTTTGTGGAGGCTTATTGAACACGGTCAAGACTCTCTCACAAGCTAATATAATATATTTGAAATTAGCATTGGTCATGGTTTTGATATGAGACACTGAAGTCTAAAGAAAATGGTGAACTCTTACCAACAGAACCTGCACCACTCTATCGGTGATACCAATGGTGAAGGGGAACTCCAAACAAAATACGGCACAGTCTAAACTTCTGACCATTGGCTTTCCGGATCCTCATGGTTTCCCTTCAAATCTCTATTAAACACTCTTCTCACGTGCCATAAGTTGAAATGCACGTTTAATATCATACATACCTGTCAAACGTTTCCTTTTGAAAAAACAGGGCAGACGTTCTCAGTTTTACCCAACTATCATCCCCGCGAAGAAAATGACTAAATCATACTCAAGTACCTATGTGTTTTTCTATGAAAAAAGATGTTCAGTAAATTCTATTAATTAGTATTTTTTAATTGTTAAATTTTAAATATAAACATTTACTTGTAAATATAAATTGAAGATAAAGTTGAATGTTAAGAAATGTCACGTCATCAAGATAGGGTCTAACTGATAAATATCTTTTTAAATGGGGTGAAAGTCATACATATATATATTATAGAATAGTAATTGATTTCATTAGTTTAATGCAAATGAAGCTTAAATTAATTAAAGTTAAAATTTAAATGTATAAAACATAGGTTTTATACATAGATATATAATAAATTAATATTATTTTCACAATTATTTACCAAAAGGTTTATTATGTTTGTAATATTTGTGATTTGATATTATACATAGATATACAATAAATTAATATTATTTTTTACAATTATTTATCATGATGTTTATTATGTTTGAGATATTTGTGGTTTGGTATTTTAAGTTTTATGATTTTTATATAGTTGCTAAATTTTAAACAAATTTTGAAAATTGAATTGAAAATTTATGTGGAAGACACTATAGTTTTTAAGACTTTCTACTTTGCAATGGTGTAATTAGGTGGCCAAACTCCAACACAAGACTTGTATTCATGGGTTTGGAATTAGCGTTGTAGATTATGTGATCTCTAATATCCCTATTTCTACCCAAATTGTAGACTTTAACCTCTTAAATGACTATGACCCTAACTCTCATCATAGAACTTTAATCTTAATTCTAAACTTTTCCACGAAAAACAAACACATCGATGAGAATCGCGAGAGTCAAAATCTTCACTTTGTTTTACACTTGCTTCAATCTCGCAGCTTAGAAAGTCATCCAAATGCCCATGCGCTTAGGCCTTTTCACTGTTAGAGTTTATATACCCATTCTTGGCAACAAGCTTCGAATGCAACATCACTACTTTTCTCTTGGCCTAATATCCTTGTTTGGCTCCATGTCCCATCTCTTTTCCTCTAGTTTTATTCCAACCCCCTTGTACTCCTCTTTGTGTATTCGTTTGTTCAAACCTCTACTCTCTGTTTTCTCCCTTATCTAGGTTACTTCCTCCAGGCCTGATCCACTACTCTTCATCTCTTGTGTGTATCATTATCTTCGCTCTACTTCTCTTTGGATGGCTTCCTTCCCTCCTTCTTTAGATGCTGCTACTGGTCTGCATAGGTTGTGGCTCCTATAACATTGTCTCTAGACCCCGTGTCCCTACTACATGGTTATCCCCCAGCTTTCTCTAGCTCCTATATCCCTTTCCTTGGTTCTCAGCTTACTTATCCTTTTTGACTCCTCACCCATGCCTCATTAGTGCACTCGTGTCTCCAAAGGTGGGGCTTACTATCAACAATAGGAACCCCAGGGAAACACAAGTATGCACCACCAACTGGAAGAAACTAACTCACACTTCTACAACCTCACATAGAGCCCCATCCAAGAGGAACTAACCCATTTTGAGTTAGAGGGCACCTCTCACAAGCTCCAACTCTCAAACACGAAGGTTCTTGTTGATATGGAAAACTGGGTACCAGATACTGGGCACACTAGCAGATGTTTCAATCAATGTATTCACACAATTGATCTCTATTGGCACACGAAGTTCCTCCTTGGAGAGACCTTATTGGACTAACATGAGCATTGGGTGGATTGCCTCCATTATCCCAAGCATCCAGATTTCCATATGAAGGACCTGGGTTGATGGATGGAGGATGTTAAATAACACCTCGACATCCAACCCCCAGGCTCGAGGTATTCTAGGTGAAAATAAAGATCCCATTTAAGTTATATCCACAAACTTTAATGCTTTTTCTTAGTATATGTCATGATTTTTCTCTACTAACATGTTTTTCCTACAATCTATTTCCTTGATGGTTTAGGCCATATTTTCATTTTCTATGTTTAAATATTATATTAAATTTTATTAATATAATATCTAATTTAATTTTATCAATATTTTGAGGGAGGAAACTTTGTCTCAATCTATTCAATAAATCATATTTCGTATAGATATGAAATATTTTATGTGATAGATAAAAGGATAATACAAATATGTAAAATGGATGAAACAACTTTTCTTATCATAATATTAATAAATTAATAATATTTTTACTAGTAGTCTTATACTTCGGCAATTTTTTTTATATAGTGTGATAATTATTTATACATCACAATGACTAACTATTCTAATAGTTTTATAATATGGGTTGTTATCAAGTATATGCATCACAATGATTAATTACTCTGGTACTTTTCACTATTTAAAAATATAAATTGTTATTAATCATATTTTGATGAATTGTTGAACAAATTAAAATTAAAAAATTATATATATATATATATATATATATATATATATATATATATATATATATATATATATATATATATATATAATTGTCTTTCTTAAATGATATATTAAATACTTTAATATCAGCAAGCTTCAAATGCAACATTAGTACTTTCTTCTTGGCCTAGTATCCTTATTTGGCTTTGTGCCCCCTCTCTTTTCCTCTTTTCTATATTCCTTTAATCAAATCTTCTCTCTGTTTGGTTTCTTATCCAAGTTACTTCCTTGAGGTTTGAACAGCTACTCTTTATCTCTTGTGGGTATCATTATCTTCACTCTACTTCTATTTGGATGACTTTCTTCCCTCCTCCTTTGGATGTTGCTACTTGTCTCCATAGGATGTGGCTCCTATAACATTGTCTTCATACCCTATGTCCCTACTACATGGCTATCGCCTGATGTTTTCCAGCTCCTATATCCCCTTCCCTAGTTCTTATCCCACTTATCCATTCTAGTGTAATATCCCCAACCAATTGACCAGTTGGACCGAGTTAAAATAATAATAATAAATGATGCAATAAGGGGCATAGTTTTGGCCCCATGTATTTATCAACAAATGTATTTGTTTGTGGTTTATATCAGGTAATCGAGCTTTCAAAAGGGAAGGGGAATAACATGATGAGCATGGTTGGGATTTTCTTTCTTCTGCATTTAGATTGAAGTCTTAGGAAGGTTTTCAAGGAGGGAGGGTTTCAAGTGAAATCCTTCTAGTGAGCTTCGGTGGGGTTGAGCTTCACCCTAGTCAGCAAACCCAGTTTTGGTGGTTCTCGAATCACCTTAGTTGGTTCAATATTTTCTTATTTCTAGACAAAGGCTCATTTATTCATTTTTCTCTAAGTTGAGGATATTTGTTGGGGAACTACTCTACAGTTTTATAGGAGCGGGGTCATCATAAGTGGCTAAGGAACTTATACATTAAAAATCCACCCCTAGACTCACACAACATAAAGTGATTGTTATACAATAAAAGATCCAGACTCAGAGGAGTGAGAAGACAACTTTGTTACAAAATTTTTGTTCCAATTTTTTCATGGGGTAGAGCCTAGTCCAAAGAATGGATCTCGGACACCTGGACACACTGAGTTCCATTGATTAATTAGCTGAGGGAGCACCCCTTAGAAAGAAGATAAGTCACGATAGAAAGGTTGTGTTCATACAAATTAGGAGCTAGTAGGGGCATTCACCAGCGGAAGGGAGTTGCACAGTGAGGATTATAGCCTCACTAAGTACACCCATTATCATAGATCCAACAACAAAGGGCATAGTCGAGAGATTATCCAGTAGATATGTTGTCAGGAGTTTGAGCGCATTGAGCAATGGAATCATGTCCTTAGGGTGAAGGTCCATCTATTCGGTTCATGGATGGGCTAAGGAAAATTTTCCTCCAATGATCTAGGCTGATTGTGTATGGTTTGATAAGGGCCTAAGTGATTATACCTATTGACTTGGCTGATCACATTATATATGTGTTATTATTCTCTACTCATTATATGGTGTTGTCCACGAGGTTGATATTAATATGTATTTTTTTAATATTCATGTTGGAGAGTTAGCAATAAAATACTCATTTTCTTTATGATGATATCATTATCTGTCAAGTTAAACTGTGTCGAGTGGTATTTATGAAATTTTAGAATATTTCACACTTGGTAATCTTATAATGGTACCAGATTCATAATCTTGGCCAGTTATGGGATGCCAAGAAAAGCAAAACGAAAAGGGATTGCTATCAATTGGAAAGGAAGGAAGGCTAGAAGTCAAGGAGGGAAAAATAAAGAGATCGTCACTGAAGACCAGGGAGATCCAGAAGAGTTAGATGAACCAATGGGTGACCACGAAAGTACCAATCTTGAAAATGCATTACAAAAGATCACTACCACATAAGACACAATTGTGGATCTTCTCAAATTTCAAATCGGGCAACCTAACTTGCAAAGAAATAACATGGAAGGTGGCTCTCATTCAGGCAGGGATGGTCCATCACATGAACATGCCAACCTTTGGAGCAACCCATTCAACAGACCAACTATGCCTCCATTCTTGGATGATTCCTCCAGGGAGTAAGACTCTCCTTCACCAATTGCAGAGATAGTTAAAGCTTGGATGAAGGAATATGATGTGTTGCCCCCCAACATGAAAGAAAAATTAAACATCAATGAACATTATTTCATGAGGAGAAAACAAGAAAGGAAGGCAACAATATGTGGGGGGCCTCAATCAAACCTGGATCTACAAAAGGCTATGGGGAAAGTAAATCTTCCTTACTTTGTTGGTTCAACAAAGTTTTTTGCAAGATCATGGGAACATAAGCTGGATACATATTTCCAACTTAATCCCATGCGTGAGAAAGGTGCCATTAAATATGCCATGCTTCATCTTGAAGGAGAAGCACACGAATGGTGGCAACATGAGATGATCACTATAGGACATGCAAACATAATTTCTTATACAAAATTCACACAAATATTGATAGAGATATTTGACAGGAATGACCTTGAGTTTTACATCCGGGAGCTAACCCAACTCCGACACACATGGAGCATTGAATCTTTATTGCATAATTACATAGGCTTGCAGTAATGGTCATTGACCTCTCAATGGCTTGGATGGTCATGTTTTTCATAGAAGGGTTGTCAGAACTCCTGCATGGCTGGGTTATAGCTTACCAACCTTTGACCTTGCAAGACACAATTAGGAGATAAAATAATACATAAGATGCATTAACCATGGCTAGATTCCTACCCAAACCATATATTCCTCAAAAGGGAAAGGAATTCAAGTAGTAGCAAAGGGAGCCATCAGGGAAGAGGAGGTTGGATGATGAAACTAGGAAAGATCTCAGGAGGAGAAGGTTATGCTTCTTTTGTCAGGAACCTTGGGTGCCAAAGCATCGACGTACTAAGGGAAATAGCCACTATATTGAAGTATTTTCTGAGATCTATGATGAAGAAGAGGAGCAAGAGACGAATTAGGGAGAAATAGATGTTTGGGGGCAGTACAGGAGGATACCCAAGAAGGGGTGATTTCTTCTCTTACAGGGGTCCCAAGGTACGACACTCTTTGGGTTAGGGGCACCATACAAGAATAGACGATGACAATGTTTATTGATGGTGGGGCCTCCATCAATTTCATTGATGCAAAATTTGTAGCTAGAAGAGGATTGACAACTGAATAATTTGGAGGATTTACAATTTTTATTCCTAGAAAGAAGGACCAAAACCACACGACATGCACCAAAATAGCCCCTAACATGAGTCTAACAATGGGGAACTACATGGGTACAAATAATTTTTTTGTTGTGGATTGTCCAGACTCCCATGTAGTATTAGGGGTTCACTGGTTATATTCAATTTGGACTCATACAATGAACTATAAAGACTTGGAATTTGCATTTACAGGTCTAGATGGTAAGAAGGTGATGCTAAGAGGAATGCATTCATACCCACCCAAGATTGTGGCATCCAACAGGATGAAGGAAAATCTTCGACATGTGGATATCATATGGGTTGTGGAATGCCAATTCATGGAGAAGAAAACAATAGAACAATATAGGGAGTATTCCCCTGACATCATGACATTATTGTAAAGGCACTAGAAGTTTTTTTGGGGATATACCACAAGAACGACAACCAGACAGGGGATTTGACCACATAATTAAACTAGAGGAAGGGTTCTAAGCTTTCACCACTACCCCTTACTGACATCACAAAGAATATAAGGATAAGATATAAGAATAAATCCAGGAGATGTTGGCATTATGACACATTCAAACAAGCTTTAGCCCTTTTTCTTCACCTGCAGTGTTGGTCAAGAAAAAGGACGGATCCTCAAGCAGGGTTACCCCTGCTTACACCCACAGTATGCATAAAAATGCATAAATACATTTTCCCCATGTATTTAACTCTCCAAGGAGTCAAATCTTCATCCGTCAATGGTTAAGGCCCCATTAATCCATTCCTATGCGGAATGATTTATATCAACCCAACATTGGCTAACCCCTAGCCCATATATACTTATCGGGAGTAGTATCAACCCTCGAGCTTTAATATAAGACTTTATTAAAGCCTTTTGTTAAATCTTTCCTAAATGACACATATGTAACCTTTCCCCTTTCTTAACGTTGGTTAAATATGTTTTAACGTATAAACCTTCTCATTGGGCCTATTTCACTTTATATCTCTTTACAAAGGATTAACCCCACAAACATATCTTTTTGCCTTTGTACGCCTCAACACACTTTCCGAGATTAACTTTATCACTGATTGCAATAAGGGCTTCCCGCAGTCACATCAACACACATCTCCTCTGCATCCCCGATGTGTAATAACCTTCCAGAACTCAAATATTATAAACTACGCTTATAAACCTTCTTGGGTCCGCTTCTTTTCCATATGTCTTATCGCAATTCCTTATAATTCAGAACCACAACACTTTATTACAATACAAAGGATTTCCCGCTCCAAACCATAAAACCAGACTTCAAACCTTATAAACTCTCGTTCATAAAGATCGTCGGGTCCACTCATCGGCCCTTCACATTATCGCAAGTCGCTTTCCCTTCACTCTTCTCCGATCAAACAACTTGCATATTAATCTTCCGCCATCAATCTACACTTAGTAGATCCGATGGTTCATTCTAACTTTGGATGAACCACGAGTACGGGGGTTAGCTACCCGATAAAGCGGTTTACCCTCTCCACTTTGCCAACGCGCGTCTTGATATGTATGGAATCGGAAGGCTAACCTTCGATACCATTTACCACCTCTTTGCCGCCTGAAATACCACTTAAGGTTATAAGCTCGCCTTCCTTCATTAAAGTTTTCCATTACATATTTTCAACACTACCTCATGCGATATGATTTGGACTGTTGATCTATAGGATCCAACAATTGTTGTATACTAAATCTTCACTTCTCTGTTCGGCCTGTTTTTTATATTTTACAATATCTCTTCAGCGTTTTCTCTATGGTTCGGGGTTCTTCAAGTTTCTTCAAAGGGTTTCCACTCTTCCGCTTCCTCGGAGCTTAACTCTGCAATTTCTTCCTTTGCTTCCTCTCTATAAGTTCCTCTAACTCTTCAACTAGATTCCAAGATCCCTAATGATTGCTCTGAATCATTATCTCCTCTCTATACATTCTTTAGAACTTTGTCTATAACCCTTGTTGCAGATCCTGCGAGTTCACACAATAATCAATCACAAAACACTCTATTCACACATTTTCACATTCAGAATCGAATTCCTCTATATATAAACTTATAAATAGTTGATTACATAACGAGACTCTTTGTCTCGTGGCCTGATCTTCTGCTATCAGTGGCCTCTTTTGAGCTTTGCCCGTAGGCTTACATATATGCTAGGAAGTTCTGTTGAACTCGTCTTGGTTCGACTCCTAATTCTATTGAACTAACTCCTAAATCCTCTTTGTCCTCTATGTCCACTTCCAATCTCTATTCAATTCCTAAAAGCTCTCTCTCATCCCTCAAATCATGAACTGTTCTAAGAGTCCCAATTGACTTTTGATTCTTGTAATTTATTCACCACTCATGTTCTCATTTATTTGAGAGCATTTTACAACTTCCTCGATTATGTAATTAAATCACTTAAAGGCATAAATATCACATTAACTTGAGACTTAGGAAACTACTTCTCTAAAGCTGCATGACCCCCTATGTCTACTTAATTACAATGATTTTCTCTGGGGTTGAAAGCTCCTGCATCAATCTCCCAAAGTAGAAAATATTCACGATCTCTTGATCATGTGTCTTTGATCTTTATCTTCTTGGATCCCACACTTTGTTTTGTAACTGCCCAAATGTCTTGTTCCTTTGTTGCTACTGCACTTTTACTGTCTTTTGTTTCATCTTCTTCTTCTTGTCAATCAGGTTCATACTTTGATTAATCATGCTTCCTATTGTTACCATTTTTCTCCATTTGGACTGCTTCATCATCAGTTGTCACATCTCTTCAATCTCTATCTCTAGTACATCCTTAGTCTGGTATATTTCTACCTCCTTTTTGTTTCATGTTGTTCTTGTTGTCCACTAATTCTTTAAATAACTATTGGTTACTTTCTCTTTGTAGCTGCTAGCTTAGTTTTTCTTCTTCTTTTGTTGTTCTTCCAACTTTTGCTTTACTTGCTATGCTCACTTTTGTTGTGACTCCTATGCTAACTGCCTCCCTTTCATCCTTACCTTCTTGTATTGAATCATGATTGTCCAACAATTTAACATCTTTGTTCCATGGAGTGAATTCTTCCACAAAATCTTCTTCTCTCATCTTTATTTGGTTGTTCACTTGTGCCAAATCTGCTCCAGCAATTGCAACAAAAACCTGCACTCACAAAACACTTTGTTAAAATAAAAAACACAAGGCTTCTCTACCTTATCTTCGTTTGGCAACAATTCAGTTTGTTGCACTGTTTCTTTCTCCTTTGTCAGCACATCAGTATGCGAATTTGAACTCTCAAAAGAATTCATGGGATTGTTCATTAGTCTCTCTTCCACACCATCTATCCTAACGATGTCTTTTTGTCCTTGTGCACTCTAGTGAACTCCTTTTGCAGTGTCAATCTGCTGAACTTTCATTATCATCTCCTTTCTCTTGTGACTGTCATTCATGAAAACTCCTTTGTTTTGCTTTTTCAGCAGTCTATCTTGAACATCTATTCTCCGTTTTCCCAACTCCCTTCTTTGAAAATCTAATTTCCTATATAGCTCAATAATTTCAATCGTGGTAGAATTTGGAAATTTCACACAATTTTCCATACCTTCCTTTGTGATTAATAAATCATCTAATGTCCTTTTTCCCTTTGCTATGTCTTTTGCATAGACTTCTTCTTCCTTAAAATCTATCAGTAGATGTCCTTCTTCTTCAGTACATTTTGCCTTGCTGTCTCCCTATAAATCTTCTCCTAGAGTTAACCTTGTTTCATCATCCTCATTAGCATTCTCCTGCATTTGTTTTTCATCAATAACATTAATAAAACTCATTTGATTACCTTTCTGAGACAATATTCCCTCATTCTTCATCAAAATAAGATCCTAATTCCTCATATCTATGATAGCTTCTATAGACTCATCCATAGGGTTTTCCTTTTGTATGCAGTCAAATTCCTCCTCTTCTGAAAAGTTTTCTTTGTCACCTTTTATTTCTAGATCTTCATCTCCTCTGAAGATATCTTCAAAAGGCTACTTTTCTCTTGCAATATCTGCCATCATACACAAACTATGAGTTTTAAAAATATAAGACTTTGTGGTCTCACTTGATGGTTCAACCATCATATCTCCTTACTGTTGCAATTCATTCATATGATTAAGAAATTCTTCGATGGTCTCCTCTTCAATCTCCTCAAGCCCTTCACTTGGTTGCTTGATATCTTTCTCCAACTGAATATGAGACCTATCTATCTCATGTTCTTCCAAAACAGAATTTAGATTTTGCTTCTCTTCTTCCTCTTTTATGACAATATCAACAAATTTTCCTTCTTTAAATGTTTCACCTGCAAACATACACAAATTGTCAGATTTAAAACCATGTGACCCTTTGGCCTCACTTGACGTTTCAGTCTTAAAGTCTTCATCTCCGATTTCTCCCAGAATTTATCCTTGTTCTAGTTCACAAATGGATGTTTCCATTTCCATTTCCAACTCAGCTTCTTTGAGTTCTTCCATCAGCCACCTTACTTACCTCTGTTGTAGCCTTCTTTGTATCTCAAGCCATTTCACTGGCTTCTTCCTCAAGACCCAACCTAGTCTCTGGCTTTCCTCTACTATTCTCCTTAATGCATCGAGTTGTTATTTTAACTCTGCAATCTCTTGGCCAATTTCCTCTTGACTCATCTTCTTGTCATTTTCTTTGGCATTCTTCTTCTCATATCCTTTGCTGTGGCTTCTCTCTAAACCTTTGCTATGACTATCAGTATTCATCTGCTTCTTCTCTATCTTCATGAGCTCCTTACTCACTTACTACGAGCTGCATTAAAGCCTCTGCAAGAACAAGTCCTCCTTGTTGCAACTTACCTCACCAAGCTTTCCTCTGTACTTGGTCTTTTGGCAAGCACTTGGTTCTCTATCCGGAACCTCCTCTTGAGAAACACCTTTGCTCCTTCTAGGCTTCTGCAATATTTAACTCTCTCTTGAGAACACTTCAGCTATCCTCTTTGTCCAATCTCTTGTTGGATTCTTCAGGTTCACTACCACTTCTCCATCAGAGTGTTTTCCTTACTCTGTCTTCAAGAACACATCTGGTTCTCCTCTCACAGCTTCTCTTGCTGTCACCTATGTATTAGTATAGAAACACACATCCTCAATTTAAAAGAGAACATAACATATTACCTCACCTTCAACATCTTAGCATGATATTATTTACCCATTCCACCCATGCCTTGGATGGATTGTCATTTGTCTCTTACATCTGCAAGTTCTGCTACATATCACCTCTGCATGCCTTCTTCTGTCAGATTAGAATCTTATCCTTCCTCTTACCTACATAAACACCTTAACAAATATTATATTATCAATTCTTTCTCATTGAATTTCTTTGTTCTTTTTTAACCAATTGTTTCAACTTCAATTTTGCTCTGATACCATATGATGCAGGGTTACCCCCGCTTACACCCACAATATGCATAAAAATGCATAAATACATTTTCCCCAGGTATTTAACTCTCCAAGGAGTCAAATCTTCATCCATCAATGGTTAAGGCCCCATTAATACATTCCTATGTGGAATGATTTATATCAAACCAAAATTAGCTAACCCCTAGCCCATATATACTTATCGGGACTATTATCAACCCTCGAGCTTTAATATAATACTTTATTAAATCCTTTTGTTAAATCTTTCCTATCGGGACTTTAAAACCTTTCATAACCTTCATTAACCCTTATACCACACATATGTAACCTTTCCCTTCTCTTAACATTGCTTAAATATGTTTTAACGTATAAACCTTCTCATCCGGCCTATTTCCCTTTATAACCCTTTAAAAAGGATTAACCCCGCAAACATACCTTTTTTCCTCTGTATGACTTAGCACACTTTCCGAGATTAACTTTATCATTGATTGCAATCAGGGCTTCCTGCGGTCACATTAAGACACATCTCCCCCGCATCCCTGATGTACAATAACCTTCCGCAACTCCAATGTTATAAACTGCACTTATAAACCTTCTCGAGTTTGCTTCTTTTCCATATGTCTTATCACAATTCCTTATAATTCATAACCAAAACACTTTATTACAATACAAAGGATTCCTGCTCCAAACCATAAATTCGGACTTTAGAACTTATAAAGTCTCGTTCATAAAGATCGTCGGGTCCGCTCATCAGCGCTTCGTATTATTGCAAGTCGCTTTCCCTTCACTCTTCTCCAACCAAAAAGCTTGCATATTAATCTTCCACCATCGATCTACACTTAGTAGATCCGACGGTTCGTTCCAAATTCGGATGAACCACGAGTACAAAGGTTAGCCTCTCGATAAAGCGGTTTACCCTGTCCACTTTTCTAACACGTGTCGTGATATGTATGGAATCAAAAGGATAACCTTCGATACCATTTACCACCTCTTTGCAGCCAGAAATACCACTTAAGGTTATAAGCTCGCCTCCCTTCATTAAAGTTCATCGATACGGCTTTTCAACACTACCTCATGTGATATGATTTGGACCGTTGATCTATAAGATCCAACGGTTGCTATATACTAAATATTCACTTCTCCATTTGGCCCGTTCTTTATATTTTACACTATCTCTTTGGCATTTTCTCTATGGTTCAGGGTTCTGTTGTGCTCTACAACAACCCCCCATTTCATAACATTTTCATTTACACAAAAAATTATTATATGGAATGGGTCCCTTTTTAAATTTAATTGGCATCAATGCTCTTGTGTTAAAAAAGGTATGATAATCAAATGAGTTTACGTATTTAAACCTTTTTGAATAAAGTGTTCCAATAATGAAATATTCTTTTGTTATTGCGATAAAGCGATCGCAAGATCGCATATCACAATGGCATAAGAGATACATTAAAACGGCACCTTGATCTCCGCCGATGCGATATCGCTATCGGCGATCGGCGATATCCCATGCACATCTAATAAAGGCACATAACTCTTCCCCCGACGCGACGCAATATCGGCGATCGGCTATCGACGCTGCCTCATGTGTAAAGAAAAACGCTTTAAGTTATAACCCCGACCCGATGCGATATCGCTATCGGCCGTCGGCAGAATTTCATGCACTTCAGTAAGGCACCCGGTTCCTACCCTCGATGTGATGCGATATCGCACTCGGTAACCCCCAAACCACTTTATGTGCACCTAGCTCTGTTTCCATGCGCTAGCCCGATGCGATATCGCTTATCGGCTGTCGGCAGGATCTTTTGGTGATAATTGTGCAGCACTTATTCCCCGAAGCGATGCGATATCGCTCATCGGTGGTCAGCATTCTTAAAAGCCATTACTTAAAGCTTTAATTTTATATTCATATCCGGTTGACAAAGCGCGAATCCCAAAATGCCGTTAAATGCAAGGGATAAGGTAATGCGTGTGAATTTAAAAGATTTTGCCCCTTCGATTAACGAACACCTGCGCTTAACCGCCAGAATATCTGTTGCACGCTTAAGGGAGTCATTCACCCGGATAACGGTGTAATCATCACATTTAATGGGTAGAAGGCCTCAAATCACCATTAATGCATCTGCAATATCCTCTCATCGATTGGATCCGCAACCACTTTTGAAAATTAATCTTAGCATTCTTCAAATGATATATCTATCCCGCCGTGAAGTGTCATTGTTATTATGTTGTTACGATTTCTCTTGCAATTGTGTAGAATTCGTCTTTTGAGAGAAGCCCGAGCATGATGGGGAAAAGATCCAAGAGGACTACGGGCTCTGTTGTTACACCTGTAGCGGGGCAAGCTGCAACAGATAAGAAGAAAGGCCTCATTTCAGACACTACGTGCACTGGTCTTAACAAGACTACATGGCAGGGCACATATAATTTATTAGAAGCTGAGCAACCGGAAGTTTCAGTGACAACGGCTACTGCGGACTCACTCAAAAAGTCTGATGCAACTCTCAAAGAGTTGGCCGATTCCTTTCTTCACAGAATAGCGGCCAGAGAGCAAGTCCTTCCCTACACTGATGTAGTGCGATGGGCAATCGAGGAAATTCCAATCATTGACAGAACGTTCCACACAAGAGACGGATGGATTTTCGGGTCGTTTAAGCCAGAGCACCTAAGGCAAATGTATCATTTGCCTGAGCCAGAGAAAATCTACAACAAAGACTTCGTGGAGAAGTTTGCAGCTGAAAATGAAGTACCATCCGAGCCCATTCGGGATTGGAGGCAGAACCCAGCCAAACACAAGCACGAAAGCTCGGGTAAGTACTCCGTTGATTCTTTGGCTTCTCCCTATTGCTATGCGGGAATTATGATGTGTAGGCTATGGGGATTACATGATTCTGCCAATTTTGATATAGAAATGGTTCCCATGATGGAGGCCACTGTTAATAGTATAATCATGGATTGGGCCACCATTCTTTCTGATAAGTTGACTATAGCTGTTCGGGATTTTAGAGATAAATCTGTAGTCACCGAAAGGAAAATCCCCCCATTTTATTATAGTGCCTACATTATGGACACATTGTGTTTTAACTCTAAGTTTCCCATCCTCGGTTGGAGATGGACCACCCAAGACCCTTCGCCCATTCATTTGTATCATCAGAAATTGTGGAAGTCCTCTTACAAGGACCATTTGTATCAAATTTGCAATGGTTTTATGGTTCCCATTCATTATTCCATTTTTGATCGGCCTATTCCCAAAATTTCCTATCTCGCTTCCTTCGACTTACCAGCTGTAGCAGGATGGTTTGGAGAAGAGCATTTTACCTATATTAGGGTTTATGGAAGCCAAGCCAAGCCGCATGTTCTCCCTCTATATGTTCCAGACAAACTGTTAGCCCGAGAGATCTCCTACCAAATTATGGCCGAGAGTGTAACCCAAACTCTCAAGAAAGAGAAGAAGAGGGGCTGGCCCCCTTTTCCCTTGAGGATGGGTGTTTTTACTCTGCATAATCTTCAACATGCAGAAAAGGAGGCTATAAAGATGCAAGATTTATCCCTGCCCACTATGCCAGCCAGACTCTATGATCCAAGGAAGACTGCTTTCATTGCCCTAGAACAGGCCAAACTGACAAAGATTGACCATCAAGAAGATGAGTTTGATGACCTGTTCATAGCTGCCGATACAATAAGCCAAACCAAACAGCTTGCCAGGATGAAATACAATGATGAGAATTTAACTGAGTTCAATAAACTTAGAGAGCAGAGGTTGCAAACTCTGCCTCTAGATTTATTGTCATTAACCTCAGCGTCCTCCTCAAGTGAGCCTGGTCAGAAACAGACAAGCCAACCTCCTGTTATAACTAAGGAACAAAAGAAACAACAGGAGGAAAGGCAAAAGAAGCAGCAGGCAGAGAAGCAGAGAAAGGAGCAATCTGAAAGGAAAAAGAAGGAGAAAATGGAAAAGCAGCAGAAAGAGCAGAAGGAACAAGAACAGACAAAGCAGAACCAGATGGAGGAACAACGGAAGAAGGAAGAAGAAGAAAAACAAAAGAAAGAATTGGCAGATAGGTAGAAAAAGGAATTAGCGGATAAGCAAAGAAGAGAGCAAGGAGAGAAACAGAGAAACGAGTTAGAGGAGCAGCAGCGGAAAGAGCTGAAGGAGCAAAAGAGGTTGGAACAAGAAAAGGAGAAGAGTAAATCCCAGACGGAGCAACACAAATAGACCTCCATAGATCCTGAATTGCTTAAACAATGGAATCAATTTGATTCCATTATCAGTGGAAAGGAAGGCTCCAAAGAGATAGACACCTCTAAGACAAGCGACGCACCAGACACCACTTCTTCTCAGGTTCTAAGTGGAACCAGCGGCCCACCCATTTCAAAGGATGTCGAGGTAATCACCAAAGACCCTTCCGATCAGATTGTGCTCCAGGTGGAAGATATTCCTCCCCTGGACGTTTTCTACAGCCCTAGGCACAAAGCAGTTGTTAAGCACTCAAGGAAGAGACGAAGGCTTGATCAACCTTCCCTCTTTCCTGAGCAAACAGTCACGGGGAATGTAGTCTGGAAGGAGGAATTGGACCCCTCCGATGACCTAACCAAGCTATCGCAGTATGCGGGAGCTTATTCTGCAGCAACTATTGATAAAGCATCAGAGGTAAGTCTTTTGTTAAAGACTAAGGACCAGGAGATTTGTGCATTGCAAGCAGAAGTAGCCGAGGCACGAAACAAGACAGCACAGGTAGAAGAGCAGTTGCTGACACAACAACAAGAAAACAATATATTGACCCAGCAACTGCAAACTGAAAAACAGAGGATTGACCAGAGCACAATCCAGAAGCAGAAAGAATTAACGGAGGCATTGGCACAATTGAGAGCGGAAAACGAGCTAATGACGAAGTCAAAGGATGAGCAAATCGCTCAACTGTTAGCACAGCTCGAAGATATCAAAGGCACCAAGAAAGTCGAAGATTTCAGAGCAGAGGCAGCTCAAATAAATAGTGCATTAATCTCTCAGATTAGACTCCTGTGCCAACAACTAACTGAGGCTGAGCCATTATGTGAAGTATCTACAGCAGTATGTCAGCAGATAGAAAAAGCCAGAAATGAGCTAGATCAGGCCGAAGAAACCATAGCCTCATATCTTGATTGGCAAGATACTGATGTGGGGAAAGCAGCGAACTTGCCTAGGATCTATGAGCCATTCAAGGACATACTCTTCACGGAATGGAACACTCAGATGATGAAAGCGGAAAGGGCAGCTTCAAGGTGTAAAATGATTGCCAACAATATGATTGATTTAGTCAACAATACACTCTATTTGGCCAACATGATCTCTTAGTGCACACCTGGAAGCATAACCACAGCGAACATGATTGAACAAACAAGTTATCATGAACTGGAGGAAAAGAGAAAGTTAATCGCTGGAATAAATACTTTAACCTCCAACGCATATTGGCTCTTTCTAATCAAGCCGCACACTCAAAGGTCGGCTCTTAAGTGTTTAACAGATGCTCTCGAATGCCTAATCCCCGACATTCAGGATGCCACATATGATGCCTAGCTCACGTCGCGTCTCAACACTCCACCGGAAGTAGAGCCAATGCTGGCGATATGTCAGCTGAGGTTTAAAGGCAAAGAGCCCACCGAATGAAGCATTGCTGCCGACTGCCAGATCGCCAAAAAAGATGGAAAATATTTATTGATGCCAATTTAATAGCTTTTCAGTTTTTCTTAGATATTTAGATTAGATTAGTATTTATAGACCCTTTCATTGTTTTGGAAAGGGCCGTAAAATTTTGTAATAGACTTAAAGGCTGAAGTTTGCACTACTGTGCTTCAGTCTATATTCTTTTGTGAAACTCGACCGATAGTCCTTAATTTGACAAGAAGGCTGTTTCATGCAATTGCGCACTATTGTCTCTTGTTTGGAATGTTTTCTAGTTTGAAGAAAGGACTGCGACATAGCGATTTATATAATGGATTGTTGAGCGGCTTACGTGGTACTTTTATCTGCATCTGTCTTCTTTCCTCTTATATGAATTGCCGTGTTATTATTTCTTGCTATTGTTGAATACATGTATGCGCTGTAACAACAAATCTTCATTTCATTCCACTATTGGATGTTTTGTGATATGCCCTTTCTTTTAATCATGCATGTAGCAATGATATGAATGACAATGTGTAGTAATTCGCTATTATCGCTCTGCATAACTAATTATGAAGAGCAATCTTAAATGGTCTAAACGTTTATGCTTTAGTGTTAGAGTCATCTATATGCGTGCCTTAAAGCACAGATCATCAAACGCTATGCTTTGAAAGATTGACAAGTCCCGGGATTAGATTATAGTTACTATATTTCGCCGATAGTTTTAGCTGTTCGCTTATCACCATCATACATCATAAGTTACTCATCCATCCCACTTTTATCCATTATTGGGAAACTGGTCCCATTATCCCCAGTCGGAGCCACTATTCCAAACGGAAAAGGAGCTGTACTAAGGTCCGGACTGGGTGGTTTCCCCTTTGTTGTGGCAGCGATTTTCGAGGCCACAACAAAATTGGCGCTAGAAGGAGGGCCTCAACTGTGAATGGCACATAAATCCAAACCTATAAGTCATTCCAAGAGTATTTCCCCTTCGAATCCCCTCAACCTTCCCATTTGCATACTGGTTCGCCGGTATCCAAACAAGGAGAAGGGGAATCAACTACCACTGCTCAAACCCATCATACCACAGAACAATTAGGTCTTGAATCACCTGAAGTCCAGTCTCTAATCCATAAACTTCAGAGCTTCTCGATATCACCACAGAAATCTGAGGTATCAGAAAGCAGTGCGACTTCGCAATTCAACCTCACTCACCCTCTCACCAGACTTCAGAGAGAAAAACTCGGTATTGAACCCACTGAGTTTCCTTTACCTAAAAGGAAAAAGGCAAAGAAAATTACTGAAGTATCTGATAGTGAAGAGCTTTCATCCACGTCCTCCATTGCATTTTCTCCCCTGCGAGGTCAACCATCCACTCCCCCATTACAAATTGTCGTTCACCAGGGATCAGAAGCCTCAATATCCCAACCCATTCACTCCTCATCTTTAATCCCTTCCCATACATCCGGAATCCCAGCAGTAGTGTCAACCACTGTCGCTATCATAATGGCAGATCCATGGACTAGGCCAGGAGCAGTCAACATGCCTGCACCATTGCATGATCTACCCGATGCTCCCGAAAAATGGCTGCCTAAATTCAATCCAGATGACGGGACCCAGGCTGAAGAACACATTAACAACTTTATGTTAGCAGTTAACCTAAAAGGAGTGACAGAACAAGATGTTGTTGTAAGACTCTTCCCTTACACCTTACAAGGATCAGCAGGATCCTGGTATTTTTCCTTACCTTCTGGTTCAATTACCAGTTGGAACACATGCCAAGAGCAGTTTCTCACCAAATATGGAGATGACAGGTCCTTAGCTACTTTAATAAACGACCTCTCCAATCTGAGAATAGAGCATAGGGAACCGATAAAGGAGTTTAATGCTAGATTTAATAAACTCCTGAATAAAATCCCTACCGCTTCTAAACGAAGTGAACAAATATGAAGCGAATGGTATATTACAGCCCTACCCACCAACATAGCTATTTTTGTAGACAGGGCTGGGAAACCTACCTTAGCTGAAAACATGAGAGAGGCACTTGCTGTTGAAAAGCGCATCAATGCTTTAGAAAAGAAAGCTTCTTTGGAAGATAGAAAAGCTAAAAAAGTCTCGTTTAAAGAAGATCCCAAGAAGAAAACCCCAAAGCACCCATATGACATGGAAGGTTTACAAAAGGTCCTTAAAACATTGTCTAACGAAATGGTTGAGATAAAGAAGCAGGTGGCCAAAACTTCAAACAAAAGACCATTTAGAACTTATAAGAAAACTGAATCAAAGCCGCCCAATGTTATATCTAACACAAATTCAGACCAAGAAGAAGAGGAAGAGGAAACAACTTCACAAACCGATGATGAAGAAGAAGTAGCTGAATGCCACGGAATGTGGGATTTTATACTCCCAAACTCTGATACTGAGAATGAAGAAGAAGCCTTTCCGGTTACTACAAGAAGTAAAAGCACTCCTGAACCCGCCCAGGCAACTTCAAAGAAGAGGAGCGCAGGTGCTACTACAGCAAAGGAAAAAGTTCCCCCAAAGAAGTCACCTGTAGTAGTTCCCCAAAACCAGCCTTCAACTTCTAGTTCTCCTTCAACATCCAAGACACTAGTGGTATCCGATTCAATGGAATATAACATTGTTGATGACATGAAGAAAACTAAGGCAAATATAACCATGTTTGAACTTAGCAAACTAAAGCACCAACAAAAGTTACTTCTTAAAGAATTAAATGTTGTTCCCTCTACTCCCCTTCCCAATGCAAGAGCTGCCAACAATTCAGGCCAGCCTCCTGCAGGTATGGTTGAAATTACCGATTCAGTTTTAATTGAAGATAAATCAAATTCTCACACTCCACCCTTCCTGCTGACTTATGAGATTTATAATAGAAACCTGCACAACTGTTTAATTGATTCAGGGGCCTCATCTAATATAATGCCAGCTTCAGTTTGCTCTAAGCTGAACATTGAACCCCAGAAGTCTGCCATTCATATTGTACAGTTGGATAGGACTAAGGTGCAGGTTGTGGGAGAAATTAATTCTGTAACCATCAGGTTGTCAGCCGACCCCAGAATTGTTCAGAGGATTGACATCTTAATTGCCGACATACCTGAATTTTATGGTTTAATTTTAAGCAGAGATTGGTCCGAAAAACTGCATGGGTATATTTCCACAGATTGGTCACATATGTGGCTTCCCTACAAGGGAAAGCCGAATCAAATAAGGATCGATCGGGAGAAGCATATGACCCACACAGTTACTGAATTTGAGCAAGAAAACCAGCCTGTAGCATTCAATAATAACATTTTGGGAAACTATTCGTCAGAATCATTCTTTGGCAACTTTGTTGCCCAACCATCTCCTTTTTCAGTCAATCATTTTACATCTCAGATTGAAAATTTTTCACAAACAGATAAGTCCAGATGTTTTAATGATGCTGAGAAAAATGTAGATATTTTTGTTAATACTCCTTTATTTTGGTCTTTATATTTTGATGGCTCTAAGTCCAGCGAAGGCTCAGGAGCAGGTTGCATTTTGGTTAGCCCGCAAGGAGAAAAGACAATGCTGTCTTGTAGGTTAGAATTTGAGTGTACTAATAACACAGCCGAATACGAAGCTTTAGTCCAGGGTTTATATAAAGCGATCGGCCTTGAAGTGCGATATCTAAAAGTGTTTGGCGATTCAGAAATAATTGTCAAACAGGTGAGAAATGCAATTCATTATCTTTCAATTCACCTCAAGCATTATCAATCGCTAGTACAGGATCTTACCTCACACTTTTCAGCCTTCAACATTTCTTCCATTCCTAGGTCACAAAATTCAGCAGCCGACCTACTAGCCAATGTAGCCTCTAAACTTCTACCTTCTGAAGACTACAGCCTTGATAGATTTTCTGTAGAATTACTTTTTAGGCCTTCAATTCCTGACAATGTCACCAATTGGAGAGTATTTAACCATGACGAAGATATCTTGCAGTTTCTAACTTCGGAAAAATCCTATGACAATCAAGTCATTGAGGAAGATGATCACGATCTACAGATGAAACAAGCGCCTCAAGAAAATTCAATTCCCAAACCCGTGGTGAAGCTTGAAGACCTTTATGATATCAAAGACAGGTTTAAACCTGTAATTAATGCAAAGCTTCAAAGTTCGACCCTTAGGTTTGAATTAATAAATCTAGGCACTGACGATGCTCCTCAAAACATCAACTTAGGAATAGGACTTTCCCAGGAAGAAAAAGAAGCATTTATTAAACTATTGAGAAAAAACAAACAGGTCTTTTCTTGGAAATATGATGACTTAAAGACATATGATACATCTGTCATCCAGCATACCATTCCTATGCTTCCTGATCAGAAACCAATTCAACAAAAGTTAAGAAAAATACATCCAAATTTGGAGAGCCAGATAAAGTCGGAACTTAATAAGCTTTTGAAAGCCAAAATTATTTTTCTGGTCCGACATTCAAATTGGGTCTCTAATATGGTGCCAGTCAGAAAGAAAAATGGCGACATTCGAATCTGTATTGATTTCAGGAACCTGAATAAAGCAAGCTTGAAAGATAATTTCTCGTTACCTACTATGGAACAAATTCTCCAATCAGTAGCAGGCTCTGAATTGATGTCCTTTCTTGATGGATTCTCCGGATATAACCAAGTTTTGGTTCATCCTGATGACCAACTTAAAAACACATTCAGAACAAAATGGGGAACTTATGCATATCAGAAAATGCCTTTTGGACTCATAAATGCGGGAGCGACATTCCAGAGAGCCATGGATATAGCCTTCAAAGGGTTGATTAATCGATCAGTAGTCGTCTATCTAGACGATATTACTGTATATTCTAAAAAGAGATATAATCATTTGCATGACTTAAATCAAATCTTTCAGCGATGCAAAAGATATGGTATTTCTCTAAACCCAAAGAAGTCTTTCTTTGCTCTTGACCAAGGAAAACTCTTAGGCTTTATAGTATCCAAAGATGGCATTTATATTGATCTTGATCGGATTAAGGAAATTTCTGAAATCCCTTTCCCACACAATAAAAAATCGATGCAGCCATTTTTGGGTCAGATTAATTTTGTCAAACGATTTGTTCCAGATTTCTCTCAAATCATATTACCACTTCAGACAATGATCAAGAAGAATTCAGTCTTCAAGTGGGGATCAGAAGAAAAGCAAGCTTTTGATGTTATCAAGCAATCAATAATCAATGCCCCAGCCTTGAACACTCCCAATTTTTCTAATCATTTTACATTATATACCGTTGCGTCTGATGTATCCTATGCTGCAGTTCTCACGCAGCCAAATGTTCACAACTTGGAAGCACCCATTTCATTTTTTAGCTCAAATCTTCAGGGTGTCGAACTAAATTATTCCGATGTGGAGAAACAAGCCTTTGCTGTGTTTAAAGTAGTCAAACATTACAGGCCCTTTCTTTTGAAAACTCACACGAAAGTTATAGTCCCTTTCCCAGCGGTAAGGAAACTATTAATTCAAAAAGAACTGGGTGAAAGAAGGGCCAATTGGGTCACAACCCTCCAAGAATATGAATTAGAAATAAAGCCAGCAAAGATTGTTAGGGGCCAAGGTTTTTGTAGGATATTGGCAGGAGCATCAAACATTCCTGAATCAAGCGATATGGATCAGACTGAATCAATCAATCAGATAAGTGTCACTGATTCTGAATCTCAATATGCAGATTTAATATTTTATTTGAAGAACGGTTATGCTCCTCCAAATTTATCTTACAAAAATAAAAGGGCCATTAGGTTAAAAGCGAAGAATTTCACTCTCATTGATGATGTGCTTTTTAGACAAAATTATGATTCTATCCTGTTAAGATGTCTTGAGAAAACTGAAGCTCAAAAGGTTTTACAGGAGCTACATGATGGGCCAGCGGGAGGACATTTTGGAGCAGACACAACAGCCCACAAAGTTATTCATGCTGGATATTATTGGCCTACACTGTTTAGAGATGCTCATGAATACGTAAGAAAATGCTTCAATTGTCAAACTTCTAGTGGAAGGCAACGAAAATCAGCTTTCCCTCTGCAACCTGTCAACATTGAACAGCCATTTGAACAATGGGGATTAGATATCATTGGAGAGATTACTCCACCATCTTCCAAACAACATAGGTATATCCTCACTGCTACCGATTATTTTACCAAATGGGTAGAGGCTATTCCTTTGAAGGCAGCAAATTCAGAGGAAATCATCGAGTTCATAGACCAATTCATCATTACCAGGTTTGGTGTCCCAAACGCTCTCGTTTTTTATAATGCTTCCTATTTCTCAGGAAATGCTATATATGATTTCGCTATTAAGAGGGGGTTTAAACTGAAATACTCTGCTAATTATTATCCCCAGGGAAATGGTTTAGCAGAATCTACTAATAAGAATCTCATCAAAATCATTAAGCGAACTGTTGAACAGAATCATAGAAACTGGCACAAATCTTTAGTGTTTGCATTATGGGCTGATAGGATTACACAAAAGGCTTCTATAGGTTCCTCCCCATTTAATCTGGTATATGGAAAAGAAGTAGTATTGCCTACGAATCTTGTTTTACCCTCTTTAGCCCTAGTACAGTACATTGAAGAGACTCCTCCTTCCTCTATCCAACTTAGACATGATCAAATTCTCAAATTAGAAGAAGAAAGGGAAAAAGCTAGAATCACTCATGCCAAGCATCAACAAATCATCAAAGCATCCTTTGACTTAACCTCATCCGGTTCCAAACAGTTTCAAGTTGGTGACTTAGTTCTCAAATGGGACAAGGCCCATGAAGATAAAGGTAAGCATACCAAATTTCAGAAAATGTGGCTTGGACCATTTCAGATCTGTGAGAAGATAGGCCATTCGACCTTTTTATTGCAAGACTTATCAGGGGTGAGAGATTCTCTCCCTGTTAATGGCCTGATCCTGAAGAAATTCTTCAATTGAGAAGGTAATCCCTTCTCCTCTTTGTAGATTTGTGTAGTTTGTAGGATCAGTAGGAAATAAAACTGTAGAGTATCCCCATTGACCTTTTGTTGGGTTTGAAGAAGTTGTCTCACAAAATAATATGAATATTTGATTTTAGATAGTAGAACCCTCAACCAAAAAGAATAATTTCTAGGAAACTAGATATCTGTGTGTTCTGAAATCACAACCTAACGTTTTGGAAATTCTTCTCAAGAGGTAAAAGTTCTGTGAATCATTCTCTGTTTTCAAAACTGGTCTCCAAAGGTTATCCATTTTGAGATAGAAGCTAACCCATTTTCAGCATCTTCAACTCTTCACCTGTCATCCATCTGCTCTTAAGGAGAAAATTGTTCACCCCATTCGCTAAAGTTTATGGTTACTCAGAGTGTAATTCTAAAATATAAAAGATTAAAGATAAGAGGTCTTATTACAAGCCTGCTTACCATGTTCATAGGAAAGTAGTTTGACTGACATTACCAATACTGCCTACCAAAACAGGGTAATGGCTTGAAATTTCAAGACAAGAGGTCTCATCACGAGCCAGCTTGTTCAGTTAAATTATTACCAGTGAATGGCATTGTCAACAGCTGGCCACCAAACCAGGACAATGGCTTTTTATCTTATCAATAACAAAGAAGAAAAAACAGGTGAAAAATAAAATATGGGAACATGTTTTAGATTCATTCTGTTAACTACACTCTTATGTGAATGGAAAAGTGAACAATACTATGGTTAAAAGGTATCCTTGTCGAGACTATAAACGTTTACTGGCAACAGAGGTTCTACCTATGACAGAGGAGTTAATTATAAAAGCTGATTTGGGAAAGTTTTTGTTTTATCCTTATAAACCAATAAAAGGCCTATTTTAAAGACTTAGGATGTATTTATTTTTTTCTTGAAACCAAAAGGAAAGAAGTTAATAGAATAAGTTCACTTGGTTCAGAACGCATGAATATCCAGTTAAATTAGAAGTTTTCCCTTCTGATTGAGTTTCTATTTTCAAAAAGCTTAAGTGTTTGTTTTAATTTCAGAGATAACTGGTTCTTCCAGCGAATCGCCAATTGTTGTGCTCTACAACAACCACCCATTTCATAACATTTTCGTTTACACAAAAAATTATTATATGGAATGGGTCCCTTTTTAAATTTAATTGGCATCAATGCTCTTGTGTTCAAAAAGGTATGATAATCAAATGAGTTTACGTATTTAAACCTTTTTGAATAAAAGTGTTCCAATAATGAAATATTCTTTTGTTATTGCGATAAAGCGATCGCAAGATCGCATATCACAATGGCATAAGAGATACATTAAAACGGCACCTTGATCTCCGCCGATGCGATATCGCTATCAGCGATCGGCGATATCCCATGCACATCTAATAAAGGCACATAACTCTTCCCCCGACGCGACGCGATATCGGCGATCGGCTATCGGCGCTGCCTCATGTGTAAAGAAAAACGCTTTAAGTTATAACCCCGACCCGATGCGATATCGCTATCGGCCGTCGGCAGAATTTCATGCACTTCAGTAAGGCACCCGGTTCCTACCCCCGATGTGATGCGGTATCGCACTCGGTAACCCCCAAACCACTTTATGTGCACCTAGCTCTGTTTCCATGCGCTAGCCCGATGCGATATCGCTTATCGGCTGTCGGCAGGATCTTTTGGTGATAATTGTGCAGCACTTATTCCCCGAAGCGATGCGATATCGCTCATCGGTGGTCAGCATTCTTAAAAGCCATTACTTAAAGCTTTAATTTTATATTCATATCCGGTTGACAAAGCGCGAATCCCAAAATGCCGTTAAATGGAAGGGATAAGGTAATGCGTGTGAATTTAAAAGATTTTGCCCCTTCGATTAACGAACACTTGCGCTTAACCGCCAGAATATCTGTTGCACACTTAAGGGAGTCATTCACCCGGATAACGGTGTAATCATCACATTTAATGGGTAGTAGGCCTCAAATCACCATTAATGCATCTGCAATATCCTCTCAGCGATTGGATCCGCAACCACTTTTGAAAATTAATCTTAGCATGCTTCAAATGATATATCTATCCCGCCGTGAAGTGTCATTGTTATTATGTTGTTACGATTTCTCTTGCAATTGTGTAGAATTCGTCTTTTGAGAGAAGCCCGAGCATGATGGGGAAAAGATCCAAGAGGACTATGGGCTCTGCTGTTACACCTGTAGCAGGGCAAGCTGCAACAGATAAGAAGAAAGGCCTCATTTCAGACACTACGTGCACTGGTCTTAACAAGACTACATGGCAGGGCACATATAATTTATTAGAAGCTGAGCAACCGGAAGTTTCAGTGACAACGGCTACTGTGGACTCACTCAAAAAGTCGGATGCAACTCTCAAAGAGTTGGCCGATTCCTTTCTTCACAGAATAGCGGCCAGAGAGCAAGTCCTTCCCTACACTGATGTAGTGCGATGGGCAATCGAGGAAATTCCAATCATTGACAGAACGTTCCACACAAGAGACGGACGGATTTTTGGGTCGTTTAAGCCAGAGCACCTAAGGCAAATGTATCATTTGCCTGAGCCAGAGAAAATCTACAACAAAGACTTCGTGGAGAAGTTTGCAGCTGAAAATGAAGTACCATCCGAGCCCATTCGAGATTGGAGGCAGAACCCGGCCAAACACAAGCACGAAAGCTCGGGTAAGTACTCCGATGATTCTTTGGCTTCTCCCTATTGCTATGTGGGAATTATGATGTGTAGGCTATGGGGATTACATGATTCTGCCAATTTTGATATAGAAATGGTTCCCCTGATGGAGGCCACTGTTAATAGTATAATCATGGATTGGGCCACCATTCTTTCTGATAAGTTGACTATAGCTGTTTAGGATTTTAGAGCTAAATCTGTAGTCACCGAAAGGAAAATCCCCTCATTTTATCATAGTGCCTACATTATGGACACATTGTGTTTTAACTCTGAGTTTCCCATCCTCGGTTGGAGATGGACCACCCAAGACCCTTCGCCCATTCATTTGTATCATCAGAAATTGTGGAAGTCCTCTTACAAGGACCATTTGTATCAAATTTGCAATGGTTTTATGGTTCCCATTCATTATTCCATTTTTGATCGGCCTATTCCCAAAATTTCCTATCTCGCTTCCTTCGACTTACCAGCTGTAGCAGGATGGTTTGGAGAAGAGAATTTTACCTATATTAGGGTTTATGGAAACCAAGCCAAGCTGCATGTTCTCCCTCTATATGTTCCAGACAAACTGTTAGCCCGAGAGATCTCCTACCAAATTATGGCCGAGAGTGTAACCCAAACTCTCAAGAAAGAGAAGAAGAGGGGCTGGCCCCCTTTTCCCTTGAGGATGGGTGTTTTTACTCTGCATAATCTTCAACATGCAAAAAAGGAGGCTATAAAGATGCAAGCTTTATCCCTGCCCACTATGCCAGCCAGACTCTATGATCCAAGGAAGACTGCTTTCATTGCCCTAGAACAGGCCAAACTGACAAAGATTGACCATCAAGAAGATGAGTTTGATGACCTGTTCGTAGCTGCCGATACAATAAGCCAAACCAAATAGCTTGCCAGGATGAAATACAATGATGAGAATTTAACTGAGTTCAATAAACTTAGAGAGCAGAGGTTGCAAACTCTGCCTCTAGATTTATTGTCATTAACCTCAACGTCCTCCTCAAGCGAGCCTGGTCAGAAACAGACAAGCCAACCTCCTGTTATAACTAAGGAACAAAAGAAACAACAGGAGGAAAGGCAAAAGAAGCAGCAGGCAGAGAAGCAGAGAAAGGAGCAATCTGAAAGGAAAAAGAAGGAGCAAATGGAAAAGCAGCAGAAAGAGCAGAAGGAACAAGAACAGACAAAGCAGAACCAGATGGAGGAACAGCGGAAGAAGGAAGAAGAAGAAAAACAAAAGAAAGAACTGGAAGATAGGCAGAAAAAGGAATTAGCGGATAAGCAAAGAAGAGAGCAAGAAGAGAAACAGAGAAACGAGTTAGAGGAGCAGCAGCGGAAAGAGCTGGAGGAGTAAAAGAGGTTGGAACAAGAAAAGGAGAAGAGTAAATCCCAGACGGAGCAACACAAACAGACCTCCATAGATCCTGAATTGCTTAAACAATGGAATCAATTCGATTCCATTATCAGTGGAAAGGAAGGCTCCAAAGAGACAGACACCTCTAAGACAAGCGACGCACCAGACACCACTTCTTCTCAGGTTCTAAGCGGAACCAGCGGCCCACCCATTTCAAAGGATGTCGAGGTAATCACCAAAGACCCTTCCGATCAGATTGTGCTCCAGGTGGAAGATATTCCTCCCCTGGACGTTTTCTACAGCCCTAGGCACAAAGCAGTTGTTAAGCGCTCAAGGAAGAGACGAAGGCTTGATCAACCTTCCCTCTTTCTTGAGCAAACAGTCACGGGGAATGTAGTCTGGAAGGAGTAATTGGACCCCTCCGATGACCTAACCAAGCTATCGCAGTATGCGGGAGCTTATTCTGCAGCAACTATTGATAAAGCATCGAAGGTAAGTCTTTTGTTAAAGACTAAGGACCAGGAGATTTGTGCATTGCAAGCAGAAGTAGCCGAGGCACGAAACAAGGCAGCACAGGTAGAAGAGCAGTTGCTGACACAACAGCAAGAAAACAATATATTGACCGAGCAACTGCAAACTGAAAAACAGAGGATTGACCAGAGCGCAATCCAGAAGCAGAAAGAATTAACAGAGGCATTGGCACAATTGAGAGCGGCAAACGAGCTAATGACGAAGTCAAAGGATGAGCAAATCGCTCAACTGTTAGGACAGCTCGAAGATATCAAAGGCACCAAGAAAGTCGAAGATTTCATAGCAGAGGCAGCTCAAATAAATAGTGCATTAATCTCTCAGATTAGACTCCTGTGCCAACAACTAACTGAGGCTGAGCCATTATGTGAAGTATCTACAGCAGTATGTCAGCAGATAGAAAAAGCCAGAAATGAGCTAGATCAGGCTGAAGAAACCATAGCCTCATATCTTGATTGGCAAGATACTGATGTGGGGAAAGCAACGAACTTGCCTAGGATCTATGAGCCATTCAAGGACATACTCTTCACGGAATGGAACACTCAGATGATGAAAGCAGAAAGGGCAGCTTCAAGGTGTAAAATGATTGCCAACAATATGATTGATTTAGTCAACAATACACTCTATTTGGCCAACATGATCTCTCAGTGCACACCTGGAAGCATAACCACGGCGAACATGATTGAACAAACAAGTTATCATGAACTGGAGGAAAAGAGAAAGTTAATCGCTGGAATAAATACTTTAACCTCCAACGCATATTGGCTCTTTCTAATCAAGCCGCACACTCAAAGGTCAGCTCTTAAGTGTTTAACAGATGCTCTCGAATGCCTAATCCCCGACATTCAGGATGCCACATATGATGCCCAGCTCACGTCGCGTCTCAACACTCCACCTGAAGTAGAGCCAATGCTGGCGATATGTCAGCTGAGGTTTAAAGGCAAAGAGCCCACCGAATGAAGCATTGCTGCCGACTGCCAAATCGCCAAAAAAGATGGAAAATATTTATTGATGCCAATTTAATAGCTTTTCAGTTTTTCTTAGATATTTAGATTAGATTAGTATTTATAGACCCTTTCATTGTTTTGGAAAGGGTCGTAAAATTTTGTAATAGACTTAAAGGCTGAAGCTTGCACTATTGTGCTTCAGTTTATATTCTTTTGTGAAACTCGACCGATAGTCCTTAATTTGACAAGAAGGCTGTTTCATGCAATTGCGCACTATTGTCTCTTGTTTGGAATGTTTTCTGGTTTGAAGAAAGGACTGCGACATAGCGATTTATATAATGGATTGTTGAGTGGCTTACATGGTACTTTTATCTGCATCAGTCTTCTTTCCTCTTATATGAATTGCCGTGTTATTATTTCTTGCTATTGTTGAATACATGTATGCGCTGTAACAGCAAATATTCATTTCATTCCACTATTGGATGTTTTGTGATATGCCCTTTCTTTTAATAATGCATGTAGCAATGATATGAATGACAATGTGTAGTAATTCGCTATTATCGCTCTGCATAACTAATTATGCAGAGCAATCTTAAATGGTCTAAACGTCTATGCTTTAGTGTTAGAGTCATCTATATGCCTGCCTTAAAGCACAGATCATCAAACGCTACGCTTTGAAAGATTGACAAGTCCCGGGATTAGATTATAGTTACTATATTTTGCCGATAGTTTTAGTTGTTCGCTTATCACCATCATACATCATAAGTTACTCATCCATCCCACTTTTATCCATTATTGGGAAACTGGTCCCATTATCCCCAGTCGGAGCCACTATTCCAAACGGAAAAGGAGCTGTACTAAGGTCCGGACCGGGTGGTTTCCCCTTTGTTGTGGCAGCGATTTTCGAGGCCTCAACAGGTTCTTTAGGTTCCTTCAAAGGGTTTCCACTCTTCTGCTTCCTCGGAGCTTAACTCCGCGAATTCTTCCTTCACTTTCTCTCTAGAACTTCCTCAAACTCTTCAACTGGATTCCAAGATCCCTAATGATTGCTCTGAATCATTATCTCCTCTCTGCACATTCTTTAGAACTTTGTCTGCAACCCCTATTGCAGATCTTGTGAGTTCACACAATAATCAATCACAAAACACTCGATTCACACATTTGCACATTCAGAATCGAATTCCTCTGTATATAAACTTATAAATAGTTGATGACATAACAAGACTCTCTGTCTTGTGGCCTAATCTTTTACTATCAGTGGCCTCTTTTGAGCTCTGTCTGTAGGCTTACATATATGCTAGGAAGTTCTGTTGAACTCATCCTGGCTCAACTCCTAATTTTATTCAACTAACTCCTAAATCCTCTTTGTCCTCTATGTCCACTTCCAATCTCTATTTAATTCCTAAAATCCCTCTCTCTTCCCTCGAATCATGAACTGTTCTAAGAGTCCTAATTAACCTATAATTCTTGTCATTTATTCACCACTCATGTTCTCATTTATTTGAGAGAATTTTAAAACTGCCTCCATTATCTAATTAAATCACTTAAAAACCTAAATATTGCATTAACTTGAGACTTAGGAAACTACTTCCCTAAAGCTACATGACCCCCTATGTCTACTTAATTACAATGATTTTCTCTTGGGTTGAATGCTCCTGCATTAGATCCCTAAGGATTTTCATAGATTATCGGGCACTAAACAGGAAGACCATAAAAAATAGATACCATATCCCCATGATTGGGGAGTTGATGGATGAACTAAAAGGGGCCAAGTACTTCTCAAAGATTTGCCTCCGCTTAGGTTATCACCAAATAAAAGTTCAAGAACAAGACATTCCAAAGACAAAATTTAGATGCCACTATGGACATTATGAGTTCCCAGTGATGCCTTTTGGATTGACCAAAACCTCTGCAACATTTTCGTTATGTATGAAGCATGTGTTTAACAAGTACCTATGTATATTTGTGTTTTTCTTCATCAATGACATCCTGATTTACAGTTGAAATGGGTGGATAATCTATAACATTTCAACGAGGTTTTTGGAATACTAGAAGCAAAACAATTCTATGCCAAAATCTCCAAATGTGAGTTTGGAATGACATAAATATTATATATGGGTTACATAATTGAAGTCCAAGGCATTAAATCACAACAAGAGAAGATTGAAGCCATTCTCAATTGGCCCACTCCCAAAAATGTAACATAATTAAGGAGATTCTTGGGTATTTGTACTTATTATAGAAGATTTGTTAAGGGATATTCACATCTAGTAGCCTGTCTCACTGACCTGAAAAAAATGGGAGCCTTTGTATGGACAAAGAAATCACAGGAAATATTTGAGTGAATGAAGGAAGTGATGAGTTCATGCCCAATTCTAGCCTTACCAGACTTCTCCCAACCATTCATATTGGAGTGTGATGCTTATGAGGAAGGAATTAGGGTAGTTTTAACACAAAATCATCATCTAATATCTTTTGAGAGTAGGAAGGTCCAACATTATGAGTGCCATTACTCCATTTATGACAAAGAAATGCTGGAAATTATGCATGTGTTGGCCAAGTCTAGTGGGAAATATGTTCAAGGTCAAAATTTATCATAATAATCTTAGATAATTCCTGTATCAGAAGGGATTGAACAAGAGGAAACACAAACGGGTCAGCAAGATTCAAGCCTATGACTTCGAGATCAAATATGTCAAAGGAAAAAATAATGTAGTTGTTGATGCCTTCTTTAGAAGACCAACTATTTTCTCCCTTATAAACATTATGGAAGACTGGAAGTCCCATATTTTGGTGGAATATTCAAAGAACCGGTTACCCTGTGATATTCTTGATGGACAATCATCAGAAAACCAATATAGAGTTGTCAATGAAATTATCTATTATAACGACCGAATATATCTAGTACCAGAATCCCAACTAAAGATAAATATCATACAAGTAGCCTGTGACTCCCCCTTAGTGGGACATTCGAGATTTATGAAGAATTATAGGACCATTAGGGAGAGGTTCATATGGAAGGGACTCAAGAGGGACATTATCAAATATGTCCAAGAATGTGGTACCTGTCAGAGCTATAAGGTTAAACATACACACCCGACAAGTTTGTTACAACCACTACCCATTCTATAATAAAAATGGGAGAGTGTCTCCATGGATTTCATTACAGGGATACCCTCATCGCAAGGAAAAAATTGTATCTTCATGGTGGTAGATCATCTAACCAAATATGTCCACTTATTTGGGTCTTTGCATCTCAGATAGAAGAAATATTTTTCCGAGTATTTCGTCTACATGGTTTGCAAAAGCCATTGTTAGTGACTATGATAGTAGGTTCATGGGAGAATTTTGGTAGGATTTATTTAGGTTAGTAGGCATATAACTCACTCCTAGTACAAGATACCACCCACAGACGGATGGAAAGACAGAAGTAGTAAATAAATGGGTGGAAGGTTACTTACGAAACTATGTCACAGGGAAACAAAGGACATGGACCAAGTTGTTGTATTTAGGAGAGTATTTCTATAACACCACTTATCACATGTCCATAGGGATGTCACCTTTCTAAGCCTTATATGGATATGAGGCCTTGTCTTTCATAGACAAAACATTTGGAGATAGCAAGGAACCATTAGCAAAGGATTGGATCTAGGGATGTCAGGATATTATCCGAGCACTCAAGGACAAACTACAAACAACTCAGAATTGACAAAATTTATATGCAGATCGGCAAAGGCTAGAACGAAGTTTTGAAGTGGGAGATGTAGTTTACCTCCAGATACAACCATACAAATAGTCTACCATGAAGCAGAAAGGAGCAGAAAAGTTAAAGCCATGGGCCCTATTGAGTTATCCAAAAAATAGGAGAAGTGGCATATGAATTGGATCTTCCTGCAGAAAGTTGAATTCATAATATATTTCATGTTTCTTGTTTGAAGAAGGGAGTAGGGGAAATTTCAAATCATCACCTGATTTACCCCCATTAGATGAGGAGGGAGATCTTCAACTAGTTCTAGAGGAGGTGTTAGATGTTCGAGAAAAGAGGCTTCGAAGCAGGACCATCCGTGAATATCTGGTACAATGGAAATATTTTCCGTCAAAGATGTCACCTTGGAAGGAGAGCACATATTGCAACATCCAACATTGAAATTGCTTGAGGGAAAACAATTTCAGGTAGGGGGAACTGTAATATCCCCAACTAATTCACCGAGTTGGACAATGTTTAAATAATAATAATAAAAGATAAATAAATGATGAAATAAGGGGCATAGTTTTGGCCCCAGGTTTTCTCAACCAAGGTATTTTAATGTGGTTTCTATTGGGTAATCAAGCTTTAAAAAGGGCAGAGGAGGAACAAGAGGAGCATGGTTGGGATTTTCTTTCTTCTACATTCTTATTGAAGGCTTACGTGAGTTTTCAAGGAGGGAGGGTTTCAAGAAAAATCCTCCTAGCCAACTTTAGTGCAGTTGAGCTTCACCCTAGTTAGAAAACCTAGTTTCGGTGGTTCTCGAATCACCCCAGCTCATTCAATATTTCCTTATTTATGGACAAGGGCCCATTTATTCCTTTTTCTCTAAGTTGAGGATATTTGTTGGGGAACTTCTTTGCAAGTTTATAGGATCGGGGCTGTCATAAGTGGCAAAGGAACCTGTATATTAAACAGTCACCCCTAGAATCACACAACATAAAGTGATTGTCAAAACAATCAAAGATCCACACTCACAAGACATAGAAGACAAATTTATTCCAGAATTGTTGTTCCAATTATGTCATGGGGTAGAGCCTAGTCCAAAGAATAAATCTTGGATGCTTGGATACACCGAGTGCCACTGATTGATTAGGAGAGTGAGCACTCATCAGAAGGAGGCTAAGCCAAGATAGAAATGTTGCAGTCATGCAGATCAGGGGCTCGTGAGGCTGTTTACCAGCAGAAGGGAGATGGGAAGTGAGGATTGTACTGTGGCTGAGTACGCCCACCATCATAGATCCAAAAACAAAGGGAACAATTAAGAGAATATCCAGTAGATCTGTCGCCAAGAGTTTGAGTGCATTAGGGAATGAAATCCTATTCTTAGGGTGACGACCAATCTATTCGGTTCATGGATGGGACGAGGATGATTTTCTTCCCATGATCTAGGAAAATTGTTTATGGCTTGATAAGGGCGCAAGTAACTATGCATATTGACTTTGCCGATCAAATTATATATGTGCTATTATTCTATTCTCATTATATGGTGTGGTCCACCTGGTTGATATCAATATGTTTTTTTTTACTATGCATGCTGCAAAGTTAGTAATAAAATACTCATTTGCTTTATGACAATATCATTATCTATCAAGTTAAAGTGTGCCGAGTGGTATTTATGAAATTTTAGAATATTTCACACTTGGGAATCTTACATCTGACCCCTCCTCCATGCCTCATTAGTATACTCATGTTTGTAGAGGCATCGCTTACTATCAAGAATAATACCACTAGGGCAACACAAGTATGCAACACCAATTGGAAGAAACTGCCTCTCGATTATGCAAACTCACGTAAGGCCCCATCCAAGAGGAACTAACCCATGCTGAGGAAGAAGGCACCTATCACAAGTTCTAACTCTTGAATGTGAAGGTTATTGCTGATATGGCAGACTGGGTACCAGAGACTGGGCACACTAGTAGACATTTCAATCAATGTATACACACAATTGATCTATATTTGCACATGAAGTTCCTCCTTGGCAAAAACTTATTAGACTAACATGAGCATTTGGTGGATTCGCTCCATTATCTCAAGCATATGCATTTCCATATGAAGGACCTAGGTCAATGGATGGAGAATGTTAAATAAAACCTCGACATCCTACCATGGGCTGGAGGCATTCTAGGTGAAAACAAAGATACGATCTAGATTGTATCCAAAAACTTTCATCCTTCTACTTAGTTCAAGTCATGATTTTTATCTACTAATATTATGTTCCTACAATCTATTCCAAGATAGGTTTAGACATATTTTCATTTTTTATATACTAATATAATATATTATATTAAATTTTATTTTAATGTAATATCTAATATAAATTTATGAACTTTTTGAAGGATCATAATTTTCCTCAATGTATTCCATAAATGATATTTCATATAGATATGAAATCTCTTATATTATAGATAAAAAGACAATACAAATATTTAAAATGCATGAAACACCTTTTCTCATCATAATATTAATAATATTTTTAGTAGCAGTCGTGGACTCTCACAATTTCTTTTTAGTAAAGTGTGATAATTATTTATGCATATCAATAATTAATTATTTTAATAGTTATTTATATATATATATATATATATATACGAATTTTTTTCCTTAAATAATATATCAAAATTATTTTATAATAATATTATTCTTTTTATATATAATTTAAAATATACATTCATATCATTAATTTTGTGTTTTTCAAAAATTAAGATCAAATGTTTTTTTCACACAACTCATCCAAATGGATATTATAATTGATTACTAGACCAAAAATTTCATATTTTGTAATTTTAAAGTGGAATATATTCATTACACGTCCATATTTTTAAGCGATGTATTCTATATTCTTCATTGAATTAAAATATGGAGGAATACACTATAGTCATTGTCCATTCATAATCGTTAAATTATATTTCAATACATTACATTCTTTAAATTGTAAGAAGCTATTTTAATACTGATGTGATATGATTAATCCAAAAGACATGCTTACTATCTTAATTTTTTATGCAAAACATTTTTCCCTTTACATAAGAGAAATAACAAATCATAAAGCATGCAAAATCCTATATTTATAAATATATCATCATTTATATAGCATACAATATTTACAACATTCATTATATAACATTTTATTAAGCACCCACATTACTTACATTTTTCTAAAATTTAAGCATCCACTACAAATTAATTTTTAAAAGATAGTTTCTCTTACACAAAGATAAATATAACTAGGAACAAATAATTGTTGTTATTGATAAAAGACTTGATTCAGAAAATATTTAAGAAATGTTGAAACCAATTATATTATATCATATTATGGGTCCATCAATATTGTATGATGATAAAGTTAATATCATTTTTTTTTAGTATTGTAATGCATCTTTTTTCATTATAATTTACAATAATAATTGAGTGCATTCTAGATTTGTTTATTACATGACTTTCTTGATTAATGTGCTTTGACTAGATTGATGTTTGATACTCTTTTAGATTATACGATCATTTAATAATTCTTCATGTCATAAATATATATGAATCATGAGCATATCAAAGTGTTACTTAATGTTGTTAAATATTTTGATTGGGTGTAGATAGTTTGAATGGGTGTATGAACAAGTGACTTGATTTGATGGTGGATATATATGATTTGTACTACTCAACTAATCTACTTATTCAAATCTGCTAATGATCTCTCAAGTGGATAAGAAGAGACAAATGGATATGTAATGCAAAGTTATTTGAGTTATGTAAATTAGTTATTTGACATGTATATGTAAATGGGTGTAAATATATAAATAAATAATACGAATTAATCTTAGACATGTGTAAGTATTGTAAGGAGTGGTTGATATATGATAGAGAAATTACACATTTCCATGAGGGATGGCCATATGAAGTAACTCAAAAGGTATAACTAAGTGGCATGTTGTATAGACATCAATGACTATGAACCTCTCATCATGAGTAAATGGAATGTAGATAACATAGAAATTTTCCACGTTATATTTGTTTTCTTCCTACAATGAAAATGTCACTTGGAGATATTCTCATAACCTCACCATTTGTACTAATTACTAATTATAATAGTCTCAATAGTAATATCAAACAATATTCACTATTTCAAAAAGGTATCCTTTATTTACATCCCAAACTACATTACGAATAAGTAAATTCATGAAAGTAATATTCGTGCAAGGATAACTACATGCATTTCACAAGAGTAAGCATATGGGGTAAAAGTATATTTGATTTCTGTGTGGAAATTGAAATGGAAGTTAGACATTACCAATATGTATTAGAGTAAATTTAATATACTATCTCACATATTTTATTTATCTAAAAAATTAAATATAACTTGAAAAAACCAAGAAAGTTAAGATAATGGAAAACTTTGAAAATTGGCAAAATTGTTGAGAGAGAAAATAATAATATATATTTATGGATGCATGAATTATAAAGAAATTAGTGAGTTAATAATTAGAAATTTTGCATAAATAGACATGTATTTTGTATAAATAATGTAAAAAATATGGTTATATAAGATATCTAAATGGTTATTTTAGTAGTGAAAATTTTAAAACTAAAGTGATAAAGAGTTTTCTCTAATTATATTAAATCTTATTTCAATTTATTTTGGAAATTAATATTTCATATCTCCTTAATATTTACATAATTTATCATTGAAATTCTTATATGATTTAATTATTATTAATTTGTATACATTCATATAACGTTTGCAATTTCAAATTAAGAGTCTCTCCTTAATTCACTAAATTAATAAAAGTGGGAAACCTAAATCACTAATACTAAAAATCCCATCTTCACTTTAAAGAAATAAATAAAATTCTCGAGCAACGCATTACAACTATATTCATTAAATTTGGTTGTCCAGCCCTCTTGCTGACTTGGACAAAATAATAAGTTTGATTGATTATAATTGTTAATGCTCTGATTATTTATCTATTTCGATGGTACTTGGGGAGATGGGTCTGCATGTGTCCATATACGTCTAGTTTGCTGGAACATGACACCTATCCTTTCCTCCTTTTTCGTCCTCCCGCTCAATGTGTAACATTAAATCTTACTTGGCTCAGTCATTTTTTCGTTTAGTAAGGAAGAGGCTCTGTGCGACTGTATTCTGGTTGATTTTCCCCGAGGGTTATGAACTCGTTGTTCTGGTTCAATGTTGGTCCTCCAGACTATAACTTGCTCAACGGTAAGTTCTGGTTACTCTGTTACACTCTTTGATGGGTTCTCTGTTTGTTTGTTGGTCGTTTGATGGCTCTGGGTCGTTTTCCAACTCTCTGCAACTGTAAGTGATAGTCATTGTAACTCTGTAATTTTTTTACTGATAGCTGCTAAGATTCAAGCATTCTTGCTTACGTTTGGGGTTTGTTGGCTTTACTATTCACCTGGTTTTGTTGTTTTTTTGCGCGCTCAGGTAGCGGCCATGAGGTCACTCTGTTCTCAGCCTCGGTTCGTCGGTTGTTTAGGGATGTTCTCCTTCTGAGCTTTAGTGCATTTTTGCTCCTCTTTCTGTTGCTAACAGTTGCAACCCCTTGTGGTCAGGGTTTCTTATGCCTCTGCTACCTGTTGCAGTTTCTTCTCCGGTGTTTTCAAAACCCTTCCTTCCTGGTAAGCAAAGCTTCCTTTAAATAACCCTCTTCTCGTTTTTTCTCTGTGTTGGCTTCAACTTGTTGCCTAATATTTTTGTTGTTGGTGTCTGCAGTTGGAGGGCAATCGTTGGACATCAGCCTCGGCGTCTTTGGCACTGCACTGGACAGGCTAGGGTCTCTCCATGGTCTCATTGTCCATCCACTATTGTTTTCTTATTTAAATACGTTCTGGTTGTAACTGTTAGTAGTTTGGTTTTCTTGCTATAAATTCCAGTTACTATAGTTTTTGGTTGAAAGTCCAACTCTGTAAATAAATTTGAGGGTCTGCAACTCAAGTATGTTTCCAGGGTTTGTTCCCGGGTACTTGACCTTCACTGTGTTGCTGTCTAGTTGATTTTACCTCTATAACATATTCGGGGATTCTGAACCCAACTCTCTGTTCACCTTGTATTTGAATCTTAACTTATCTTAGTTGGTTTCTTGTCTTGTTTATTATGTGACTATAGACTTAATAATGAATATTTTTACTCTTATGAAAAAAAAAATAGTCTTGCTTATGAGATAGTGAACTTGTTACCTGGTTATGCGCATAGTCTTTACATTTATAGGCTCTGTATTTAATGGTTGTGAAACCCTCTATTCTGTAGCTTGTGCTTTCGTTCGATTCTAAGTCACTGTCCACAATACTCTTGGGTTTTTGTCACTTGATCTTGTTGTCTTTGCTCAGCCTTACGGTCTGTCACAACATTCATTCAACATACGAATGTTTTCTTTTGCATTTTGAAATGTAATCAGTGTTTTGTTTGGAATTGCACTTAATGAATTCAGTTAGAAATACGTAAAGAACTAGTTGCATAAGGAAATCAGATGTTGTAGGATAATGCTTCTTTAATTCTTTCTTGTTCTTCTATTATGGCGGGAATCAATCCTACAATGATTTTCCTATTTTCTTGTATATGATTTGTTTTTTTTTTTTTCCGAAGAAAAAAGCAGAACTTTTTATTAGCAAAATAAAAAGTTTACATTCTGAAGGAGCTTTGAGCATAGCTGGAGGCTCATCATGTGCTGATATGGCCTATCTGACAATATAAAACCAAAATATCAAAACACAGACCTGTATTGACTGGCTGTCTACCTTCCTCGCTGCCGGAGGCTTTTGTACATTCTATATCCGATGCATACCTTGGGGTCTCCTTCATTGAAGGAAAACAACCCCTTAACATGGTTGTCCATAACTTTTATAAAAGACTGAAAATATAAATAGAGTTTTTGAAGTTCTGTTTGTAGCACAAAAATGTAAAAGAAAGACTGAAAAAGATATACATTATGCTCATGAGAAAAATATATGCAAAAAGGAAAGAGAGCGGTCCTCGCTCACTGAAGAGGAGCATACGGGGGCTGATGTGATCTGGTTTGCTGCCCCTGACAGAGTTCCTCTATTGTCCAGCTGCCCATATCCTGTTGTAAACCAGCTTTAGAAAGCTGATCTGCTTCTTCATTTTTTTCCCTGTAAATATGAGAGATGTAGAAAACATTAAAGGAGGACTTTAAATGCATAATTTCTTCTAAAAGAGTCTTCAGAATCTGATTTTGACACAATGCATTTCCATTGACCCATTTTATGACATTCAGAGAATCGCCGAAGATTTGAACTGAAGGGATGTTTCTCTGTAATAACCAGCAAAGAAGGAGACGCAAAGCAGACAATTCAGCATAATTGTTTGACCCAGGACCTAGTCCTACAGAAGCTTTCAGAGAGTGATCAGAGTTTAAGTGAATGCATATCCCAGCTCCAGCCTTGTTTTCCTGGGATGCCCCATCAAAAAAGGCCCAAGGAATGCCCTCCTTGATAATAACAGGCTTGTCACGGGAAGGTGGCTATTTTGCTTCAGGGGCCGGGATAGCAGAGTATATGGCTGCGCTGTTTATGGCAATGACGGATGAAGGGATGATTTTGTCTTGAAACAAGCACTTGTTTCTTGCAAGCCATACCCCCCAAAAGAACACAAGAGGTAGATTCCTCATGTTTCCTTCCGGGTAGTTCTGCCACCATTTCCTCCAGGCTTCTTCCAAAGGATCTGACCCCCACTGAGCTTTTACATTTAGCAACACTGTTAGCTCTTCCCATATCTTTAAGGAAACTGTACATGATGTGAAAAGATGTTTTATTGACTCCTCATCAGATTTGCATAAAGGACATCTTCCAGGACCAAACAGATATCTGGCTTGTAAAATGTCCCAGGTTGGTATTTTTCTTTTTAGCATACACCATAGGAAAAGCCTGGCCTTTGCTGGGCTTTTAAGCTTCCAAATGATCTTCGACCACCACTCGGGAGGACCCCACCCTTTCTGTTTCATTAAGAAGGAGTAACCATCTTTTGGGGAGTATTCTCCAGTTTTTCCTTGCGCCCAGATTAGCAGATCAGATTCGTTCTTAAGCCTGACATGCGAACGCTGGAGCTCTTGTATGAAAGAGGCCCATTCATTCTTCCATCTGATATTTATGCCTAAATCTTCATCACTTTTCCAGGCCTGACCCCAAATGGTGGAATGGCCTACATTCTCCACCTGATTTAGAGTGTAAATTCCTTTGCTGTCAAGGTGTCTGAGGAGACCAGGTGACAAAGCATAAGCTTCATTACACCCTACCCAGGGGTCCCTGCCAATTCTGATATGACTTCCATCACCCACTTTCCAAGCCAGACCTTGTTCTATCACAGAGAAAGCCTCCAGCGTGGCCTTCCAAATGACTGATATATTCTTCTTTTTCTTTTCCTGGCTCCTGATCCAGTCTTCCAATGGAACTGGGTCTATATACTTTCTTTTAACCACCTTTGTCCAGAGATTCTCCATCGATATTAGCCTCCATCCGGACTTTGCTGCCAGTGATAGACTGAACTCAGGGAGTCTTTTAATGCCCCAACCTCCCCATTCTTTTGGCCTGGCTATCTTATCCCATGCCACCCAGGGTAGAACAGAATTTTCTTTGTATGAACCTGCCCATAAAAATCTGCAACAAATCCTTCTGATTTTCTCCAGCACCCCTTTGGGAACCCAGGTTAAAGCAGCCCAGTATACAGGAATGGCTAACAAGACTGATTTGATGAGGGTCAATCTCCCTGCTCTGGAGAGCCATCTGAAACTCCAATGGTTTATTCTGGCTTCTATCTTAGCTATGAGCCAGTTCCAATCCTCTTTCTTGTATGCTGCTGGTTTTAGCCAGAACCCCAAGTATTTAAAAGGGGTATCCAGAGGCTGAAGTGGAAAGGAAAAAAGATTGGACATTCTGGCTCTTTCTCTCCTGTCAAGGTCTGCCACACAGACTTGAGATTTCCTAGTATTTATCTGCATTCCAGTGGCTTTCAGAAAGAGATCAAAAATGCTTTTAAGCTCCTTAATTTCGTTAGATGATCCATTTGAAAAAATCAAAATGTCATCGACAAAAAGCAAATGAGTAATAAAAAGGTTTATGGCTACCTCGATACCTTTTACCTTCTCCTCTCTTCTAGCTTTGTGAATCAATCTGCTCAGACCTTCTGCCACTAGCAGGAACAAGAGCGGTGACAAAGGGCATCCCTGCCTGAGGCCTCTTTGGCTATTAAAAAAGGGAGATGCTGCTCCATTGATCAAAACAACAAAACTGACATTTGTGATACATCCCATAATCCAGCTAGTGAAAGAATAGTTAAAGCCTAAATGAGTCAGCAGCATCCGGAGATAAAGCCAGTTGATACGGTCATAAGCTTTGGATAGGTCTATTTTTAGAACCGCACCTTTCTTTTTCTTTTGTCTGATACTATGAATTACCTCCTGAGCTACTCCAATGGCTTCATGAATTTGTCTTCCATCTAGGAAACCAAATTGTTCCATTGATATATTTCTTGACAAGATAGGAACAATTCTGATAGCTATCACCTTGGCTATGATCTTGTAAATACAGTTACAAAGGGAAATCGGCCTGAAGTCTTCAAAATTCTCCGGATCATCCTTCTTAGGAATGAGAGCTATAAAGGTTGAATTAAAAGGCCTGTAGACTTCTCCTTTCTGTCTTGATTCTTCTACTACATCAGTGATTTCAGAGCCTATAAGGTCAAAGAAGAAGAGGAAGAGTTCGATAGTCCATCCATCAGGACCAGGACTCTTCTCTTTTGCCATTAATTTCATCGCTGCTTCAACCTCCTCCTTGGAAACAGGAATTGATAGCTCTTCTGCTTCTTCGTCCTCTACAAATCTCGGAAAACATTGGGCTGTCCTGATGACTTCTGCAATGGTAGCCTCTCCCGGAGCAGAGAATTTTTTTTCAAAATGTCTCTTCCCTAAACCCGAGAGGTCTGAGAAGGAGCTGGCCTCCCTTCCTTCTTCATCTTTAAGGCTCCAGATGGTATTTACAGATTTTCTTCCTTTAGCATAGTTGTGAAAAAATCTGGTGTTTTCATCTCCTGATTTTAACCATACAGCCCTACTCTTAAGCCTCCATTCTTCCTCCTTGTCTAAGAGGATTTTGTTTTGAAGCTTTTCCAGGTGAAGGATTCTATCCTTTGAGGACTGCGAGATATAACCTTCCCCCTCAATGCTCTCCAATTGCTTCAACTCCTCCCTGATTTTAGACAGATCTTCATTTTGTTTCACCTTCCTTTCCTTTGCCCAGGACATAGTTGCTTTTTTTAAACGTTTAAGATTCTCCATAAACAGGAAACTTTTGTCCTCTCTATCATTCCTGTCCGGGTGGATCCATGTTTCCTTAAAAAGAATGCTGAAGGATGGATCTTGAAGCCAAGAGGAATTGAATTTGAAAGGGGCAGGGGGTTTTGGGGGGGGAAAGGATAGATCCAAAAAGATAGGAAAGTGATCAGAGTTGCCGACCTCCTCCACCCACTGCCTAAAGATAGGAGCTTTTGATATTAGGTCCTCGGATAGGAGAAACCTGTCTAATCTTTTAGCAATCCGGTCCTCCCCTACTCTTCTGTTCCTCCAGGTAGGCTTAAGTTTGACCGGGGAGGGATCTGAGAGATTGTTTTCCATGAGGAGGTTGTGAAAGAAATCCGACAAGGGATCTTCCCTTGCTGAAGGACCCCATGCCTCAGCTCTTCCAATTGAAAAGTTTAGGTCACCTCCCACAATCATCAAAGAAGACTTCATAAGAGATTTTGCCATCAAATCAACCCAGAAAATGTCTCTTCCTTGGCAGGGGCCATAGATGTTTACAATTGTGAAGGGGAGGGAGAAAACAGGAGAGAGGATCTCCATGCCCAGAGCTTGCTTCGTCCCCCACTGATTGATGATTTTTATCCTTCCCTCTTTAACCCCGATTGCAAGACCCCCGGAATGGCCAGAAGAGTCTATGGCAGTAAAGGTCCAACCTGGCAAGAGAGCCTTTAGCATAGATTCCACCTCTGTTCCTTTCCCCAAAGTTTCTTGTAGAAAAACAATGTCAGCTTTTGAGTTAAGAATCCAGTCTCGCAGGGCCAATTTTTTAGGTTTATTGGCCAAACCTCTACAGTTCCAGGAGGACAAAATCATTTGATAACCTGATCGGGGGTCTGCACAGCTCTAAGTACCCCAGGGATAGAGAGTTGTTTACCATCTGCTACATCCAGCTTGGCTTTTAACTTCGCCTTAGAGAGGTCCGATTTTCTACCTCTCTTATTCTTGGCCGAGCTTTGGGAAAGAGATTGTCCTAATCCCCCAACAATATCGGGTGGTCTAGATTTTCCCCCCATGGATCTTAAATTATAGGGGCACGGGGGATGGGTGACCGGGGACACAAGAGGAGGCCACTGTTCTTCACAGTTCAAATCCAGGGTCGGCATGGCAGCCGAGATTGATTCAATATCATGGTGAATTTTTGCAGGTTCAGCAGTCTCATTTTGATCATTGTTTTGAGAGGGGGAATTAGGAGGCGAACAATGCATAAAATTAGAGTTATGCTCAGGAAATTGAAGAGAGAAAGAAGGAGAGCCTGAGCACATACCCTTATCCAGATCGCTAGAGGGATTTTGTTCTGCCAAGGCGGCCTTGGCTTGCTGCTCCGCTGCTTCCGCCGAGGGGGATTCATTGACCTGAGCCGTCTCTTGGATCTGGGGGTCATCCGGCGCTATCTCTTTTTGGGTTCCATCGACCTCCATCTCTTCTGCTGTCTGGTTCGCCGTTCCTTCGTTCTCCTGAGGAGGATGTGCCCGATTGTGAACTGGTTCTCTAAGAACAGAGGTCCTCCGGAATCGCCTCCTTCTTCTGAACAGCGGGCAGTCCTTTGCTAGGTGCCCATATTCATGGCAGCGATGGCACCTAAAGGGCAAGTGCTCGTAATCTAAGAGCTGCTCGAACACGAACTCTTTGTACTGCAAATTTATCTTTTGAGCGAGGCCCCTGCTCGGATTAAGGCTCACAAGGATGCGAGCCATTGCCCTGTTCTTCGTCTCCAAAAAAGTCATATCCGCCTCTAGGAAGGATCCCAATCTGTTGCCAATAGATTTAAACACAGCTTCTGTCCATAAAAACGAGGGGAGGCCCGGAGCCCTCACCCATACCGGAAATTCATCAGTTCTCTCCTTGATGGCATCAAAGAGGGGACTCCATTTCTTCATAAGAACCGGTATATTTCCTATGCTCCAATTCCGCTCCAACACCCATTCTGCCGCCTCCTTATCCTCAAAGCGGAACATGAACCAGCCTTTGGCTAAGCACTGAGCCTCAAACCGAAGAGGTCGGTCTGAAAAGAAGCGCTGTTCTCCCCATGCTTGAATGAAATCTGACGAGAATTTCTTTCCTCTGGCCCTTCCCACAAGGGTACTTTCTGCAACTTCTAAAGATTCTTCAATAGAAACTTCCATGCCTAGAACTAGATTTCCCTCAATCTCCTGAGAACCAATCGGCCTTTGGGGTTTTCGTTTCTCACCTTTCTTCCTTGAATCTTCAGCAGAAACCCTGTTTTCCCCGGCACCACCAATCCATTCTGGGCCCTCCTGGTTTAAGTTCGCGAGGATATCTACCTCTGGCTCTGTCTGAACAGGGGTCGAAAAAGCTTGAGCAGGGCTCCTAGTAGAGTGAGGGCCATTATTCGCGTCATCGAAACCCCTCGACTCTCCCGCATTGTTGACGACATGACCATCGGTGCCTTCAGCTGTTGTTTCTTTTGAGTAAGGGGTGACCTTCGGCAACGAAACCCTGGATAATGGAGAGACCCCGCCAGAAACCCTAGCTTTACCAAGACCGTAGGAAAGCCCCAAATTTGCAGTATCCTCAAAACCCTTCAAAGAAAAGTGTCGTTTAGACCCAAGATTGCCCTTGTTCTCAGGTAAGAGAGCGCCTAATGACAGCCCATCTATCACAGCCTCCCTATCCACCGGCTTGAAAGAGACCTGGTTTCGAGACCTGTTGATTTCTCTGCCCGGATCACTGCTTTGAATTAGAAACGAGGGTTTTAACTCCTGAGAAGGAAACTCCAGACTCGACTGCTCAAAAGCTCCAAAATATTGCTCCACATTTTGAACTGTGGGATCCTTTCCCCACATTGAGAGGATATCCTCCAACTCAGGGTCTAAGTCTACCAACTCGTTCGGGTTAACCATGGTTTGGAGGGTCGATGCGGAGAAAACAACAGCAAGCAGACAGAAAGTCGGGCGCCCTTACCCTAGAGTCTTGAAAACGAAGAAAACGGAAACTACAACTTCAAAGAAAAGTATTATCTTTTGACAAAAAATCGTTGTGGCAGATCGGATACCAACCTCCAGCTGCTGCCTTCCTGCGCCTGCACCTGTACGCGCAAACTGTCTGCAGTTTCTTAGCCGTGACCTGAGCAAGGTTCCGCTCGGAACCCTCGTCTCCAAACCCCTCTGTATATGATTTGTTGAACAGTTTTAAAAAACTATTAATAGTTACATACAGTTACTTTAGAAACAGTCAATTCTTCATGTTTCTAAATTCTAAGATTAATTAAAAAGGAAACCAGAGTGTTTTTTTCTTCTTTTTTTTTGTAATTAAATAAAACAAAACCCCTCAACGGAAAAACAAAAGCAAAACCGAAACTGATGCAATTTGGAAATAAAAAACAAACAATTTAGGTACAATGACCTGTCAAACAACCAACCTGTAACCTGTAAGACAAACACCTATCTTCTTGTTTACCTTGAGCTAGATTCTCCAAAATCAGGCTCCCAGGGGAACAAAAAATTCATGGCTCCATTCCATGAGTTCCTCACCAGAATATCCTGCTTGCTGTATCTGTACCGCATCCAGCCATGAACTGTCCTCAATGGGATGGTTCTTCCACTTGACAAGGTACTCAAGGTACTCTTTCTTGCGAGTGCGTTTGGCCACTTGTGTTTCGAGAATTCTCTCGATCTCAAGGGGTTGAACTGTAGGCATTTGCCTCATGAAAGAACCATCCTCAACTTGGGTGTCTCGTTCTAGCCGTGCTGCACTATCGTCTTCAGGATTGGCAGTAAATGGAAACAAATCTACCATATTGAAGATGGGCGATATGCCTATCCCCGGTGGTAGCTGTAATTCATAAGCATTGGCAGACAATTTGAGAAGAATTTTGCAGGGGCCAATATTCTTGTATTTCAGCTTGTTATATTTTCCCTTAGGAAAATGTTCTTTGCGTAAATGCGCAAGGACTTTGTCCCCTACATTAAATTGTACTTCCTGCTACTTTAAATCTGCATGTTGCTTATATCTCTGACTGCTATCCTGCAATTTCGACTTTACCTCCTCTTGTAAGTCGTTCATTGCCTTGGCGAAATCTTCCCCGTCAGCACTCCTTCTTTCTAATTTTGCAGATCTCGTAGCTCATGCACTTCGCGAGGATGCATGCCATACAAGATCTGAAAAGGGTTGTAACCCATGCTGCGATTTGGTGAATCGTTATAAGCGAATTCCGCCTGAGAAAGCACTCGATCCCACATCTGTGAGTTCTCTATAACCAAACTTCGTAGCAAGTTTCCCAAGATCCTATTCACCACCTCCATTTGCCCATCAGTTTGTGTGTGATATGTGGAGCTGAAATTCAACTGAGTGTCCAACTTCTTCTACAAGGTGTGCCAAAAGTTCCCTGTAAATTTCACATCCTTGTCTGAGACAATGGACCTTGGTAAGCCGTGCAACCTGAAGATTTCCATGAAAAACAAGTGTGCTATGTGAGTGGCATCATTGGGTTTTCAACAAGGAATAAAATGCACCATTTTTGAAAACCGATCTACTACCACCATCAATGAGTCAAAACTGCGCTGATTTCTTGGTAGACGCAAGACAAAATCCAAGCTGATTGAGTCCCACGGTCTACTTGGAATAGGCAATGGCATGTAGAGTCCTTCATTTTGGCTGTGTCCCTTCACCAATTGGCACACTTTACACCTAATCACATATCACTGCACATCTCGTCGCATCTTTGGCCAGTAATAAAAGTGTCCTACCTATTCTAATGTTTTTTCTATGCTGAAATGTCTAGCTAGACCTCCACTGTGCTTATCCCAAATGATATTCTCTCTCATCAAACAATCGAGAATGCATAATTTTCCTCCTTTAAACAATAGTTTCTCCTATAAATTATAGTTCAACCATGGACTATTGTTTCTTAGCAAAAGATTCTGATAGGCTTCATAAGCCTCTTTGAAGTCTACGTCAGTCTGATACAAGTGTTCCAAATGCTCAAAGCCCAACACTTGTATCGTACTCTCCTGCAAGAGCAATGCTCTTCTACTCAACGCATCTGCCACCTTGTTGGCCTGCCCGCCAATGTGTTTGAACACAAAAGTGAAGCTCTGTAATTATTCAACCCACTTGGCATGCTTGTGATTCAGTTTATGTTGTTGCATCATGTACTGCAGTGCAGAGTTATCAAAGAATAAAACAAACTCACTCCCCAGCAGATAGTGTCTCCAATGCTTCAGTGCTTGGATGACAACATACAATTATTTGTCACAAGATGAATACTTCTGCCTACTCTCATTCAACTTCTCACTGAAAAACACAACAGGTTTGTCTTCTTGACTAAGTACAGCTCCAATGGCCATACCGCTTGCATCACAGCAAACCTGGAAAAGCTTATTAAAATCTGGCAATCTCAGGATTGGTCTTTCTATAATCTTCTTCTTCAGTACCTAAAAGCTTTTCTCTACTACCTCAGTCCAACAAAAAGGCTGAATTTTCTTTGTTATAGTATCCAACATAGGTGCGAAGATCTCACTGAAATTTCTTATAAATTTGCGATAAAAACTTGCCAACCCATGAAAACTAGGTACCTCAAATAGACTTTTTGGGGATGGCCAGTTAATGATTGCTGCAATCTTTTCTGGGTCAATCTTCAACTCATTCCCGGCAATCACAAAACCCAGATAAACCAGTTCTCTTTGAAGAAAAGTACATTTTTTTTAGATTTATCAGCAACTTGTTCTACTACAATTTCTCCAACACACTTCGAACATGTCGGAAGTGTTCCTCTTTAGTCCTGTTGGAAATTAATATACATCAAGATACACTATCATAAAATTTCTGATGAACTCTTTCAGCATTTCGTTCATCAATCACATAAAGGCACTAGGGGCATTACTTAATCCGAATTGAATTACTAGCCACTCATACAACCCTTCATTAGTCTTGAAGGTTGTCTTCCATTCATCCCCTTCCCTGATCTGAATCTGGTGGTAACTTCTCTTCAGATCGATCTTTGAGAAGTATGCTTCCCTGCTCAGGCAGTCCATCATATCGTCCATTCGTAGTAGTGGAAACCTGTACCTGATGGTAATATTGTTGATGGCCCTCGAATCTGTGCACATTCACAATTCTCCTCCCTTCTTGGGAGTGAAAACTATCAGAACTATGTAGGGGCTCAAACTATCCCTTATCAACCCTTTATTTAGCAATTCCTGCACCTGTTTTATAATCTCCTCGTTATATTTGGGGCTCATCCAGTATGCTACCTTGTTCGTTAGACTTGCTCCAGGTATAAAATCAATATGATGACCGATAATCCTCTTAGGAGGCAGTTTATCTACTATATCATCGACTACGATATCACTAAACTCCTGCAACATCTCCTAAATTTCTGCTGGTAAATCTGAAATTTTAGTTTGTAGTAACACTATCTTTGGCCTCCTTACTACTGCATAATTCACTTCACTGTCTTCGATCTACTTTAAGAATTCCTTTCCTCCCACCAGTAACGCTTTTACTCCACTCGTTTCTGCCATCTCTTCCTCCTTGATGGGCACAAGTGTGTGCTTAATCCCATCTTTGAAAAACTTGTAACAGTTTGTTTGCCCATCATGCACTACCTTCCGGTCATACAGCCATGGCCTTCCTAGCAATATATGGCATACATCCATTGGCATAATATCACAAACAACCTTGTCCTTATACCTGCCAATATGGAATTCAACTTCACACTGTTCATCAACCAACAACTGATGGCCTTTCTGCAACCACGATACCTTATAGGGAGTGGGATGCTTCAACGACATCAAACCCAACTTCTCTACCATCTTTGTGGCAACCAGATTTTCTGTGTTCCCATTGTCAATAATCAACTTACAACATTTTCCATGTGACCTATAAACTGTCTAGAACAATGCCTTCCTTTGAGTTTGTTCAGCTGTCTCTTTTGCTGGTTTCAACAGAACTTTATTTAGAACTAAGGCTTCCCCTATTTTCAACATATTTTCTACTTCCTGGGGGGGTTCCTCTACTTCCTTCGGGTGTGAAACATACGCTCCTCTCTGACCAGCTTGTTCTACTTCCAGACACTCAAAAGACTGTGCCCCCACTTGTGGCAGCTGTAGCACTAATAGGTAGCTCCTCTCCCTCGGCCATTTCCTCTTTCTCTCTGATATGGCCTTTCACCGCTAGTGCTGTCTCCTTTTTCTACTGTTCCTAAAGTTTTGGAACTGTTGCCCTCTTCACTATTGCTGGCACTTCGTCCTCTGCCATAGGACTGTCCTCTTCCTCTGCCAGTTTCCCATCCTTTCTAGCATTCTGTTTTTTGGTGATCTTCTCCTTTGCCTTCATGGCACTTTGGTAGGATTCCTCTATATTTTAGGGGGAAAGTATGCTTATCTCATCCAATATTTCCAATCTCATACCATTTACATACCTTGTTGTTTTTTCCAGGGTGTCCTCCATGTAACTAGCCCTCAAATTTACCAAGTAGAATTCTTCAGTAGATTCTTTCACTACCATCCCTTTTTGCATCATACTCTGCACTTGATGATGCAGTGCAATCTGGTAATCTTTGGGAAAAAATCTTCCCTTCATCTTGGCAACCATTCATGGCAATTTCTTTATTGGAAACTTGTTCATCCTTCTTCTTTCTACTTGGACAATATCCCACCACAAAGCTGCGTGTCCTTTCATCTTGGTTGCAGTGAACTTAACTCTCTGATCTTCACTGACCTCTTCACATTCAAAATATTTGTCCAATTCACTGATCCAGTCCAACAGAACTTCTATGGACAAGCTACCATCATAATTTGGAATTTCTGGCTTAGGCTTGCTGCTAGCCAATAGGACCGATCTCAACAATCTAATTTCTAGTCCTTCTTCATCCGATCCATCTGTTGCAACTATAGCTTCTTCATCACTGTCATCTCCTACCTCTGGATCCCTTCTCCTCCCTGCTTCAATTGCCTCCAAAAGGGTAGTAAGGATCATAATTTCCTCCCGCAATCCTTCCTCTGCTACTCTCCAAACACCTCTTCCACATCCTTATCTTCCAACTTCCATTTCTTAGGAAATCGTCAAAAACTCTTCTCTGACACCAAAATTTGGTGGCCCAACCCTCTCATTGACTTAGAAAAACTAATAAGTTTGATTGATTACAATTATTAATGCTCTGAGTATTTATCTGTTTTGATGGTACTTGGGGAGATGGGTCTACATGTGCATGTACGTCTGGCTTGCTGGAATAGGGCACCTATCCTTTCCTCGTTTTTCATCCTCCCACTCAATGTGTAACCCTAAACCCTACTTGGTTCAGTCATTTTTTTGTTTGGTAAGGAAGAGGATCTGTGCGACTGTATTCTAGTTGATTTTGCCCGAGGGTAATGAACTCATCATTTTGGTTCAATGCTGGTCCTCCGCACTGTAACTTGCTCAACAATAAGTTCTGATTACTCTGTTACACTCTTTAATGGGTTCTCTTTTTCTTTGCTAGTCGTTTCACGGCTCTGGGTCATTTTGAAACTCTCTGCAACTGTAAGTGATAGTCAATGTAACTCTATAATTTTGCTCTTTATTGATAGCTGTTAAGATTCAAGCGTTCCTGGTTATGTTTGGGGTTTGTTGAATTTATTGTTCACCTGCTTTTGTTGTTTGTTTGCGCCTCAGGTAGAGGCCACGAGGTCACTCTGTTCTTAGCCTCGGTTTGTCGGTTGTTCAAGTATGTTCTCCTTCTAAGATTCAGTGCATTTTTGCTACTCTTTCTGTTGCTAACAGTTGCGGCCCCTTGTGGTCAGGGTCGCTTACGCCTCTGCTACTTGTTGCAGCTTCTTCTCCGGTGTTTTCAAAACCCTTCCTTCCTGGTAAGAAAAGCTTCCTTTAAATAACCCTCTTCTCGTTTCTTCTCGACGTTGGCTTCAACTTGTTTCCTAATCTTTTTGCTGTTGGTGTCTACATGTGGAGGGAAGTCATTGGACACCGGCCTCAGCTCCTTTGGCACTCCACTAGACAGGGTAGGGTCTCTCCATGGTCTCACTCTCTGTTGACGATTGTTTTGTTATTTAAATACATTGTAGTTGCAACTGTTAGTAGTTTGGTTGTCTGGATGTAGATTCTAGTTACCATAGTTTTTGGTTGAAAGTCCAACTCTTTAAATAAATTTGAGGTTCTGCAACTCGAATATGTTTCCAGGGATTGTTCTCGGGTACTCAACCTTCACTGTGTTGTTGTCCAGTTGATTTTATCTCTATAACTTATTCGGGGATTCTGAACCCAACTCTTTGTTCGCCTTGTATTTGAATCTTAACTTATCTTAGTTGGTTTCTTGGCTTGTTTATTATGTGACTATAGACTTAATAATGTTTTTTTTTTTTTTTTAATATGAAAAAAGCGATAGTCTTGCTTATGAGATAATGAACTTGTTACATGGTTATCCATGCAGTCTTTGCATTTCTAGGCTCTGTATTTAATGGTTGCCAAGCCCTCTATTTTGTAGCTTGTGCTTTCATTTGGTTTGAGTCACCATCCACAATACTCTTGGGTTCCTGTCACTCAATCTTGTTGTCTTTTCTCGGCCTTACGGTCTATGAAAACATTCATTCAACATACGAATGTTTTTTTTTTTCATTTTGAAATGTAATCAGTGTCCTTTTTGGAATTGCACTCAATGAATTCAGTTAGAAATAGGTAAAGAACTAGTTGCACAAGGAAATCGGATTGTTGTAGAATAATACTTCTTAAATTCTTTCTTGTTCTTCTATTATGGTGGGAATCAACCCTACAATGATTTTCCCGTTTTCTTGTATATGATTTGTTAAATAGTTTCAGAAAATGGTTAACATTTACATACATTTACTCCAGAAACTGTCAATTCTTCATGTTTCTAAATTCTAAGATTAATTAAAAAGGAAAACAAAGTTTTGTTTTTTTTGTAATTAAATAAAAGAAAATCCCTCAATGGAAAAACAAAAGCAAAACGAAATCTGATGCAGTTTGGAAATAAAAAACAAACAGTTTAGGTAAGATGACCTGTCAACCAACCAACCTGTAACCTGTAAGACAAACACCTGTCTTCTTGTTTACCCTAAGCTAGATGCTCCTGCATCATAATGATTAAATAGAAAAAAAACACTAAACAAAACATATAAATAATATATTTGAGACTTTTGTGATCTGCCTTTTGTGTGGTTATGTCTTCTGGAGTCATTGCATTTTATTCTTTTGTGTATCGACATTTCGAACCATCCTTTGTGGTTCATCATTAGGATTAGAAATGTGAATAAGTCAGAGATTGATGTGTAATAAATAGAGGATATGGTAGGGATGGTAATGTAAAGAGCCGATAAGTTTGATAATGGTATGGTTTTAATTAATTAATTAATTAATTTTTATTTTCTTAGGTCTAATAAAATTATTGGTTTGTGTAATAACTAAATATTTTTTGTTTTTGATTTGTTTTATTTGCTAATAAGATATTAAGGCTTGATTAGCTTTTTATTGCAAGATCTCATTGAACATAATTAAACTATTAAATTAAGCGTCGCACATTTCTCAAATTTATCAAAAGATCGTTGAATATTCCATATTTTAGGTATCTTTCACTTTCCATGCTTTTCTCATTTCATAGTCAAGCTAGCATCCAGATACAAGAAGAGGGAGTGAACCTTCCTCTTCTTCCAAGTTACAAAGAAGTTATATACAAGTTAGTAATAGGCTAACCAGTTACAAAGGTTATATAAATGTGTACACGTTAGTTATAGGTTACCATAAAGCTTTAAATGTTACTGAAATAGTTATTGAAATAAGGTTATGTATTTATGTATTTTATTCTAACTTACAAAAAAGTTATATGAATGTGTACAAGTTAGTAATAGGTTAACCAATTACAAAGGTTAAAGCTTCCAATGTTATTGAAATAGTTATTGAAATAAGGCTATGTATTTATGTATTTTAAATTTATATGTTTTGTGTGGTTATGTCTTCCGGAGTCATCGCATTTTACTGTTTTGTGTATCGAGGTTTCGAACCATCTTCTATGGTTCGTCATCAGGATTAGATATGTGAAGAAGTCAAAGATTGATGTGTAATAAATAGAGGATATGGTAGGGATGGTAAAGTAAAGAGCTGATAATGGTATGGTTTTAATTAATTTTTTTTTTGTAGGTCTAATAAAATTAATGGTTTGTGTAATAATTAAATATTTGTTGTTTTTAATTTGTTTTAGTTGCTAATAAGATATTAGTGCTTGATTAGCTTTGTACTACAAGATCTCATTGAACATAATTAAACTATTAAACGAAGATATTCTACCATCTCCTAGACGATCCTGACCCCATTGCCTCCTGGTCCTCCTCTTTCATTCCTTAAAACTTTAGTAAGATTAAACTCAATTAATTTTATTTAATCAATTAGTTAACCTAATGCTAGTATTATTCAATACAGAACATTAATCTAGCATCTAGAACTTATGAACTTCATTAAAATATCTTAATAATTATTAATTAATATAGATTTAATATCTCTTAACATTATCAAGATTATACTCATTTAATTTTATTTAATCCTTAGTTAACCTTATCTTGTATTGGTATCAACATCAATCTAGTATAAATCATACATAATATTAATCTAGCATCTAAAACTTATGAACTTAGAATATCTTAATAAATATTAATTAATATAGATTTAATGTCTCTCAACATTAAAACATTAAATTCTAATAACTATTAAATCAAGGTTTAAGAAAAAACATTATTAACATTCAAGAAGTAATTTAATAGTTTAATTATGTTCAATGAGACCTTGCAATACAAAGCTAATCAAGCATTAATATCTTATTGGCAACTAAAACAAATTAAAAACAACAAATATTTAGTTATTACACAAACCATTAATTCTATTAGACCTAATATATATATATATATATATATATATATATATATATATATATATATATATCAATTAATTAAAACCATACCATTATCAAACCTGTCTGCTCTTTACATTACCGTCTCTACCATATCCTCTATTTATTACACATCAATCTCACTTCTTCACATATCTAAACATGATGATGAACCATAGAGAATGATTCGAAACATTGATATACAAAACAGTGAAATGCAATGACTCCAGAAAACATAACCACACAAAACATATAAATTTAAAATACATAAATACATAGCCTTATTTCAATAACTATTTCAATAACATTTGAAGCTTTAACTTTTATAACTGGTTAGCCTATTACTAACTTGTACACATTCATATAACTTCTTTGTAAGTTAAAATAAAATACATAACTATTTCAATAACATTTAAAGCTTTATGTGGTAACCTATAACTAACTTGTACACATTTATATAACCTTTGTAACTGGTTAGCCTATTACTAACTTGTATGACTTGAAGAGGTTCACTCCCTCGTATCCAGATGCTAGCTTGACTATCCAATGAGAAAAGCGTGGAAAGCGAAAGATACCTAAAAGATGGAATATTCAACAATCTTTTGATAAATTTGAGAAATGTGCGACGCTTAAAAGTGAAGAGATGACACTTGTATTGAGATGCAAATTTAACTGACATGTAGAAAATCTTGGCAGTGAACAGTAAGTCATCAAACAATTATCACGTGGCATATCTGTCATGATGTAATGCTGTGAGATCACTGTGCAAACGTGCGCCTACAACCGTATTTCCGTCACTACGTTCAATAGTTTCTTTTGCATTCGCCGCATGTTTCTTCCGTTGATCACAGTCTTTCATGAACCTAATTGAAGGAATTTGAGATTCCGCTGTTGCCGTTTTTAGATGCATTCGCTACGAAATGATTAGGAAATACTTTTTTACTGACGTTACCAGGACCAATGAAGATAAGGAAGCATGGCTCATGATCTGAAGGGTGGAAGGTTGATGCAGTTGGATTTGCTGATTTTTTTTGCTTGGTGATTTGCTATTTTTTCAATGGAAGGTTGATGCAGTTGGATTTGCTGAATTATAAAAAAATATATATTATTTATTATTTTTTAATTTATTTTTTATAACATTCACTTTTAATATTTGCTTGTGTTATATTAAATAAAAACTCCTTATAAATAATACTTTCTTATAATTTAATGATAGCATTTGATTATTTATGTTCTATAGTTATTTTTAATTTACTTTTACATAGAAAAATTCATATTAAATATAAAGGTAAACCTTGCTTATACTAAAATCAAAATCTCTATATAAAGAAGAATATGAATTTTCATATTTTATAATTATTTTTAATTTAAATATGTTAAAAATGTTAATTTATTTTTTATATCCAAGTATATTCATCCCTCTTGCTCTTTATAAATAAAAGATTGAGGTGTGTATGAATGATACAAGTTGAAAATCTTTAATTATACTTAATTTAAATATCTTGAAGGAATTTTTCTTTCATCATTGTATAAATAATTTTAATAATTATCATTAAATAAATTATATATATATATATATATAGAATTAATTAAAAATAATAAATATAATTATAAATAATAAATAAAATTGTAAATTATTAAAATTATTTATGTTTATTTATGTTTTATTGATAAGTATATTTAGTTTGGAATAAGGTTTCCAAAATTTTAATTTAGTTATCAATATTTTTTTTTGTTTGTTAAATTGTGTGAGTTTTATAGTTTTAGATGACTACAATATTTTTGTTTGTTTCTTAGATTGTGTGAGTTTTAGAATTTTAGATGACTACACACTTAGTTTGTGGATTGAGAAATCGCCACAAAGCATCTAAGGCATCAAAATCTCGTAAGAGAGTATGTGAGCCATCAAAATCACCTGAGGATTCAAGACCAGCCCCACCAACCCTTAACATGGCTAGATTTTCCTCATTAATGTGACCTTCACATCATGGAGTGCCTTAACCATACACCCCATCACTCTATATTCTAGGCCACCTGGACTAATTTAAATATCAATAATTCTTATATAGATAGTAAATATCTAACCTCCAAATAATATTTTAGAATATTCTTAATAGTATTCACAAATCGAAGGTTGAGATTTATCTGCAAAGTAGTTATGTGATTTTTTCCATTTTAATTAAATTGGCGAATTAGAAAAAATGGCATATGAGCAAGTGTTATATGAAATGAATTATGGTTTTTTTGGATACATGGTATTGAGAAGTCATGATATTGTAACAAATAATATTTGTAAATTAAAATTATCTATAATAAAATGGGAATGAATTTTAAAAATTTAGAATCTTGTTTCATATATATATATATATATATATATATATATATATATATATATATATATATATATATATATATATATATATATTAATAAAAAAATTATAATTTAGATAATATTTTAAAATTTAGCAATGTGAGATGTAGGATAAAGTAAATGTTTTGATGTTTTTAATGAATTTATGTCTATCTAAATTTATCAACCATATAATTTAACACAAATCTAAATATTTAAATTTAATAAAAATGATAAAGTAACTAATTTACCAAAATGAAACCCCAAGGGTTAGCTTAATTGGTCGAGTTATGTTGCAAAGTATCTTGCCTATCAGGAGGTCATAGGGTCAATTCTCCTTGAAGCCCTTGGGGTTAGGCCCTACTAGTTTGGTTGGTGGGATGTGATTCTCATTCCCTTCCCGTTTGGGTTAATTCAACATAAGTATTTTTAGCAAATCATTACCATCCCAAATTGCTAGCACTTTCATGTGAACAAACAATGTGGATGCAGAATGGGCATAGAGAGAAGAATAAAAAATAGGCCAAGGCATGGTGGATGAGGGTTGGTTTCCTTTTAATCAAATGAGAAGACATTATTGCATAGCACCCATGGTGGATCATTATGCATGCATGTTTGATCTGCTTGGGCATGTTGGGAAGCTCAATGAGGCATTCAATCTGATTGAAACAATGTCATTAAAGCTAGATCATAGTGTATTTGTGGCTTTTCTTGGTGCCTTCAGAATAAAAACAACAATAATAAGGTGAATACCTCTCATTCAGATATTGCATACCATTCATCAAGAAAAAGGGCGTCAAGCAGGAGGAGAAGAAGGGAACAATCTGCTTCTGTTGTAGCCTTGGATGGAGATGCAAATCCAAGTTAATGTGCAAAAAGGGATGGTGCTTCAATCTAGATCAAATAATGTTGGTCAGTCATAAATCTTGTAATCTTCGAGTAGTATTTGGTGGATGTGTTGTCTGATAAGGACCACTATGAGAGCAGTAGGTCTAGTAGGCACAACATAATGATGAGCAAGGTTAGTGTGTGAAGACCCCATTTGGAGAGTATTTTTGAGGTTACTTATCTATGATGGAGTGAGTCAAATGTTACATCAATGATGGAAATCTAAATTTGAGTTTTAATTTTGTTTGGTGGTTTCAAAGACAAGAAAACTATGTGAGCTCTAAGGAAAAACAACAGGTGGTTTAGGATTTTTAAGGACTCTCTGCTTTTGGTTGCAATGAATATGTTGTGCCAAAAGTTCCTCACAAAGATCCTTTATTACCTAGAAGGTTTCTTGTGATCCCCAATATCCCTCTTGGGGTTGAGAAACATATTTACACCACCATTGAAAAATTTGGTCTCATATGAGGTTGCTTCCAATTTCAATTGCATATGAGAGTCTGAAGAAATAGCAAAGAGCTTAGATGAGATGTACAATAGGCTTTCATATTTCCCTTTGTCTTTAAGTGTGAAGATTTCATGATATGGCTTGAAATTTCTTCTTCAATGCTAAAATTGTGATCTCATCTAATGTTACCAATCTAGAATTGAAGGCTTGAAAAGGTTTAAAAATATTCTAGGTCTACAATATTCTAAAAATGAAAGTGTGTCTCTTTTTGGATTCAGAGGCCTCAATCTAACTTGATGGTGTTGGTGTGTTTCATGTGAGTGATAAAGAGATATGATTTATTATATTTGTGTTTCTCCTTCCTTATACATACCTAATATAACTATCCTCAATGGAAAATTGTTAATGTATGTCTTGGTTGATGCAAAGAGAATTACTATTATGATGTATAGGTTTCCAACCATTAGCGTGGCTAAGATAATTTTTACAAAAATAGATTTTTTAAGGACAACTCTCCAATCTGAAATTGCAGCTGGCCATATAGCTTCTCTAGTAATTTACATTTCACATCACTAGCTCGATAATTTGAAGTAAATTTTCCCATTGCAGCTCTAAATGTTGAAGGAAATTAGCTTGTCCCTCTTCTAAGAAATTTCACAAAGATGAGATTTCAGGCACTCTACCAAAAATGAATATCTATAGTAAAGCTATCCCGATTGCTATGTTTCCCTCTCTACAAGCTAGTTCCATTACCTTAAGTGAGGCTTTGTAATTTTTCGATATAGTGTTTTTTTCTACAGTAATGCTAAGATATATCTTGAATCACGGAAAAAACCCTTTCTTCACTCTTCTCTCACATAGAGGGGAGATAAATGATAACGATATGAATACTAGAGTAAAATGAAATATGGTATAAGAAACCATTCCTATATAGAATCCAACTGGAAAACATGAAAGGGGTAACAATATCTCAGACAATTGTACCATATGTTTTTCCTCAGTCTATCTGTCTTCTATGATTTTAGCTAAGAATTAACTCTTGCATTTTACATTTGGTACCTTTATTCATGGGACCAATGAATTGGAAATAGGAATTGTAGGAATATAAATAAATAAAAATTGTGCATAAATACATTATAGTTCATAGGGTATAAATATCCGCTTTCAAATATCTAGGTGTAATGAAAATAAAAGAATCGAAGTATTTAAAGTGCAGTCAAAATTCAACAATCCCCTGTGCATGAAATAGAACTCCAGTGGTCAGTGTCCTATTGCTTAAAAATACAACTCGATAGTAATTTTTAAGAATAAAATTTCAAATCAAGTTGCAAATGGAAAGAAATCCAACTCTAATCGAGTAGGGTTTCACAACCAAGGTCACAATATGGTATCCATTGGAAGAAGAAATGGTATAAGAACTTGTGGATTCAGAGTCGATCTTTCTTTTAAATAAAAATGAAGGTATTGATATGAAGTCCTCTCTCCTTATAACTGAGTGCAAAAATTTCTCATACCTTCAAGGGGACAAGATAACAAGGTTATTCGAAAGTGGTTTGGGGGTTATTCTTAATAACGAGAAAATACAAGAGACCAAGAACTTAGCAGGAAAGGATTATATCTATATACCTGTAAGAGTTTGTGCGTTGTGGTTGCTATTCCTGCCTATAATTTCAGGCATGCCAAGAGTATGGTGAGAAAGCACTGATAAGAGGTTGAAATTTACCTAAAAAAGAAAATGAAAATGGAGTTGATAAGTCGACTGTCATTGTTTTTATGCAAATCGATCTGTTGAGGAAGAGTCAATCCTTAATAAAATTAGAAATTCGATATACACTAGTGAAACCTTAAAATACCCTAACCAAACAAAACTAATTTGATGATGGATAGTATTTCAATCGTCTAACACAAAATTGATGGTGTCAAACAATGCATAGTGAAAACTGGGGGAGTTTTTCTCAAAATGAATGCCTTACGATGTAATTAGACTTAACAATATAATTATAGTTTTTTTAAATAAACCCCAAATATACCAAATGATATTAAAAATTCTACAAATTCTCATAATGAAAAAAAAAAACATTAAAAAAATATAAAAAATTATATTTTTATTTTTAAACATGAAAATGGAAATAAATAATCTATAATTTATAACAATACATACAAATATACAATATAAATAAAATTAATACCAACATTAATTATAATCATTACATATTATTTATGATATTTGGTTTTTGAGGATTTATATACAACTTTTAAATTTTTACCATCACATATTAAGTTGTGCACTTCTTAAAATTATATTTAAATTTATGCTATTACATTTTTACTAATATATATATATATATATATATATATATATATATATATATATATATATATATATATATATATTATAATTATAATATTTCAATATATAAAAATTAAAATAAGCTTATCATTAAAAAAAACAATTTTGTTAAAAAAACTTTATAAATACAAATAATAATTTGATATGAGACATATATATATTATAATTATAATATTTCAATATATAAAAATTAAAATAAGTTTGTTATTTAAAAAATTAATTTTGTTAAAAAACTTTATAAATACAAATAATAATCTGATATGACTTAAATATTATCCAAAATATATATATTGTATTTATACAAAACCCACACACATATTATAGTAATATTAGAAAAAAAAATCAATGGGAGTGGGTGAGCAGGCGGTGCGAGACTTGGCTCCTAGAAGGCAGAATGATTAAGAATGATATGTGCTCGTAGATGTGGTCATAGCCAAACCAAGTGGCAGAGGTTAGTGAGGAACATTAATAAGGTGCCATTTCCTTATATATTCAAGTTGGTAAACATTCTAACAATTATTTGGTATCTTGGTATGGAATGGAAGCTTAGTGATTTTGACATGACTGAGTGTGCAAAGGCATGTTACCTATGCATTCTTGCTGGTCTGGGTGGTTTGAATTCGAAATGGTTGCGCGACAAGAGGTATGTGTATAGTGAATGCCTTTTTTTGGTGACTTGAAGGTTGGTTTGGAGTGTAGGAGACAGGAATTAGGCTTCTTGCAATGGAGGCCCATAGTGCAGAACAAAACATTTGTAGTGCTAACTCAAGTAAAATTGCACAGCTCTAGTCATAGTTCTCAAGCCATTGTTGGAATTTTGGTAAGAGGAGGTTCATCCTTCGATCTTAATTATCAACTTTTTTATGCTTATAGTCAGTGTCTAGTGGTCCTAGTCCTATTTCTTTACTATAAGGGTGTTACTTTGAGCCAAAATTTGGTTTTGTGGGTTTGGAGAGGTGGAATTGGGTGGACCTCTTTCATAGGAGGCATTGTCAAGACTCATTTTCTAGGGTTTGTGGAAATTTAAGTCATAGATGGTATGTCGAGAGTGCCTATGGTTGTTGTGGGTGTGGGGTGAGTGCATCCTAGTAGGCGAGCTAGAATAGTCAAAAGTGGGGGTGAGGTTCGGGTGCTTCCTTCATTCTAAAGAACTAGTGCCTTTTTAGCTAGAAGGGTATGCTTTTCCAACGACGGTGTGCTAGCCTTCGATTTGGGCCTACGGGCCATCCAGGGAGTAGATTGTTTGTGCAAAGTAAATGGATGATGATGTCAACGGGATCGTAGACATGGAAGGTGAAGGGGCACATATTCGTGTCTAGTCTTCGGGCTGGGTGGAGTAAGCACCATCGTTGGCTTCTACTGTGGAACAACTTCACCACATCCTTGCAAGCCTGGAGGTCATCCTTTAGTAGAGATATGATGATAGAAATGAGACCATAGCGTACATCAATGACATCTAATTTAGGTAGTGGGATATTTTGAACATGCCTATTTATCTGCGTAGAAGGTACACCCGCTCCAGTGACAGATTGGATGAGATTGAATCGAGGAATTCCTACATTAATCTCCATATTCATGAAGACCACAAATCCCCTAGGGTCGTGTGTGTTGGTCATGCACCCATTCATCTACCTTGATATGTCATCTACTAGATGCTTTTTGGTTTTGCTAATGGTTTAGGCTATCTGTTTATTTTACCTTTAGAACTTATGTAAGAAATGGTATCATCTTCTTTGTTTTTGCATTTCTCTCCTAGCTAACCAATCCGATCCAAATAAAGGTGGGAGAGAAAGAGACATATGGATTATACGATGTACCTTCTTGAAAATTTAATGAAAATTTTTTTGCTGAGAAAAAAATAAGAAAAAATTTAAAATAAAAATGTTGAATTAATTTATATTACAAATATGTCAATAATTTAGGCTTTAAAAATTATTATGATTATATAGACTTCAAATTTCCAAATAAATATCTATAATGAATTTATGTCCATCGTAGAGCAATAACTTTTACATTTGAATTATATTATCACTTTATTTACAAAATACCTGTTATTAAGATACAAACACCTCGATAAATTATGATTATTAAGAAAATTAATAAAATTTCAAAACATAATTCATAAAGATTAACATGTAATCTAATAAAATTTTGAAATCATTTCTTAAAATATTATAAAATATATATTAAAAATATCATATTAAATTTTGTTAATATAATATCTAATATAACTTTATCGATAGTTTGAAATAATGGACTTTGTCTCAATATATTCCATAAATTATTTTTAATTTAGACATATAACCTTTTATATTATGTATAAAAAAAATTAATGCAAATAGTTAAAAGGCATGAAATAACTTTTCTTTATCAGAATATTAATAATAAAATATATTGATAATTACTTATTAATCACAACTATTAATTATTATCATAAATTTAATTATTTTATAATATAAGTTGTTATGAAATTTATTTTTATAAATGGCCAACCTAAATTATATATATATATATATATATATATATTTTAAAATATTTTAAATATTATTTTTATTGATAATGTAAAATATGTATTTATATGGGTACTTTGTTGTTGTTCAAAAATAAAGATTAAATGTGTTTTTTCACATAACTCAATGGAAACGAATATTATAATTGATAATTATACTAAAACATTCATACTTTTAAGTTAGAAGAGATTCATTATATATTTATTCTTAAACTAAATTTTCTAAATTTTTTTCCTTATATAATTCTTTTATGTGATGTATTGTATATTTTTTTATCTATAATTCTTTTAGATGCATTTTATATTAATCATGTATAATTTTTTTAAGTAATGTATTATATATTTTTTATTGACTCAAAATATTGTGAAATATACTATAGTTATTGTCAATTCATACTCATTAACGTTTGTATAGTTAAATGTCTCTAGCCAAACATGCATTACATTTTTAAGATATAGGAGTCATTTTAGATATTTATGCTAAACATTTTGGCATTTACATATAGCAATAACAACTCACAGAATCTTAAACTCACACAAATATAGCATATAATATTTTCAACGTTCAAAATATACACCTTGTATTAAAAACCTATACTATTTAACGTCTTTCTATAATTTGGACATGCACAAAAATTTACATAATTTTATGGTTTCTCTTAAACAAAGATAAATATAAATAGCTACAATAATTATAGTGATTTATTAAAAAACTTGATTTGAGAAATATTGAAACCAATTATATAATATTATTTTAACAATATATACCTTAACAATAATGTAAATTTGAATTTTGATCCTCTATAGCTTCTTTTTAACTTGTATTTAACTAAAGCTATAAAAAAGCTATAACACTTTTCTTTTATACAATTGTGATAAAGTATGTAATTTTGTAATATTCTAAACGGTATGTGATTTTGTAATATTCTAAACGGTTCGGTTTAGTGAAATGGCCTTTACTTTATCTTTTAGATAATTATTTTGGATGGATGGTTTTTTTCATACATTTAATGTAACCTTTACATATCATATGCATATTATAAATGATGTCATTTTTCTTTTTCTTTTTTAGATGTTAATTATTTGGATGGTTGTTTTTTTCATACATTTAATGTAATCTTTACATATCATATGCATATTATAAATGATGTCATTTTAATTTTTCATTTTCATATTCATTTTGTTATTGCCATAGACATTATTTTATTAAATTTGGAATAATTTAGGTTTAAGTCTTTTTATAAATGGGTAATGTATATGTTTTATAAGTCATATTATTTTTTATAAAATAATTATATTACGAGAGCATTAATATTATATGTCGATAAAGTTAATCTCATCTTTAAGTATTGTGATGGTTCTCTTTTCATTGTAATTTAAAATAATAATTGAGTGCATCTTAGATTTGCATGAGCTTGTTGATTTGTTTTGGTTGATTAGATTGATGTTTAGTACTCTTTTGGATTATACAGTCATTTAATAATTCTTCATGCTATGAATTATATAAAACATTGACATATCAAGAGTTACTTAATGTTGTTAGATAATTAGATTGGGTATATAAACAAGGGATTTGATTTGTTAATGGATATATATGATTTGTACTATTAAAGTGATATATTTATATAAATTATCCATGACCACTCAACTGGATATGAATAATCACATAGATATGTGATGCAAAGTCAATTTAATTACACCAAATTCGTGTATATAACAATATCTATCAATTTGAAAATGATGTTGTAAATATGCTAATATGATTTAAAACTTGTTGGAAAAAATTACCTATTTCAAAATTTAAATATAATTAATCTCATATTAGTATATTTAATTTTTATAATATATTTAAATATTTAATTAAAGTAGTTGTTGGAAAAAATACCTATTTCAAAATTCAAATATAATTAATCTCATATTAGTATATTTATTTTTTATAATATATTTAAAAGTTTAATTAAATGTTACTTTAATGTATCTTTTAAACTTAAAAAAAAACAATAAAATCATAATATCATTGCACCAAAACTTAAACACCACTTCGCCCTAATACAAAGACATATAAATAGGTAAAAATGCAAAAAGTTTTATTGAACACTTTTAATCAATTTTTATAAAGATGCGAATATAAAAATATATCTTTAAGAGTGAAGGTTTAAGAATATGTGTATGTATGTATATATGATGATAATAAGTTTTCTTGTTATGTATGTAACATTTGTGGTTTGATATTTTATTATTTATAATTTTTATATAGTTAGAAAATTTAAAAGAAATTTTGAAGATATATTTGAAAATTTATTTCAGAGATTTATTTTATCATTTTTAAGAACTTCTAATTTGCAATGTTGTAATCAGGTGGCCAAAATCAAATGAATTGTATTCACAGGCTTGAAATAAATGTTGTAAATTATGTGATATATGATATCCCTATTTCTAGCCGAATTGTAAACTTTTACCTCTTAAATGACTACAACTCTAATTTGATCATAGACCTTAAACCATAATCCTAAACTTTTGCATGCAAAACAAGAACATGTATAAGAATTGTGAGAGTCAAATCCATTAGTTTATTTTTCACTTTCTTTCTCCTATAGCTTAAAAAGTCGTCCAAATTCCCATGTGTCAAGCCTTGTCTTGATAGCAAGCTTCAGATGGAGCATCACTACTTTCCCTTTGGCCTAGTATACTTCTCCAACACCACTCCCCCTCTCTTCTCCTCAGGTTGTATTCTAACTCCCCTATGCCCATCTCCCTATATTCCTTGCTCAAATATGTAGTCTTTATTTTCTCCCTTATTTTGGTTCCTTACCTAGATTTTGAGCCACTCGTGTTTGTGTCTAGTAGGTATCATTATATTTTCTCTACTTCTCTTTTAATAACTTTCATCCCTCCATCTTTAGACAATGTTGGTGGTCACCATAAGTGGTGGCTCCTATTGTATTATATCCATCCCCTATGCCCCTATTACATTGCTACCTCATAACTTTATGAAATTCCTTTGTCCCTTCCCCTAGTTCGAAGCTTACCTATATTTTATATCCACTCCTCTAGCATTCATTAGTGCACCTTTATGTGTATAGGTGTGGTTTATTATCAAGAGAAATAACACCAAGGAAAGGAACATATAGACCATTATGATACCCCTGAAGTAATAACATTTGCAAATATTATTGTTTTTATGTACTTCTAAACATTGTGGGGCCAAGACTAAAGTCATCTAATAATTCTCGATGTCATGAATATATATGACTCATGAACATATCAAGATTTACCTAATGCCATTGGATAGTTTGGTTGGGTGTATAAACAAGTGACTTTGATTTGATGGTCGATATATATGATTTGTACTATTGAATTTATTTACTTGTACAAATATATTAATGACCTTTCAAGTGGATATGAAGAACCACATGCATATGTAATGCAAAGTGAACTATTAAGTGGCAAGCTATAGCTACATGCAATCCTAAGACCTCCATGACCATTGACGTCTCACCATGAGTAAATGAAATGTAGATAACATAGAAATTTTCTATGTTATATTGGTTTTCTTCCTACCATGAAAATGTTTATTTGAATTTATGATCATAAGCTCACCATTGGTACTAATTTTATTGGTATTAGTAGTAATGTTGATAGATTCAATATTTCATGAATGATATCGTTTGTGTGCATCTCATCAAAGTTACATTATGAATATGTAAATTTATGAAAGTAATATTCCTACAAGGATAATTACATGCATTTCATAAGAGTGAGCATCCAGGCTAGAAATATATCTGATTTAGTTATGGAATTTGAAATCCAAGTTAGACATTAACCATATGTATTAGTATAAACTGTAGCAGCTCAAAATAAACATGTAATTAAATTTCAAATTAATATCAAATTCAAATTGGAGTAGCACTTACCTGTGTTACCTGTGGTTGATGCCTGCTAACAGCAACAAGCTTTTGGGAACGACTCTCCACCCAACCATAGGCTCAATTGCACAATGGCTTGCTACAACTGGCCACCCCCAAGCCCTCAATCAACGTACTACTACCAGTGACTCCTCTACCTTAGAACACTATTCTCCCAAGAGAATGAGTGGTAGAATATTGGAATGATGGAATGCCTCTCATCTCCCTCACCATCTATTAAATAGAGCAAACATTAGAAGGGGAACCACATGCACACACGCCATGTGTCAATCATGCAACTTACTCCTTTCTTGTTTTATGATTTTGTTTTTACTTTTTGATAGGTTTACTAATTTTTACTATTTTTCATGTTTTATTTCATTTATTTATATTTATTTAAAGCATGTAATTATTTATTAATTTGTTATTATTTATTTTATTTATTATTATTTATTATTTTTATTATTTATTATTTATTATTAAGGGACATTACATACTCTCCCACTTTAAGGAACTTCGTCCTGAAGTTAAGTTTAATTATTTATTATTTTTATTAATTATTAATTATTATTAAGGGACATTACATTTATTTTGTTATTTATTACGTCATGTAACAATCCTGGCACCCTCTGCTGAACTAGTATAACTAGCAGGCATTGAAAGTTTCACAACACCCAAGAAATCCCAAGGAATCTTTGTCCTTTTTCCCACTTTCGGAAACAGGCATAAGCCTTCCACTTTCGGAATCAGGCATAAGCCTCCTCGGTCTGTATCCTAGTCCATGGCTAGCCCAAAGGCTTGAGCCTGACTCAGACCTCATCTGCCCCAAGGCAGATATCTGGTACAATGCTCAATGTCACCGGCATCTCACAAGGTTGGCCCACTCCCTCCACAACTCACTAAGGCACACAACCCCAACCATCAAATTCCTTACACCCCCACCAGACTTCGGCATCCCAATACAATACTAGGCACCTAGCCTAGAACATCAGGCACTTGGCCTCCTGAAGATGGTCCCATAGCCCTTCAAGAGCTATCCATCAAGAGCTACACAAGACAAAGGAACCACTGGCATATGTAGTGTTGATTGAGTTTGTCCCCAGCCCATATGGTGTTACTTATTCTCCCTCGCGCATATGGGATCACACGAGATCATCAAATAAACCAGCCCTCTCGGCCCATTTGTGGAATCCTGTGAATCATCACACCTCAACATGCAATCAATGCATTAGCCATACCATCATAGTATCATAGAAAATGATCCACATGCCAAGTCTTGCATGTCATCATGTAACATTCATCATTATTAATCACAACATTATGAATAATAACGAACTGCATGCTCATGCATGTCATAAATTTGTACGCAACTATCACATGCTTCACCTTATGAAATACCATCATAAGTTATAACATTAACATATTTGTATCAAGGACATATCATTCATGTCAATAATCCTCATATTATAGCATTATGCATATCATATCCATCAGGAGTATTCAACATTAAATACCTATTATCACGTGGTAAATGAATATGTCAATATGCCTATCATCATCATCATAAGGATACATCATCACTATTGTAACAACTATATAAATATGAACCACATGTGCATGATCACACTCATACCATCATATCATGAAACATCATCAATATGAGAACATCTCAATATTTTACAAACATTAAACTATGAACTAAGATTATTCAACATCCATCTAGGATGCTTGTTATCTCATTAGTGTTATTAGTGTTATGTTTTCATCAAGATACCAATTACCTTTTCAATAATCATTTCCACTTCTTCTAACTACGAAGTTGACCCTTTACACCATAGGTATAATCATCTAAGTACATTGTTAAATTTCACATGAGCCTCATCATCTTGAGTCTTAATCTCTCGTCATATATTCTCCCTTCCCCAAGGAAATTCTGGTGAAATTCATTGTTAAGATATTACAATCATTATTTAAATCATCTATCTCAAAATTAAAATCCCTTGGTTTTACATCCATTTACCCTTTGGCTTACCGATTTCAATACTTGCTATATGCAGTTGCATATAAACACTAGGTCATCATGATTTATTTTATATCATGCTTAATTTACTTGCATGAGGGTTTGTTGATCCATGTTGACTTATACATACATCAATTATTATTTTCAACCACCAAAAATATTTCTTATCTCGTCAAGTTCCGATATCAATACCATTTGATTGCTTTATTGTAAATTCACCCTTCTTTAAGTTGGACAAGAGATTCTTGCTCATTAAATAGTATCTTTATTTTAGATTTTGAAACAGTTGGAAACACTACTATCATCATTGTCATTCTTAAACACCATAAGTATCTATCTAGCACCAAGTTGGCCATAATCACATGATCTATCATCATTAGAAAATTCGCAAGTTTTTCCTTCCCATTTCTCCTCAAACAACTTTATCCAATATATGCAATTAACCTTGAATCACGAAACCTCATGTAACATTATACTCCACATCGTAATAGTTAATTAAACTAACTGAAATCATAGTGTACGATTTAGATGTATCATAACGTTCAAACAATAAAACATGATTTAGTCTGTCTTAGCTAAGTAAGCACTCCTAATTAGTTCACAACATCTTACTCATCAATGAATTGTTGTCATCATTAGAAGATCATATTCAGAGAGTTGTTTTCTTGCAATAATAGACCAGAGAAATGCCAAGCAACTGCTATCGCTAAAGGATAATGAGAACAACAATCCAACCCAAATAATTAGTGAATAATATGATCAGCATTCAAGGAATGTTATCTCTGTGTTTTTAGATCAGATTGAACCATAAAATAATGAACAGATGCAAGTGAATAATGATCATCTCAAGGTGATAAGATATCAGAGTTTATCCATTGTAAATTGCAACTATTTCAGAGCACTTTAATTGGTGACAAATTTCAACATCAGTTATCCAAATACTTCAAGCACTATGTAAGCTATGTTGTAAAATGAATCGGTGGTGAGTAGTTACACCAGCATTAAATATTTGTTCCTCCGCAAAAACATGCCAGTATACCATATCAATAGTGCTCAAAATTTTTAAAGAAAATGCCATCCAGTGTGGATCAAATCATGTTAGTTGGCGTATTGTTTAATCACAAGAAATGAATGTTTAGGATGTGAAGTTCAGTTGTTTACAATGTTTAGAAATGACCATCATTCAACATCATAACATGGTATCACAGGATTCTCAAGGAAAAATTCATGTGAAAATAAGTTGATAGACAGAAAATATACCGATATTTTAGAGAATTATACATTGTCAATTATGGGTAGATTATCACCATCCAAGATTACAAGATTACAAGATCACAAAAAAAACTTTTCCAATGAATCAATGAGTCATAACAAACTATATACCTTTAGTCATGTGACTCATTTAGAATTTCTCTTTGTTATATGGTTGTAATGGAGAGAGCTATGTGAGCAACATCTTGGATTAAGAAACTTTTAGATTAGTGAAGCACTATCACACCTTTAACTGTTGTAGTTGATTATAGCACTTTTCATTTTATGAAATAGCATTTAGAAAATGTTAAGAGGATGCAAGCATAAACAACTCAAGAAAATGACATTTCTATCAGTGGTTTTACCATGCAATGAGATTCTAATGAGAGCAGAGAACCACAGAGGAAAGAGCTGGTAACCAACCCAAAGAAGAAATAAGAAAAGAGGCTCATGGAAATATCAATCTTCTGTCTATAATGATGCATGAGAAAACCAATGAGGAACTAATGAATGCACCAAACTTTAAGTTATACCAACGTTAGTCTGCTATCAAGAAATCCGATTGTTGTAGCTTATTGCCAAGAATATATCAGTCCTTGGATACCAGATTCAATATCTAATTAAAGCAAAACTGCAATGTGATGTGAGTCACTAGATGATCCAATCAATCCACCAATTCACATCTCAAATGATCACTGAATGCAAGATAAGGAGTACTAATGATCAAGATTCAAGCTTAGTGAGAAATGAAATGGTAATATATCATTGTAATTTCAAGCCTATATCCGACCTCTAAAAAAATATCAGATTTCTAACAATGAAATCAAGTCACCCACATGTGCATGCAATGATAGCCAAACACTGTAATAATATTATTAGTCACTCAATATCAAGATTCATCACTAAAGAAGCATAAAATAAGAGCCAAGATACCTAGATTATTGTTGTGATAGTTATGCAGTGAATTTTTAACCAGATATGTATTAACCATGACATGTTTTTCAACAAATTTTAGAAGATTCTTGATTCATTTCACTCTACTATTTTGTATATTTTTCCCCTATTGCATGGCATGCAATCAGACCATTTCCAAATTTGAAACTATTTGATTGATCATGAAAATTATTAATAATCACTAATTTTGTAGTATTAAATAATGGAAAACATGAGTTGGAAGGTAATAATGATGTCTGAATAAAACTTAGAGAATTGTCTCAACATAAAATCAAAATTCAAATGAGTAAAGCTTAAGAATATTGGTGGCATTATTTTTTTAAGAAGGTACTTGAATTCAGAAAGAAAATTTATTCACCATGACTTTTGAAATTATACGTCACACCAATATTAAGTGTACAGATTCATGACCTTATGCTAGGATAAATTGAAATTTTGTGCTGTAGAGTGAAATATTTTGAGTATCTGTTTAATCTATCATAACTTATGTTAGAAGAGAGATGTTATAAAAATTAAATGGAATGCCTTTAATAAATCGTTAACAAATTTACGTATCTTGAGATTCTTATGGCCATTAAATAATTACTCCAAGGCTTAAGAAACCAAGGAAATATTCCAACAGAAACACACCATAACAAGAAGAGACACTGCCACCCAAACCAAAACTGGATCGGATGACTGGGAAGGTTATCCCTCCCCAAAACACAAAATAAAATCATTTTATTAATTAGATGGCCTGCCTGCAAGCGCACCCGCGAAGGCAACACCATATCAAACCCATAGCAAAGCTTTAATAGGTACTGAGTTTTACATTCATTAATTACAACAAAACCAGGAAACTGTTAACAAACTTATTGGCTACAATACATTTTAGCTATAATGATTTTAGCACTTTGAATTCTTGACGAGTGAAGGAACTTCTTTTGGTGCTTGGACTTTGAATAGATATGCACTTCATTTGAGGTAACCTTGTCGATCATATTTATCTGCAATTGGCTGTAACCTGGATGCTTCACAAAGAGATTACACAAACCTAAATTCTAGCAGTGTTAGTATGATTTTGTTGTTAGCAATATAGCTTTCTTGTATTTCTTCATTTTGATTACTTATAACCATAATCATTAGCACTGTCCAATTTCAACGATTGAGATAACAGGCAGAAGTTTAGATAAGTTAGCCTTGCTATGTTTTCTACTAATTCAATGAAATTATTAATATTAATCTCTTAGACATAAATGGTTATCTATTTCACAATTGCAATATTAATCCAGTACACAGTGCCTCTAAAATTTGTATGATCCCAGATTGAAATTAAAAATAAAATGAGCTATGGGATTCAGCAGTATATTGTTTTAATTGTGTAGCTTGTTCGCTTTGTTAAAAAAAAATGAACTCGACAATGAGATCTTAATAATAACTATTGTCAAAACTATAGATTAAAAGTACATACAAGCTATAGTTTCTAGGATTGTACTTTGGTACAGAAAAAGTAAAAATGTCCTTATGAGCAGTTGTCCTAAGAGGTCACAGGTTTGCGTGGAGGTGGGTTCCTTGTCCCACAAACAAGGTGGTCTCATACACCAATTTAGTGTCTGGCTTGGTTGTGACCTTAAAATGGATATAAACACATGCTCTTAACCATTAGGCCCACACTAAAAACTTAATATGACAATAGGGTAGGTTATATATATATATATATATATATATATATATATATATATATATATATATATCGGGAAAGAATCAAAAGCTTATAGAATGCACAATCCAAAGACAGAAAAACACTTATAATTCCTACGAATGTGCACACCAAGATTTTGGAAATACTAGTCACAGTCAAATCAACTGTTAATCAGTAATTTTAATTACTAAAGGAAAATGTATCTTAATTACACTAAAGAAAATAATAATACTCATCCAAATACTTTAAAATCTATTCATTACAGATGCAACTAATAATATTATTCACCCAAATACAAGGATTCTATATCATTTATCGCTAAACTTTTTGAAAGACGTGACTGATCCTAAGTCTTTGCAACTGAATCCAAGGAGGCTCTGAAGATTTGGCATCCTTTGCACACAAAATGAATTTGTCAAATAAGTTTATTGTAGAAGAGTTTGATCATTTAAATCCTCTCATTTTTGACAACTTCTACGATTCCCCGCGTTACATAATGACAATGCATTCTGGCTTATATTTAAAATTTCAATGCATTTTTTTTTTATGACACTCATGCAGGGATCATATCTTTGCAGATGGGAATTGATGGAAAACATTAAGCACCTAACAATCAAAGTAATAAAATGGTGTATATTCCAACCTCTATATCATTTATCATTCTACAATTGGGTGAACACCAAGTTGATGGAGACATGCACCTATTGCTTCGAGCAGTTACCGGTTCTTGGACCTAACATATGAGATAGCAAAGTGACTATGTAGAGATAATTGATTTCTTCTACTAGCAGAATCACCATCAGAATCACCATCGTTATTTAATGGGGGTATTTATGAGATTTATTTTATTTTATAATACTCTATAAGCATTCTTATCATGATTCATCAGAAAGAATTTCATTTACTTTACAAACATTCAACTATGAACTAATATTATTCAAGATCCATCTAGGATCTATGTTATCTCATCAGTGTTATTAGTGTTAGTCATCTAAGTACATTGTTAAATTTCACATGAGCCTCATCATCTTGAGTCTTAATCTCTTGTTATACAATTATTATTTAAATCCTCTATCTCAAAAATAAAATCCCTTGGTTTTACATCCATTTACCCTTTGGCTTACTAATTCCAATACTGCTATCATGATTTAATTTTATATCATGCTTAATTTACTTGCATGAGGGTTTGTTGATACATGTTGACTTACAAATACATCACTTAACAATTATCATTTTCATCCACAAAAATATTTTCTTATCTCTTCAAGTTCCTATCTCAATACCACTTTATTGCTTTATCGTAAATTCACCCTTCTTCAAGTTAGACAAGAGATTCTTGCTCATTAAATAGTATCTTTATTTTAGATTTTGAAACAGTTGGAAAACACTACTACCATCATTTTCCATGAAAAATTTAAATGTGAGGTTTTATGTGGAAACAACCTCTTTTAACATTGTGGGAAGTCCTACTCATGAAACAATGAGTGCAAATCAGTCAAGTACAACCTCTATTAATTGACTTTCACTTCTTTTGTCACTATGTACACAATCCTTCTCAAGGTATCCTTATAAAATTTCTAGCAACATTCCTTCCTATACTTCACTATTATTTTAAACATCTTCCTCGTTTATCATCACTTGGTCATCATGGAAATTCTCAACTTCATATCTTCACATTTTTTAAAATATGTAGATCATCATTATGACCATTAGCAATCATGTTTCTCGCTCTGCTCATCAATACCCTTAAAAGAACTTTCTTCTTGATAGAACATCCCTTCATTTCCTCCTACCAGATATTCGTAGATATATTTTTTATTTTCTCCTAGTCTTAATTTCCTACTATTCCATGTCTACTAGCTTCAAAAATGGAAGTTTCTTCACTTCATTCTATTTTATTAAATTGACTTTAATTTCTCCTCTCTTAAAAACATAGCACTGATATACTTTGGAAATGTTGTTACTATTTTCCAACTTGGTAATACCTGATAAATAAATTCATTATGATGGCTACCAAATGTAATTCGTTTATCATTTCCTGTTTTAAGACATCAACATAATAAAATTGCCTGATCCTTCATCTTGTTATCCACAATTCATTCATATAGTTAGTCACCTATGGAAAACTTTACAATGTGGCTCTCCCATTGTTATAGATGTTGTTATGCACATAGCTTATCTTCTCCAATCAAACGTTGTTGCCGTTAGTGGACGTCAACCACAGGTAACACAAGTAAGTGCTACTCCGATTTGAATTTGATATTAACTAGAAATTTAATTACATGTTTATTTTGGGCTGCTGCATGAATTTAATATACAAGTTTACATTCTTCTTTTTAATTAAAAAAATAAATTTCATTTGAAATAATCAAGAAAGTTAGTAATGATAATAGGAAACTTTGAATATTGCAAAAATTATTGAGAGAGGAAAAATTTATATGTATTTTTAGAAATTAGAATTAATTATGGAAGGGATGTGTGAAGAGATGAATAATAAATATATTAGTGAATTAATAACTAGAAATTTTGCATGAGTGGACATATTCTATTTTGTACAAATAATATAAAAGGAGTGAGAGAGAGCAGCTATATAAAACATTTAAATGGTTATTTTAGTATTGATTTTTTAAAAAATGAAATGTTATAGGGATTTCTCCTAATTGTATTGTTGTATTTTGTACAAATAATATAAAAAGAGTGAGAGAGTGGCTATATAAAACATTTAAAGGATTATTTTAGTATTGAATTTTTTTAAAATGAAATGTTAGACAGATTTCTCCCAATTGTATTAAATTTTATTTGGAAATGATATTCCATATATCTTAATAATTACATAATTTATTGGTGAAATGCTCAAATCATTTAATTATTTTTAATTTACAAACTTTCATATAACTTTTCTTACTTACTAGAAAACCTTACTCCCTCTTAAATTCACTAACTTAAAGAATAAAAAAACCCTAAACCACTAACACGAGAAAACCTATCTCCACACTATATAAATAAATAATAAAATTATCCAACAAAAACTTCCCTGCAGTATTTATAAAATCGTTAAATTAAAAAGAAAAACATATAAATTTAATATAAATAAACTTATTTCAATTTTTTTTAACTTTATATTAACATATGCCTAACTTGTACACATTCTTGAAGGAGAAGGAAGCCCTGAATATAGATAAGCTCACTTAACCTAACTTCTACACATTCATGGACGAGGAGGAAGCCTCACCCCCTTATTGCGTCTTGATGCTGACTTTAACTGTCCCGTGAGAAAAGCGTGGAAAGCGAAAGATACCTAATTGTTTGCAATATTCAATAATAATTTGATAAATTTGAGAAATGTTCGAGGCTGAAACGTCAAAAGATCGACGCTTCTTGTATTCTGATGCAAATTTAACTGACATGTGGAAAGCCTTGCCACAGAATAGAAAGTCATCTTGAAATGATCAGAGATGCTTGCCTTTGAACGTACCGCTCATGTCACTGTAAAAACGTGCGCCTATATCCGTATTTCCGTTACCATGTCCATTAATTTCAACTGCATCCACCGCTTCTTTCTCCCGTTGATATGCGTTCTCTACGAAAATGATATCCCGTTGATATGCGTTCTCTACGAAATGAAAAAGATATGTTCGATGTTTATATTGACATTACCAACCAATAAATATTTCAACTGAAATTTTTGTTTTTCATAAATTAATGTATGAGCGGTCGTTATTTAAGCGTGTTTGAATTGAACAGAATACGTAGTTTAATAGATAGCCTTGATAATAGAGTACTATATTCTTTGTCACGCCAAGTTCAAACCTTTCGTGGGTCAATTAAAAAAACAGAAGTGGAAATATATAATATATTTATTATGAATTTATGGTAGAATTGGTATTAATTGCATTTTGATTCATACAAGATTATAGTTTTGTGAATTTAAAATATTAGAAAAATGTAAAAATTTGATATTTATATGTAAATTGAAAATAAAAAAAGAGATTGTGGTGGGAGGTTCAATTAGTGATTATTTTGTTATGAAGTATTGGGTAAATTATGAAATTGAAAATAAGAAGATTAAAATAAAAAAAATAATCAAAAGAAAAATAGAAAAGTCAAAATTAAGAAGCAATAAATTAAAATAAAAAGAAATAAGAAAAATCTATTCCTAATAAAAAAAAGTTAAAGTCTATTTTAATTGTAAAATATTTTTAGTAACATTAATACATTAATGTATATAATATAAGTATACTCTAAAGATAGTTCCAGTGGTATGGTGAAAACATAGTTTTCCCAACTTTGTCAAACACATGTTCTAAATGACCTATTTGTGACTTTATGAAATAGTTGTATCTTCAATTAAACTTTTATGAATATATTTTATGATAACAGTGTCAATTCTTATATATATATATATATATATATATATATATATATATATATATATATATTCTTTTCGCATTATTAATACCTAATATATCAGATAGCATGAATATATTTTACCATTATACTGTCAACTCCTTAATATGGTATTGATAACTATACATATGATTTTTCTTTCTAAAATATTCAAATCACCTTTTCCTTTTAATATAAATACTTGAATCCTATTGTACAAATCTTATGAATAAATAATAATATTCTTATTTTAGTTATATTTTAACCAAAAAAAATTATTTACTTATTTACATTAAATTTAACTATTCATTTTATATTTTGTGTTTTTTCTCAAGCACAAAATTGTCATACAACATTTTTTTAAATACAATTATATATATTTTTTACTTATTTAGTTTATATAGGGTGTTGTAATATAATTTTATTTTAAATTCTTCACATTTTAATTGCTTTTATATTAGTTATTATATATTGCATTTATGTGAAATTTTGATGTGTATTTGACTTTTCTTTACTTGCTATATAAATGATGCCTAATTCTTTACTCTTTAAATAAAATAATTTTATGTCAATATTATGTACAAAGAGTGGGCAGATAAAGATGTATAATTGCTTCTTATGTGGTAGCATTTGAACACTATAATACTTATTATAATGTAGATGTATAATTACTTTCATGATTAATATGGGGTTGACATGTGAAAATTAAAGTATATCCATTTTAAATATAAATTTATCATAGGCTGAAAAATATTAAAATTTGAGGAAATACTTTCTCCTTTAAGACTGACATTTTATTGGTGTGTTACTCATATGTGCTTAAGATGGACCTATCATTCTTATATATACTTATGCATTAAAAAATGTGATTTAAAAATGAAAAATTACACATGGTGTGTGCTTGTGTGTAACTTTTCACTTTTTAAATAGCATTTTTTGAATTGTAAATGAATTAAACCTTTTAAATTTTTCTTCCACGCTTGGATTGTGTAGACAACAAAACCTAAAATTACAATTTCAACAAATTTGTGCTAGAGTTTAGACCAACTTTATTGAAAAATATACTTAAAAGAGGGCCAAGATGTAAAACAACTAAGGAAACTTATAAAATTACATTTTCAAAAAAATTGTGCTAGAGTTTAGACAAACTTCATTGAACAGTATACTTAAAAGAGGGCCAAAACATAAAACCACTGTGGCATGGTAGGGTAGCATAGTCCCTGCAGCTTAAGTGCATGTTATGGTTTTAGAAAAATTGCAAATGGAAAATTGTCTATTAAGATCCAATCAAATGTTTGAAAATTAATATTGAAAAAAAATCAAAGTTTATCGTTATAACTTGGATTGGTCAATCATAAATAACATTGGTCAACACACAAATCTATTGCTATAGTGCAAGCACTAATAATGAAAATATTCAAATGTTTAACCCTAAGAGTTTATAATTTTCTAATTTCATATATATATCCCTAAATGTGTATTGAAATTTTTTGTTTATGAATCACAATGTTGATTACTCTTTTTTGACTTTTAATATATTTTTAAAATATTGAAATAATTTATTTATGATTTATATTATTAATAATAATATTATTGGAGTATAATATTTTAATTTTGTATAAAGAATTACAAGTCTTCTTCACATTAAAAATTGAAAATATAATATTTATTATTATAATATTATATTACTTTACATGAACAACTAAATATTTCATTTATTGTTCAAGTAAAAATGAAATATTCTTAACACATCTCCTTTATAGACTAAGTTGTAATATCAATAAGACAGCAGGCAAATGAGATTAAGATTATTAATGTTTTAGAATATTTTTATAATTATAAAAGAACTGATTTTTGTTTTTTTTGTGATACCTAACATTGCCTTTTATATGAAAAATACTTCGTTTTTGTTTATTTTTTATCTTTAGGATATACCATCTGTGTATGTTATAGCATGAACATTGATAACATTGCATTATCCTTTTTCAGGTATCAAATTCATGTCAATCCACCTCTGCAATGAAATAATACATTCAATAGAATGTTTTTAACGCCTATGTAATGACTTGGATTTATTATTTTCTCAAAATATGGATGCCACTTTGTCTCACAAAACAATGGTACATGTTAATACTTAAATAAATTGGGTTAGTGTCAATTTATTTGTTACATGTAAAATCAATTTGTATTTTGTGCCTTCTTTTGTTCCCCACGGTAAGCTGAAGATTGATTTTCTTTTGCACATCGTTTCACTGTGGGTTAACATTGGGTTAAGGGTTGTACTCGATGGCACATGTTTACCTCAAATGCATGTAATCATATTTTGATGTTGGAAGTAAGTATTTTCATGTTTCAAGATTATGAGAAGCAACTAAACACAATATGCCTCCATGTCATGTAATCTTTATGGATTTCATGCCTTTCATAGGAGCATATGACACCAACTACGTGTCTAAGCATGGATACTTTGCCTTAACCATCATATGTATTATGTGACAAGTCCTTCCAGAGCTCTTCTAAGATTTCAAAGTCATTTGCATGAGACATACACTCCAAAAGAGAAATTCAGTGGTTAGTCATGATAAGTATGTGAAGAATCAAAACAGATTGTGAGGACTCAGCTTGTCATCTAGTCATCCTTCTAGCGCCAAAAATGTTTACGGTGTTGGACCCACCAACATTCAAGGGATGTCCTCGGTATGAAGTCCCAACTAGACCTCACACTATTTGGTGTAGTAGTCTCATCTAGTATGATGGCCCAATTTCCATTATCTTAAATATTTTCCTTAGCTCTTGCTTCTCAGCACATGAGAGTGGTTTACTTTTTCTTCAAAAAATGAGGTTCACGTGCCTGGTTAGTGCTTAGTGTCGTGTGTGTCAAGGTTCTTTCAACAGAGAGGGAGAGGGTGAGAGTGAGTGTCAAGTCGAAAGGGAATAGTCCCAACTCTATTAGAGACACACTACGCAGCTTCAAGCATTGTAGTCCACACGGATGAGGCAGTCACAAACACAAGGTGAAAAGATAGCACGTACAACACCCACCAGAATAGTCCACACGAGTGCAACAATTGTTATAACAAGTTTATGAGAATGAATTTGTCGAGTGCCCGGAAGAATAGTCCACACGGGTGAGACATTGTTAACAACTGAGACAACACATTTCTAGCAACATATGTACTAAAACAAATGAAATAGTTCATCTGTCTTAATATAGGTTAAAGCAACATGGATTACAAGCGTCCAAAGAATAGTCTTACAAATGAATACAATACTTGTGTGAAAATGTGCTAGCCTGTTAACAGGCTTTTGAATTAAGCGAAATTTCCAAGACACATCTGTACACCATTACATCACCAACCCCAATAATGAGTCATTGGAGCCACTTCTCACACCTCAAAGAAAAGGCTACAGACTCTCAAGGCTCTGTGGCAGGAGCCAAGGTGAAAATTTTTCTACATGTACAAATGAGGGGTTTATATTTCCAAGAGTGGAACTGGCCCCTATGACTCTTCAACTTGCCTCATGATTGTTTCACTGACATGACTCTTCAACTATACATGTGGGTCTCTTGGACTTCCACGTTACATTACATTTATTACAATAGTATGGCCCACAGTGGTGATGTGGCCAAGATGACTCATGACATGACTCAGCACGAAAGTGCTGGTATGTTCATGTTGATGGTGGTGTCCATGTTGAGCTACAATGTTGTTGACTGTTGAGTCTGCTCTTTGTGTATCATAGATTAACCTTTGCATGGGAAGGTATGCTAAGTCTTCGATGGTCTTTGTGTTCGCTTGATAGTTCATGCATCTGTATGTGTCTCCTTTGCCCACTACTTGGTATGCTTCACGTGTTCATTCATTCGAGGACAAGTCTCCTAGCATGCGCTCCTTGTTCATCATGTTCATCATCGCATCATGTCTCATCCATGTACCTATATCTGCAATCACTCATGACAAGACAACATCAAATCCAGGAATCCCCTAGTCTAGCATGATGCATCATCTTTTGTTTCTGGGTGCAGGTGACCGGGAGGGAGGACAAGGCTCTGAAACTACAAAGATCACATTTCAGGCTTGGATGGCACTTCCAAGCCAAATTGCATAGAGGTCACTGGGAGACTGAGATGAGTAGTCCTCAATAACAATGACCATTTGTGCGATCTAGATCAGATGGAGGGCAGAATTGCACAAATTTTATAGAGAGGAAATGAAAGCAGTAGGGAGGACACTAGCAGTGAAAACTGCATAGATTCTCCAAGGAGGCTGGCCTGTAGGACATGTCTCCACATTTTCCGGGCTTAGTGGGGTGTGAGGGCACTGGAGGAAAACCCAAGATAACTGTGTTGTTTTCAGGAGGAGATGCAAGCCAACTGACAAGGGGACTGGCTAACAAAACTACACAAATTTTGGGGACAGTGTAGTGACAGGAACTGGCTTCCTATCCTTCATATCTGCGCAATTTACTCAATCATCGAAGGTGGGCATGTTGATAACTTTTGCGTAATTTTTTGGAGGAGTGAAGCCTAGGGTCACCGCCTGGTCAATCTCTCCAGTTGACCAGAATGAGGCTTGATAGATTGGCTTGCGAGCAGTGCAGATTGAGATGGCTTGTTAAGCAACTTCTGTGGTGTTCTGGGTGATAGTTAGTCGGGTTGATTCTAGGATTGTACAGTGTAGACTGCCTTGGAGGTAGCCTCAAGTTCTGCACAATTCTAGGTAGGAGTACATGATCATTGAGGGCTGAGACTGTGCAGTGCAGCTCAGTAGAGGTCTGGCTGATGGAGGGTGGTCGGGTCGATAGAATTTTGGAAAAATGGGTAAGTCTGTGAGCGAGTGAACTTGTGAATACATGACCTTGTGAATACGCACTCAACATGACTCGATGACAAAACACCTAAAACCAACAAGAAAACATATGGTCAGTGTGACTGACTGTGGGACTGTGTAATGGTGAAAGCAACAAGTGTGACACTTTGGATAGGCCTTCGAATGACTGCAATGACACTTGCGTGACAGTGCTTACAACATCGTGTCTGAGTGCGATAAATGTTTACATAGTGAGCACAACTCAACCACAAACCTTCAACATCACCAAAACAAGGTCACAAGCATGACATAGAAATCAACATGCCGAAGATGACAGTTGGTCAAACAAGAAAAAAGAAAGCATGACATCTAGAGGAAACATGTGAGATGACCTTTTGTGTTTGTGCACATGCATGTTACTGATGAAACGATGATATGACAATGACAAGAAGTCCTGCAAACTCAACTAAGAGGTGTACTTCGAAAGATGTTCTTTACTTACCATACTTAGCCTTGAGGTGATCATGCATCTGACGGAGTTTGCATGTGGTCCTAATCTTTTCCATTACTTGGTATCTTGGTCCTTCTCCTCAACTCCTTGGGAGTGATCTTAGCATGTCACCTTTTCCTTGTAACACCCCTCCCTTATGTACTAAATTATTGCAAACCTAAGCTAAGTGAAAGCTAGGTGTGATATCCTCCCTTGTGTGTTAAATGTTCTAAACCTAAGCCGAGTTAAAAGTAGGTGTGATACCCTCCTTGTGGGGTAAACTATTATAAACCTAAGAGGACGAAATCTAGATGATATGTAATATGAAAAGAAAATTTGTTATTAAATAAATAAATAAAATAAATCACTTGGAGGGCAGAGCACCAAGGGAGAGGAGATGCTTGCCAAATCCCATGAGGAATGGGATACAAAAGAATATTTCATGATAAAGATCCTAGATGTGATTCTAGATAAGATTGGATGGATTGTAGATCCATCAAATGGATGGGAGTCCGTAGCGTCTACCAATTCCACCAGATTCCCTTCTCGAAGAACAAGATCATACCTTGATCTAATCCTATTATGTAATATCCATCAGCGTTATTCATTGGATATTTGCTCAATATTGGGTGGGAGAAATATCCTCCCCTACTCCCCTTCTCTCCCCTTCTCTCCCCTTCTCTATCTCTACCCCAATCTAAAATATTTGGGTGAGATAAAGGCAAGATTTTATGTGGAAAAGCCTCATGGGAGATAAAGATGAGATTTTTCGGAAAATACAGAGGCAAATGAAAAAATCCATAAAGCAAGACACCGATAACGGTAACTAAAGCATGAAAGAGGGTATTAAATACCCAGTGCATTGATAAATTGAGGAAAATTGATCTTTTGCAAGATCTTCAGCTCGTGGGGAATCAGAGGTGATTCATGGCTGGGTGGTGGTGTTCCTCCATCCAAGTGAGGTTTAGTTCATGTCATATGCATGGAATGTTTGTATGTTGATTCTTACTCTCTCTCTTTGTTACTGTTCCAATTTTATTATGAGATGTTTTCTTATTTTTGAGAACATTTTAAATAAATTACATGTGCTTGGGTATTAATAGATTTAATCATGCTTCCCTCTATTTAGGTGAGATTTAATTGCATGGTATATGGGAATTATTACTTGTTATGAGATTAAAATCAATTAGCTCAGATATGATGATGGTTGAATTTATCTCTATTATGAAATGACGGGTTTCTTATGCAGGTTGCATTCCAGTGTAAAGTTAACTGTAGAAGCATGTTCAATGGGTAATAGTTCTAGGACCCATTCATGGTAGGAATTGGCATGGGACCATTATTCATAAATAGATTACCTTTGTTAATGTTTCCTTATGAAATGATTCCATCTATTGTGGGCTTAATGTGCATGACCATGTTTAAGGAGTTGGAAAATGATAACTATAGTGGGTTGATGTGAATGATTTCCGTAATGTCTCCTTGAAGTCATTATTTTGAAATGGTCATATAATAGGGTTAAGATATTTGTTGCATCTAACATCAAGTGGTAACTCTGGTGCATGTGGAGCACTTATTGGATCATGCTTCTAATTGCACAAGTAGAATTGCTTCAGATAAGGGTAGTTTGATTAGTTAGTTATGTATGTTGAACCAAGGGTTGGTCAGAACACCTTGATTATGATGAATTATATTAATGATGGATGACCAATGTTAGCCATAGTAAACTTAAGATAGTACTCCATTAATTATGGTCTGGATTAACTAGAACATTATATATGTTACATGCCATGATTATTCGTTCACATCCAATGACAGTTCTGATATATGAGTTGTTTATATGAATCTAAAGGTTCCCATTATGGAACCACTAAAGTATAAAAGAATTATGTGTTATTATGAGCTTGTATAAACCATTAAGAAATGAGGAAATGGTCAGATCTTAGCTGTATAAAAGAAAATTTATAGAATTAGAAGCCTAATTAGCTATTATTCTGGGGTAGGCCAAAGGGGTATGTTACAAATGGTATCAGAGCCCAAGTTCAAACCTTGCGGCCTATGGACTCATCCACCCCCGTAAAATTTTCATTGACAAGTTTGATTTTAAAAATTCCTATAAAAGCAATAACCCCAAAATTTATCTAATAAATTTAAGCATATGGAATTTCTCACCCCCAAGGGAAATTAAGGTTCTTCAAGGAAGAATCCAAACATTAAAAAGGTTATTAAAGGACTAGTAACATATAGTAAAATCACTATATATATAACGCAATATCATTGGGGGTTTATGTGGGTTTTAATTGATTAAATTATGACATGTACAATCGACATGCTGAGATAAAAACCACATAGCAAAAAAAATGCATGTTGGGATATTACACTCACTCTCAGTGATTGGCAGTTATACCGAGCGAATTCATGGCCAGCACCACCTCATTTTATTCACGAAAATAGAGTGTACCAAATGTATATATTCATTAAAAAAAAATATAAGAGAAATTACAAAATTATTAAAAAAATAGGAAACCCATAAACTGATATGAATTTCGGTCAAATCAACCAATATATACAAGTTTCATAAAAATAGAAAGGAGTTCATGATCTTGAACTTTATTAGTATTGCATTTTACAGTTGCACGACAAGATCAATGGAATATTACGCCTAATCTCTAGTACATATGTCATCTTGACTCCATATTATACTACGCTATGTGTACAGTTAAATTAAGAAATGAGTCGAGCTATCTCTCCCTCACGAAGCTGGCGAAGGCTGCCAGAAATCCTAATTCCTGTAATAACAATCTCGGCATCTCTGTCGTAACATATTGGCACATGTGATTTTGGTAGATTTCATAATATACAAATCTGTCTTGATATATCACAACAACACTAGTATCGACATATATATAAGTGTATTGTGCTAATATTATACTTCTCGTACTCCAGTGCGGTGATATACTTGGTTTCAGTGTTGGTGCAATCAAAGACAGCCAGGGTGCGAAGAATTGGTTGTCTATCAAAGAAACTCGATCCCAAACCCAACTATCTAGATTTTGCTGACATAAAATCTGTAAGGAAAGAGTAATACCAAAGAAGTTGGTGACTTCTGTGCCAGACAGCAAAATGTTAGCCATTACTTTGTGCTAAAGAAAAACCTGTCTAATTAAATTGATTAATTAGTTATACATTGCATGATCGAAATAAGATGGGTGAAGCACCTTAGGGATACTCCTCCCTTGGGGCTTGGATGTATGGGTCATCATCTATAGTGATATGCATATTCTGCATGGAAGTCATTTGATAAACTATGTACACCGGTCAAGGTTGGCTGAAGACCCATGTTTTATAGATGGTGCTTAACCGAAACCGCATCAAAAGCAACAGTGCATTCTAATTAGAAGATGCACAAAAGTCATGATTTTTGTTTCCCTTTTAGAGGTTATTTGGGTTGTTTTATCCTTTTTCCCATAGAAGGATCAGAGAAAAGACCATAGCACTGTTGTTTCTCCTTTTTGTATCTAGTTTACCACAATTTTGGGAGGTATGCAAGTTGGCCACAAAGCCAATGATGTTGTTTCTAAGGGAAGGATGGAAGAAAAGATGGAATTTGGTTTGTTTCCTTCTGTCAATGGTGAAGTTGAAGGCGTCGAGTTGGGATAATGACTATCCTCAACCTATCGGATTAAGCGATAAACATAATGCTTTCCTTTCCAAACGATAAACATACTATTATAAAGTATGCATGACGTGCTAAGTAAAAGTAGTCACGATGTTTCTAAATAAATATATGGATAGGATGAGAATGATATAAGATGTGGTTGTAAATCATTCTCTAATCAACCATGAGCTTTCATTCTAATTTTTAAGAAGAACATGATTAGTAACTAAAGGTTCTTGTTTTTTGGTTTGTCTTACTATAGAGGTGAGGCAATCGATCACTGGTTAGATAAGGCTTATCATCAAGCAGAAGAATGGATAATGGCAATCCAGATTCTGAGAAAATACTGTCTCCTCTGATGCCCATAAATAAGTGAACAATCTCGATCGGCTAGAAATATAATAGTTGTTTTGAGTTCGTTGAGAGGGAGCACCGTGCAACCACTATGTCCACATATTGTCTATATATATTTCCTGGAGAAATATTGATACATACCTACATCTATGCTGGGTTTGCTTACTGTTCCCTGCGATGCAATGATAGTATATACTTGAATATATGTTCCTGGTTGGTAATTAAAAATGCATATAAGTTATTGATTTTTAACTAGTTTGTGAACGATGCTGGGATTATCTGAAATCCTTGCATGTAAGAAGGATGGGTGACTACTATGAAGGTCATAAGATAAATGTGCAAGTGTAGAGTAAGCGAGTTCATGGGCGTTGTCCCTTTTGCAGAGTTGTGAGTCTGTTCACACTGTGGTATTGCAACATTTTCAATCATCACGCCTCACGACTTAGCTTAGTTCCAGTGCTGCATTTTGGATATATCCCCACAAATCTTTTGGTTCCACTCCATCCCATTTATACCTGGTTCATAAAGAATAAAAACTATTTTCCCTGTGGGTTCGTATTCAAGCAAGGGAGTGGTTGAGACTTGGCTCCTAGAAGGGAGAATGATTAAGAATGATGTGTGCTCCTAGATAGCCAAGCCAAGTGGTAGAGGTTAGCTAGAAACATTAATAAGGTGTCATTTTATTATATATTCAAGTTGGTTAGCATTCTAAGAATTATTTGGTTTCTTGGTATGGAATGGAAGGTTAGTGGTTTTGACTTCACTGAGTGTGCAAAGGCATGTTACCTATGCATGCTTGTTGGTCTGGGTGGTTTGAATTCTAAATGTTTAGGCGATAGGAGGTATTCGTATAGTGCATGCCTTGTTTGGGTGACTTGAAAGATGGTTTGGAATGTAGGAGATAGGAGTTAGGTTGCTTGTAAAGTAGACCCACAATGCAAAACACAACATTTGTAGTGCTAACTCAAGTGAAATTTCTCAGCTCTAGTTATAGTTCTCAAGCCATTGCTGGAATTTTGGTATGTGGAGGTTCATCCTTCGATTTTAATTATCAATTTTTTTATGGTTCTAGTCAATGTCTGGTGGTCCTAGTCCTATTTCTTTACTACAAGGGTGATGCTCAAAGACAAAATATGGTTTTGGGGGTTTGGAGAGGTAGAATTGGGTAGACCTCTTTCATAGGAGTCTCTGTCAAGGACTCCTTTCAAGGGTTGGTGGAAATTTGAGTCATATATGGCATGTTGATAGTGCTTATGGTTGTTGTGGGTATGGGGTGAGTGCACCCTCTCAGGTGAGATGGAATAGCTAAGAGTGGGGGTGAGGTTTAGGTGCTTCCTTCATTCTAAAGGGTGTGATAGCCTTGGAGCTGGGCCTAGGGGCCATCTAGGGAGTAGGTTGTCTGAGTGGAGTAAATGGATGATATTTTGTAGGGGATCATAGACATGGAAGGTGAAGTGGCACACATTCGTGCCCAGTCTTTGGGTCGGGTGGAGTAGCCACTGTAACAACCCTCCACTTTGTGCTAAATTATTGAAAACCTAAGCTGAGTTAAAGCTAGGTGTGATACCCTCCTTTGTGGGTTAAACTATTCTAAACCTAAGCTGAGGAATGCTAGGTGATATGTAACATAAAAAGCAAATGTGTTATTAAATAAATTAATAAAATAAATCACTTGGAGGGTGGAGCACCAAGAGAGAGGAGATTCTTGCCAAATCCCATTGTGGAATTGGATAGAGATGAATCTTTCATGATAAGGCTTCTAGACGTGATACTAGATAGGCTTGGATGGATTGGCTATCCATCAGATGGATGGGAGATAAACATCCATCAGAGATAAAAGATAAAGACAAGATTTTATGAGGAAAAGCCTCATGGGAGATGAATATGAGCTTTTCTGAAAAGGACCTAGGTAAATGGAAAAATCCATAAAAGCGGGATGTCTCTAATGGAAACTAAGTCATGAAAGAGGGTATTAAATACCCAGTGCATTCATCAATTGAGAACAGGTGATCCTTCGCAAGAACCTTGGCTTGGGGGAATCTAAGGTGATTCATGGTTGGGTGGTGGTGCTCCTCCCTCCAAGTGATGTTTTAGTTGGGATCATGTGTGTGGACAGTTCTGTATGGTGGTTCTTTCCCATATGTGTTATATATTTAGTTGTTTACGAATAACTAATGTTTTTCCTTCATTTTGATCGAAGTTTACTTGCATGGAAAATAATGTATGATTATTCATGTCCTTTTTATGTTGTTAAATTGATAGTTCATATGTGTATATGTGGGGTTAAGCTGTAAGCAGGAGAAGAACTAATAAGTTACTTGAAGTAACCATGCATAAGTTTACTTATCTATGTTATGTAGAAGTTAGCTTACTTATGTTTGATTCAACATATGACCTTGTGCATAGTAAAGGTGCTGGTACTAATTAATTATGTGAAAGTATGATATTAACGTGGATACTTCAAATCCAAACTCTATCATTGGTAGTTAAAATGAAAATCTTACACGTGACAATTAGAGATTATTTATGTTAATTAATTCTAAGAGATAAATTAGTACATGCATGGAATGATTGACATCCATTGTGGAAATGATGTATTTCGTCATAGGAATTGAATGATGATAATTGTACATGTATGTTAAATGAGATCGTCATTATCAATACTATGAAAGTTGGGCAGTATATATGTGATTAAGTAGAATCTTAGGTAATAATGCATTTAATCATTTAAAATAATGGTTCGAGTTATCGATGCCATGGATGTTAGTAGATGTCATCCACAGAAGCTAGCCTCGTTAGTTATGCAGGGAATTTTGTAACCGTGAGGTATGGCCATGACAGTTACACTAGAGTCCAATTACTACCATTAATGATAGGTGGATTAATCAAGGAATTTTTATAAGTGCATAATATGGTTAGTTTGTCTTCATCTACTGAATCATGGTTATTAGATCCTGACACATAAGCTTGACAAATAGGCTTTAAAGGCCATACCAGAACCACTCTATACTATATAGTAAAATTTATAATGAGTAGGGAGTCAGTTATATAGTTACAAAGGGTGGTATGGAGTCAAGATAATGATAAACCTTGTCAGTATTGCATCTTAACTATGAAATAGCGAATTTTTTTTACAGATTTGGAGCCTAGGAGCTATATTTCCAGGGTAGGCTAAGGAGGTTCATTACAAATGGTATCAGAGCAAGTTCAAACCTTGCACCCTATGGGGCAATACGCCTCCATAGGGTATGGACAATTTTAAGTATTAACTTGGCCTCACTACCACAAACTTTAATAAGGAGGCTAAGTGTAAGTCTGGACATATTAAAAGCACTAACAATAGAATAGTAAAGTAAGCATGGAGGAACCCATAAACTGATATGAGCGTCAGTCAAAATCAAGAAATATATATATATGAATGACAAGAATTCAAGATTTGGAATTACAAATCAAATGTCAAGATCAATGAATTAGTACGCCTAATCGTTAGAGGAACCGTCTTAGAACATATGCCATTGGACTCTATATTATACTATGTTGGGTATATAGTGAGCCGAGATGTCTCATCCTCATTAAACTGGTGCAAGATATTGGAAAAGATAATTTATGTAATAACAAATACGAATTTCTCTTACAACACTAGTCTTGGTACATATAAATGCATTTGTGCTATACTTCTCATATTCCAGTGCAGTGACATACTTGGTTGCAAGAAGCACCTATTGGTTGAGAATCCTGAGCTTTTTGTGTTTATAAAGAGAAGGTAGTGTAGATTGTGAGTTAATGTCATCATCAATAACATAACAAAGAGCAGTCTGGCCAATATTCAAAAAATTTCTAAGAGGCCCATGCACCTGTTTTCACTGAGCGAAAAGATGCAATAAGGTCTTCTTCGCTTTGGTCACATGTAGGACATCTAATATCATTATGGGAAATAAACTTTATTTATCCCTACCTCATATAATAACTAACTGTGGAGACATTAGATAGGGTTAAATAATCTACAATCTCCCATATTATTCACGCATGGGCACACACTGTTGTGGGAGTACGATGTAGAATGATGAGCACCCTTAGTAGGTACATTAGATGCAAATGGAATTCCAATAGCAAGAAACTGATTCCATCGAAGCATTCCCCACGACCCTTGCCACATTGAAAACTGGGTTGGCGTGGAAGCCATGTCAACAACGCACGTTGTTCTTCATTTCTTCCTCCCCGTGCTGAATCGAAGCAAGCCAGGAAGCTTTTGAAATAAACCATAGTGGCTAACCTGTATCTCGGCATGTGCATACAAGGAATCCATATCAAGGTGATGAAATAAGGGAATTTTTATCAGTTGTGCGAAGTGATAGCATTAATCGAGGTGTTGTTTTACTCATGCGTGACTTTTCGATGAAGTTAGAAATTGTTGTTTAATCTCCATGCCATGAAAGATACGTTGATGGGTTTAGAAACAACACCCTTTAAAAGCACAAAAACATACATTTCCCTTCCAATATGACACTCTTCGATCATGTTGATTGTCGAGCTAAAGGCAGTTGGAAAATTTAGCCTATAAAAACACATGCAGAGAGGCACACATGAGATGTTGGGAAAAGTTGTCACGAATCACAGTAAGATTCTACCAACCATTGGCTATCACCAAGGAGGAAAGTAATTAGGATAAGTGAGTATTTTTTCCCTTGTCAGCTAGCTTTTGGACTGAAGGCAGAAATGCACTGAATAAATAAGGAAAATTTTCCCAACATGAAACCTTGGCTGATTACGGTTTCTAATCGCACTTAGGAGAGGTAAGAAAAGCCAAATTCCATTGCTTTCATGTTGTTTACCATGGGAGAAAAATGTACGATGGTTATAAAACGTTGGTAAAAACGATGACTATCTCAGTGTAAAAGTAAAAGCAAATGATGGCTTACTTTTCTAGCAAAAGTTTTAATGTTATTTCTTTCATTAGATGGGGTATCTATCTAGTGGCGGTAATACGAGGACTATTTGAGGGTGAATATGAGCATACATCATTATCTTATCTCTGAGTAACGAATGGATAAGAGTGAGATTGAGACTTTAGAATTAATATGGAAAGAACATAAACCCTTTATTCCCCACAAAGTGTCGCACTCACCTCAGTGGTGGTTACTATTACAACTACCTTTTCCAGTGTGCCACATGATCACAAAACCAATCTTGAAATTTCATGTACTCTTCAAAAATGTAACCTTCCTCTGAAATGGCCAGATTCTCATTTCTGCATTTCGTAAACCCCCCTCTTTTCATTAGTCTCTCATGATATAGAAGAGATTTTGTTGATAATTTTATAAAGGGCCAAATCTATATGCACATGCCACTAAGTTGAAGTAACAAATAGAAATGGCAGACAACAATCATTTAAACAAGTCCTAGAATGGATCAGGGGACATACGCCTCTGTATTGGAAGGTAACAAATTATGTGGGTTTTGCAGAGGAGAAAAATTGGCCAATAATCTCTACTTGATGTTCGTCAATGTTGTGAGATCGAAGGTTAGAGGGGCTTGAGCATTGTACATCAATGGGGTGGAATCTTAGAACAGCTACAACAATGACCCGAGGAGCTTAATATATGAAAGGTAACTTATAAATTCATCAGGGTGAAGGTTATATATGCGAATAAATATTGAATTCTTATCACTTACATAATCATGTATATGTAATAAAACACAATAATAAATGAGATCTTCATGAACATTATCCTTAATATTATGAAGTGGTTGTTGCATTTTGTTCTCTACTTTAAATTATTATATATTGTCTGAATTATGTAGTTATATCCAAGATGGCGTAAAGGAATTGGCTCATATAGTAGCAAACTACAATAGTACTGTGAATATATATAGGAGTAAAAGTTTTGTCAACCATTTAAAATTATGACCAATTCCTAAGACACTATTCTATTGATTATTTAAAACTGTCCATACTCTTGGATTATATACAAAGCTACAATAATAATGTATTAATTATTGCAATAATATTGGAATCAAAAACTGAAATGGTGTAGTTGTTTTCAATACAATCAAATAAGTTTGGAACCGCATCTGTGGTTTGATTTGATTTAACATAAACATTTTTATTATAGGTGATCTGTGACTGATAGGCCACACTCGCATTTGGTTACCTCCTCTTCTTATAAACATTGCACCGTTCTGGCATTTCAATGTATTATCGTTGCTTACACAAGTGTTATTTTTTAATATTGGTGGAGGGCACCCTTTTTATTTATGTTCGGTCTACAAGAAACCATGTACATAGCAACCGACCTCGAGATGGCATAAAGATATCAGAGGTAAAGTACGTAGAGTTATATTTTTGTGAAAATGGTTTAACTGTGTGTGGTAAGTTAGCTGGAAAAGATAAAGTCGGTCGGAAGGTAATAATCCTTACCGTCATATGAAAGGTTTTAATAACTAAGTTATAACTACAAAATTATATACCATAATATGCCTTGTTGTAAATAAACATGATTATGGATAAGAAACCATATATGCATACATTATGAACATTAATGTAAATGGGTATATATCGTCACGATAGTGACAATTAGTTTCAGACTAGCTGGAGCAGCTTGTGTGCTTAATGCCTTGTGCTATGCAGAATTATCATCACGTTTTCCGGCACTTGTTGGAGGAGCATATATATATATATATATATATATATGCATATTCAGCTCCCAATGAGCTAACTACATTTCTCGTTTTTGGTCAACTGATGCTTGACTATCATATGGGTGCTGCTAGCATAGCACGTAGCTTGGCAGGTTATTTGGTGACAGTTTTGGAACTCTTCCCTTTTATAAAGAATCATCTGCCTAAATGGCTTGGCAGCATGGAGCTTTTTGGGGGCTTTTTGTCAATCAATGTTTTGGCTCCAATATTGCTGATAGTGTTAACCCTTGTGCTGTGTCAAGGTGTAAGAGAGTCGTCCATTGTGAATGGCATCATGACTATGATGAAGATTGCGATCGTTCTGCTGGTAATTATCAGTGGTGATTTTGAAGTTGATGTGTCAATTGGACTCCTTTTACTCCAAATGGATTCAAAGAATTGTAGGTGAAACAATAGTGTTTTTTTGTGTATGTTGGATTTGATGTAGTCACTAATTCTGCTGAAGAATGCATAAAACCAAAGGTATCATAAATGTATGCTTTTGCCAATCACTTCTGTGTGTTTCTATATAATTAGATTGGTTTGCAATGAAGGACCATATAATTAGTTCAGACAAATTTGTCTATATTCACTTGCGTTTTTGCTGAAGATAATATAATTTCTTACATACAACGTTGCTTCATTAATTGTGTTATTCTTTCAACATTTTAGTCTACAATACATTCATGAAAAATTATCTAATCATATGTTGTATTGATTTGAATATTTTCCTTCAGAGGGACTTGCCAATAGGCATAATGGTCAGCCTACTTGCTTGTGTAGCTTTGTACATTGGTGTTTTCTTAGTGATAACAGGCATGGTGCCATACAAATCATTAGGTGGAAATGCACCGTTGGCTGAAACATTTTTTGCCAAGGGCCTAAAATTTATTGTCATCCTTATCAATGTGGGTGTTGTTGCTAGTCTCACTACCACACTTCTAGTTGGATTATATGTTCAGTTACAGTTGTGCCTTGGTCTTGGATGGGATGGTTTATTACCATCATTTTTTTGCAAAGATTCACCCCCCAAAAAAAAAAATCACATCCTGATTTGTGCACAAGTCTGGGTGGGATCTGTTGCTGGAATAATGGTAGCTTTGTTTAATGTCAAATCACTTTCTCACATTTTTTCAGTTCATACACTGACAGGATACTCATGTATTGTCATGGATAGTTGGTATATTGTTATCATAAGCCTAGTTGAATGGTCATCAAGATAAACATGTTGTGGAAAGAATTATTCTAAAATCTAAACATAATAATGAGGCATATGAATCTTCCATGTAAGCACATCAGGTACAGTATTATAGCCTTGTAACAATATTGTAGCTATCATTGGTTGTTGATAGATGTAAAACATCCATGGCATGAAAGAATCTTGAGTTTAATGGATTGTTGGAATTGTCTTGCAACTCATGGTGAATCCCAATATTGGTCTTGGGTTCGTTAGAAAACTTATGTAGAAATCATTAAATATGTTTGCTACCCCAATACCTATAGAGGGGGATTATGTCTATAGAAGGGGAGAACATTATTGACATAATGATCATGTTGGTAAAGTATAATGGGGAGTTGTTAAGTTGTTGAAGCATACAAAGGGCAATAGTAAATCAACCTAGATGAATCATTTAAAAATGAAGTATTGATCTAATGATTATTAAACTATGAGTTAATAGTCTTCTTAAGATGAAAATATACATGAATAGATACTATACTATTGATATTCACCACATGAAATCTGGAAATGATTTACCCTTGACATAAAACATTATTAATCACAGATATGAACCATGATCATAAAAATTCTTGGTAAACTAAGCACAATTAAAGATAAAGGAATGTTTGGTAAGATACTAACATCGTGGAAAAATGTGGATAAATTTTATGTCATGCAGGTGATACCATGAGGATGGTATGATGGGATGTGCCACAAATGGTGCTATGTACAACAGTACATACGGTAACCATAGGATCACATGTGTTACATGATTAAAATATTATATGTGTATTGGTATGTATAATATACCTTGTGTATATGTATGCATAAAGACATTACATAGATGTCTGTCCAGGTCAACCGACCTGGAGGTTACTCAGAAGAAGGAAAGTAAGATTGGTATAAGTAACCATGGTTAAGTATGGCAGACATACGATTACAAAAAATATATATGATGAATATATATATTGTTATGTGAACTAATCTGTTAGGATATTGCAGGCATATTGATGTGGAAAATATGCTAACATATGTGTTGTATGCAGAGAAACTGCAAGAAGCAAGTGTTCAACAAAGAACACAAAGGCTTGGAAGAATGCTAGAAGTGAACATGCATTGTTCAGATAAAATAAAAAATGAGCAATAATTGCTTTAGTTGCTTTAAAAATATTAAGTAAGAGATTATTATTTGTATCATAGTTATAATTCTGCATCTATAAATAGGTAGCTATGATAGGAGAACACTCCGTGAGACTAATGTAGCTACGGAAGAGGAGCACTCTTTGTGACCAATGTAGCTATGCAAGGGGAGCACTATTGGTGACCAATTTAGCTATGGAAGAGGAGAACTCCTTGTGACCAATTCACATCAGAAAAATTGCATCAAATGGCAGTGCCATGAGGGTTGTTGATTCAAAAACCAGCTACCTATGAACGAGGACATGATACAGTGATACACAGAGGATGGCGTAAAATTTAAGGGAAGAGTATGTAACAACCCTCCCTTGTGTGCTAAATTATTATAAACCTAAGTTGAGTTAAAGCTAGGTGTGATATCCTCCCTTGTGTTTTAAATGATTGTGAACATAAGTTGAGCAAAGTAGGTGTGATAGTCTCCTTTATGGGTTAAATTATTCTAAACCTAAGTTGAGGAAATATAGGTGATATGTAACATGAAACGAAAATGTGTTATTAAATAAATTAATAAAATAAATCACTTGGAGGGTGGAGCACCAAGAGAGAGGAGATTCTTGCCAAATCCCATTGTGGAATGGGATAGAGATGAATCTTTCATGATAAAGCTTCTGGATGTGATTCTAGATAAGCTTGGATGGATTGGAGATCCATCAGATGGATGGGAGATAAAGATCTGTCAAACATAAAAGCTTTGCGAGAGATAAAGGAAAGATTTTACGAGGAAAAGCCTCATGTGAGATAAAGACAAGAGTTTCCGAAAAAGACCTAGGAAAATGGAAAAATCCATAAAAGCAGGATGCTACTAATGGAAACTAAGTCATGAAAGAGGGTATTAAATACAAAGTTCATTGATCAATTGAGAACAATTGATCCTTGGCAAGAATCTCAGCTCGGGGGGAATCACAGGTGATTCATGGTTGGGTGGTGGTGCTCCTCCCTCCAAGTGATGTTTTAGTTGGGATCATGTGTGTGGAAGGTTCTATATGTTTCTTTCCCATGTGTGTTATAGATTCAGTTGTTTACTAATAGATTTACTGATGTTTTCCTTCATTCTGATCGAAGTTTACTTGCATGGAAAATAATGTATGAATATTCATGTCCTTTTTATATTGTTAAATTGATAGTTCATGTGTGTATATGTGGGGTTAATATGTAAGCAGTAGAAGAACTAATAAGTTACCTGAAGTAACCATTCATAAGTTTACTTATCTATGTTATGTAGAAGTTAGCTTACTTATGATTGATTCAACATATGACCTTGTGCGTAGTAAAGGTGCTGGTACTAATTAATTATGTGACCGTCTAATATTAAGGTGGATACTTTGAATCTAAAGTTTATCATTCATAGTTAAAATGAAGAACTTACACATGTATGACAATTAGAGATTATTTAAGTTAATGAATTCTAAGACATAAATTGGTACATGCATGGAATGATTGACATCCAGTGTGGAACTGATGCATTTCGCCATAGGAATTGAACAATGATAATTGTACATGTATGTTAAATGAGATCCTCATTATTCATACTATGACAGTTGGGAAGTATATATGTGATTAAGCAGAATCTTAGGTAATAATGCATTTAATCATGTAAAATAATGGTTCAAGTTATCTATGCCATGGATGTCATCAGATGTCATCCATAGAAGCTAGCCTCGTTAGTTATGCAGGGAAGTTTGTAATCATGAGTTATGTCCATGATAGTTACACTAGAGTCCAATTACTACCATTAATGATAGGTGGATTAATCAAGGAATTTTTATAAGTGCATAATATGGTTACTTCGTCTTCATCTACTGAATCATGGTTATTAGATCCTAACACATAAGTTTGACAAATAGGCTTTAAAGACCATACAAGAACCACTCTGTAGTCAAATTGATAACGACTAGGGAGTCGGTTATATAATTACAAAGGGTGATATAGAGTCAGGATAAAGATAACCCTTGTCAGTATTACATCTTAACTATGAAATGGAGAATTTTTTTTACAGATTGGGAGCATAGGAGCTATATTTCTAGGGTAGGCTAAGGAGGTTTGTTACAACCACCATCACTAACTTCCATTGCAAAGAAGCTTTGCCACATCCTTGCTAGCTTCGAGTTCATAATTTGGTAGAGATACGATGATAGAAATGAGACCATAATTTACATCAATTACATCCAATTTAGTTAGGGGGATATTTTTGACATGCTTATTTATGTGCGCAAAAGATAATCTTGCTCCAGTGAGTGATTGGATGAGATTGAATCAAGACATCCCTACATTGATTTCCACATTCATGAAAGCCATGACTCCCCTAGGGCCCTGGGTGTTGGTCATCCACTGATTCATCTACCTTGATATGTCATCTATTGGATGCTTTTTGGTTTTTCTAATGGTTTGGGCTATCTGGTTATTTTTCCTTTGGAACTTATGTAAGAAATAGTATTATCTTCTCTATATTTGCACTACTCTCTTGGCTAACCAATCTAATTGGAATGAAGTTGGGAGAGCAAGATATATATAGATTATACGATGTACCTTCATGAAAATTTAATGAAAATATTTTGGCCAACAAAAAAAATTAGAAAAAAATATAAAATAAAAATGTTGAATTAATTTATATTACAAATGTATCAAGAATTTGATCTTTAAAAATTATTATGATTATAGAGCCTTAAAATTTCCAAATAAACCTTTATAATAAATTTTTGTCCATGGTAAAACAATACCTTTTACATTTGAATTATATTATCACTTTGTTTACAAAATACCTTTCATTAAAATACAACCACCCCGATGAATTACGATCATTAAGAAAATTAGTACAATTTCATAACATAATTCATAAAGATTAACATATAATCTAATAAAATTTTGAAATCACTTCTCAAGATATTATAAAATATATATTAAAAGTATTATATTAAATTTTATTAATGTAAATCTAGTATAACTTTATCAATATTTTGAAAGAATGGACTTTGTCTCATTATATTTAGTTTAATTTAGACATAAAATTCCTTATATTATGTATAAAAAAATTTAATGGAAATATTTAAAAAGCATCAAACAAATTTTGTTATTAGAATATTAATAATATTTTTATTAATAGTATTAAACTATATTGATAATTAGTTGTTAATCACAATGATTAATTATTATCATAAATTTAATTATTTTATATTAGAAGTTGTTATTTAGCTTATTTTGATGAATGACTAATATAAATCATTAATTAGAATTAGAATATATATATATATATATATATATATATATATATATAAAATATATATATAAATATATATATAATATTTTATACTTGAATGTTATTTGGCATGAATATTATTATTTTTATTCATAATGTAATATATAAATTTATATTGTTACTTTGGTAATTTTTAAAAACAACTCAATGGAAATGAATATTATAATTGACTATTATATCAAAAATTTCATAATTTTAAGTTAGAAGAGATTCATTATACATTCATTCTTAAACTAAGTTTTCTAATTTTTGTGCTTATATATAATTTTTTTATGTGATGCATTGTATATTTTTCATGTATATTTCTTTTAGGTTCATTCTATATTTTTCATGTATAATTTTTTTAAGTGATGTATTATATATTTTTCATTGACTCAAAATTTTGTGAAATATATTGTAGTCAATGTCAATTTATAGCCATTAACGTTTGTATAGTTAAATGTTTATAGCCAAACATACATTACATTTTTTAAGATATAGGAGCTATCTTAGTTATTTATGCTAAACATTTTGCCATTTACATAGAGAAATAACAAATGACAAAGAATCTTAATCTCACATATTTATAAACATGTCATCAAAATATAGCATACAATATTTTCAAAGTTCAAAATATACACATTATATTAAACACCTACACTTCTTAACGACTTTCTATGATTTGAACATGCACCACAAATTACATCATTTTATAGAGATAGTTTCTCTTAAACAAGGATAAATATAAATAGCTATTGATAAAAAAGCTTGATTTCAAAAATATTTAAGAAAGAACATGCACCACAAATTCCATCATTTTATAGAGATAGTTTCTCTTAAACAAAAATAAATATAAATAGCTATTTATAAAAAAACTGATTTGAAAAATATTTAAGAAATGTTGAAACCAATTATATTATATTTTTTTAACAATATATGCCTTAACAATAATGTGAATTTGTATTTTGATCTTTTCTTTTACTTATATCTAATTTAAGCTATAAAAAAAACTATAACACTTTTCTTTTATCCAATTGTGATAAAGTATATGATTTTGTAATATTACTAAATGTTTGATTTAGTGACATGGTATTTATTTTATCTTTTAGATGTTAATTATTTAGATGGATGTTTTTTGTTCATACATTTAATGTAACCTTTACCTATCATATGCATATTATAAATGATGTCATTTTAATTTTTCATATTCATATTATTTTGTTATTCCCATAGACATTATTTTATTAAATTTGAAATAATTTAGGTTTGATCCTTTTTATAAATGGGTAATATATATGCTTTATAAGTCATATTATTTTTTATAAAATAATTATATTATGGGAGAATTAATATTATATGTTGATAAAGTTAATCTAATTTTTTAGTATTGTGATGCTTTTCTTTTTACTGTAATTTACAATAACAATTGATTACATCCTAGATTTGTTAATTACCTGAGCTTGTTGATTTGTTTGCTTTGATTACATTGATGTTTAGAACTCTTTTGGATTATACTATCATTTAATAATTCTTTATGTTATGAATTATATGAAATATTGACATATCAAGAGTTATTTAGTTTTGTTGGATAATTTCATTGGGTAAATGAACAAGGGATTTGCTTGATAATGGACATATATGATTTTTACTATTAAAGTAATTTACTTATATAAATCTATTCATGACCACTCAATTGGATATGAAGAACCACATGGATATGTGATGCAAAGTGAATTTAACTACACACCTAAGTCATGTATATAACATTATCTATAAATTTGAATATGATGTTGTAAACATGCTAATATGATTTAAAACTTGTGAGAAAAAATGACCTATTTCAAAATTTAAATGTAATTAATCTCATATTAATATATTTAATTTTTATAATTAATTTATAATATCTTTAAATATTTAATGTTGTTTTAATGTATCTTTTAAACTATATAAAAAAACCATAAAATCCAAGTATTATTTCACCCAAACTTAAACACTACTTTTCCCTAATACAAAGACATATACATACCTAAAAATGCATAAACTTTCTTGAACACTTTTAATCAATTTTTATAAAGATGCGAATATAAAAATATATCTTTAAGAGTGAAGGTTTAAGAATATGTGTATGTATGTATGAATGATGATAATAATTTTTCTTGTTCTGTTTATAACATTTGTGGTTTGGTATTTTGATTATTTGTGATTTTTATATAGTTAGTATATTTAAAATTAATTTTGACGATATATTTGAAAATTTATTTTGGAGAGTTATTTTATAGTTTTTAATAACTTCTAATTTGCAATGTTCTAATAAGGTGGCCAAAATTAGATGACTTGTATTCACGGGTTTGGAAGAAGTGTTATAAATTATGTGATATACAATATCCCTATTTCTAGCCAAATTGTAAACTTTTACCTCGTAAATGACCACGACCCTAGCTCTGATCATAGACCTTTAACCTTAATGGTAAACTTTGGCATGCAAAAAAAGCACATGTATAAGAATTATGAGAGTCAAAGCCATCGGTTTATTTTTCACTTGCTTCATCGTGTAGCTTAGAAAGCCATCCATATGCTCATGTGTCAAGCCTTTTCACTGTTATAGTTGATGTACCCATTCTTGATAGCAAGCTTCAAATGGAGCATCATTACTTTCCCTCTCGCCTAGTATACTTCTCCAATTCTGCTCCCCCTCTCTTGCCCTATGGTTGTATTCTAAGCCCCCTATGCTCATCTCCCTATATTCATTGCTCAAATATCTACTCTTTATTTGCTCCCTTATTTGGGTTCCTTCCTTAGATTTCCAGCCATTTGTGTTTGTCTCTAGCAGGTATCATTATCTTTTCTCTACTTCTCTTTTATCGACTTTCATCCCTCCATATTTAGACATTGTTGGTGGTCACCATAGGTGGTGGCTCTTATTGCATTATCTCCATCCCTTGTGCACCTACTAAATTGCTACCCCACAACTCTCTATAGCTCCTTTCTCCCTTTCCCTATTTTGAGGCTTACATATATTTTCTATCCACTCCTCCATCATTCATTAGTGCACTTTTATGCATATAGGTGTGAGTTATTATCAAGAAGAAGACCACCAAGGAAAGAAACATATGCACCATTGTGATACCCCTGAAGCAACAAAATTTGCAAATATTATTGTTTTTATGTACTTGTAAACATTGTGGGGCCAAGACTAAAGTCATCTAATAATTCTTGATGTCATGAATACATATGACTAGTGAAAATATCAATATTTACCTAACGTTATTGGATAGTTTGGTTGGGTGTATGAACAAGTAACTTGATATGATGGTTGATATATGCTTTGTACTATTGAAGTTATCTACTTGTACAAATATATTAATGAACTTTCAAGTGGATATGAAGAACCACACGGATATGTAATTCAAAGTGAGTTAAGTTAGACACCTAAGTTGTGGTTAAGACATTATCTATCAATTTGAATATGATGTTGTGCACATGCTAATATGATTTAAAAATTGTTGGAAAAATGAGTTATTTGATGCATGTATCTAAATGTGTGTGAATATATATATGTATATGTATATGTATATCTATATGTATATCTATATCTAGATAGATAGATAGATAGATAGATATAGAATCGTAGACATGTGTAAGTGTTGTAAGGATATGTTGATATATGATAGAAAAATTACACATTTCCATGAGGGAAAACCATATGAAGTAACTCACAAGGTATAACTAAGTTGCAAGTTATAGCTACATGCAATCTTGAGACCTCAATATCCACGGACGTCTCACCATGAGTAAATGAAATGTAGATAACATAGAATTTTTTCATGTTATACTGGTTTTCTTCCTACCATGAAAATGTTTATTTTAATTTATGATCATAAGCTCACCATTGGTACTAATTTTATTGGTATTAGTAGTAATGTTGACGCAAATACAATATTTCATGAATTATACATTTATGTGCATATCAAAGTTACATTATGAATATGTAAATTTATGAAAGTAATATTCCTACAAGGATAATTACATGTATTTCATAAGAGTGAGCATCTAGGCTAAAAATATATTTGATTTAGTTATGGAATTTGAAATCCAAGTTAGACATTAACCATATGTATTAGTATAAATTTAATATACAATTTTACATTCTTCTTTTTAATTTAAAAAATAAATTTCATTTGAAATAATCAAGAAAGTTAGTAATGATAATAGTAAACTTTGAAGATTTCAAAAATTATTGAGAAAGGAAAAAATAATATACATTTTTAGAAATTAGAATTAATTATGGAAGGGATGTGAGGAGAGATGAATAATAAAGATATTAGTGATCTAATAATTAGAAATTTTTCAAGAGTGGACATATTGTATTTTCTACAAATAATATAAGAAGAGTGAGAGAGAAGTTATAGAAAACATCTAAATAATTATTTTAGTATTGAAAATTTTTAAAATGAAATGTTAAAATATTTTCCCCTAATTATATTAAATATTTATTTGAAAATAGATATTCCATATTTTTTTTAATAATTACATAATTTATTAGTAAAATACTCAAATCATTTGATTAATTTAATGTGTAAAATTTCATGTAACCTTTGTAACTTGGACCCAAAAACCTTTACCCCTCTCAAATTCACCAAGTAAAAAAACCTAAACAACAGACCTAAGAAAACCTATCATCGCCCTGCATAAAGAAATAAAATAAAATTAACCCACAAAAACTTACCCCCAGTATTCACAAGATCGATAAATTGAAAAAAAAAAACATATAAATTTAATATAAATAAGCTTTTTAAAAACTTTATATTAACATATGCTGACTTTAACGGTAACATGATAAAAACGTGGAAAGCGAACGAGACCTAATAGTTTGCAATATTCAATAATATTTTGACAAATTTGAGAAATGTTCGAGCCTTAAACGTCAAAAGATCGACGCCTCTTGAATTCAGATCCACATTTAACTGACATGTGGAAAGCCTTGCCACCGAATAGCGAGTCATCATGAAATTTCATCATCACCGATGCTTGGCTTTGAATGTACCGCTCATGTCAATGTGAAAACGTGCGCCTACATCCCTATTTCCGTCACTATGTCCATTAATTTCGACTGCATCCACCGCTTCTTTCTCCCGTTGATCAGAGAAATTTGACGTTTTGAGATGCCTTCTCTACGAAACGAAAAAGATATGTTCGATGTTTATACTGACATTACCAACCAACGTAAATATTTCAACTTAAATTTTTGTTTTTTCATATTTATAAATTAACGTATGAGCGATCATTATTTAAGCGTGTTTGAATTGAACAGAATACGTGAGGCCAAGTATTCAAACGCTTTTGTGGGTCAATAAAAAACACAGAAGTGGGAATATATAATATATTTATTTGTTTTTTTTGTAAATATATAGATAAAAAAATATTTGTGGTCAATAAAAAACACAGAAATGGGAATATATAATATATTTATTTGTTTTTTTTAAATATATAGATAAAAAAATATATATTTATGGTAGATTTTGTATTAGTTCTATTTTGATTATAAAAAATTATAGTTTTGTGAATTTAAAATATTAGAAAAATGTAAAAATCTGATGTTTAAATTTAAATTGAAAATAAATGAAGAGATTGTGGTGGGAAGTTGAATTGGTGATCATTTTGTTGAAGTTGATGATGATGATAATGGTGGTTAACCTCCGTTGAGACCAAACTTTGGTCTATCGGACCTAAAGAAACAATTATTTAGTTTGATTTAAGATTTTATTCCTATGCTCAAAAAGCTTGGAGAGAAGCTTCGTGAGCTCACTATAATTTTGACATTGTAAAAGGCTAGGAAGGTTACTATTGTGACAAAGATTATGAAACTGAGATCTAATGTGGTTGTACACAGGGCGCTCTAAGAGGAAGTGGTTTTCATCCTCGATGTTCCTATTCTCACATAGATGGCAGATCCTTTCCATCCATGGTGTTTTAGGGACTGCCCAATGACATGTTTCACTATGGAGCTCATGAGAATTCATTCTAATCTTTGCTATAGTAATTTTCTTTTTTGAGCTAGTTAAAATAGAGAGATAGTTTTGATCTTCTAGGGTGGGGTTGATGACCTTCTTATAATAACTTAATTTTCTTTTAGTCACTAAATTTTTCTCACACCACATTTTTTCTTTGAACTTAGAAGTAACAATATCTTTAATGTTATTAATGTTTTGCAATGCATCATTCTTGTTAATCTCCCAATAGTTTAACCAGGCCCTCATGTATTTATACCACCCCCATTTGAGCCTTAGCTCGTTTTGGCTAGAATTTATAGCTAGCTTAGGAAGTCTATGATCTCCTATGTTATTGAGTTTGTGCTTGTACAGTAGAAGCCTAATCATAGTTAGGCTCTCGATAGGGGAAAGACCTACTTCTATAAGGAGAATAGGATAGGGTGTATTACTTTTAAATCTTAGGTTATACGTTATAAAACGCTTTTGGATTTGCTCAATCTTTCTCCATGATTCTCTAGAGATGCTACAACCCCAAACCTCACATCCATATAAGATAACAGGAGTGACTAAAGTTTCAAAGAGGAACTTCTTTTTATCCCACATTATGAGGTTTTCCATTTTACAAATATTTTCAAGACCAAAATAAGCTTTCCACCCCCCATTAATCCTTTTCTCAATGCTATAGTTCCAGTTTAGCTTGTGATGAATATCAATTCCTAGGTACTTGTAAGAATAGACTTCCTCCATGTTATTATTGTCATACATAAAATTAGCGTAAGTTTCCTTCTTGGATTTGATAATCATAACTTGTTTTTTGTCAGTGTTAACAATCATACCCATGGTAGAGCAGAAATCCTTAAGAAGCCTAAGTTGCTTATCAAGATCAGATGGGCACCTTGCGAGAAGAACAATATCATCAACATAGAGAAGAAGGATGATGACTATCCCAGCTAATATTGTGCCAGCACATCCCGCTTCCTCTAAATAGCCTTCAAGCTTGTTGATGTAAATGCCAAATAGGGTGGGGGAGAGGGGGCAACCTTGTTTAACTTCGATATTACACTTAGTATCTTTCGACCACCCCTCATTGCTCTTTAGCTTGGCAATTACCTTCTCGTATAACCTTATAGCGGCAGCTCTCAACTTGAAAGGAACCTTTAGTTCTTCTAGTCTATTCCAAATGTTGTTTGTAGGAATCGTATTGAAAGCCTTTCTAAAGTCCACAAAGCAACAGAAGAGATTGGATTTATCATTGCGACATTCCTCCACAATTATCCTGAGCGTAACAAGGAGGTCTATTGTTCAGTGATGCCTTCTGAAACCTTCTTGGCCTTTAGCCTACTTACCTTCACTTTCAAGCCATATGCTTAATTTCTTTTCCAAAATACTACCATATAACTTGGCTAAGAGAGGGTTGATCATAATTGTCTGATAATTAGAGGGGTTATTTGTATCACCACTTTTTAAAATAGGGATAATGAGGCTCTCAGTCCAAGGTTTAGGGAACCCTTGCTTGACTGCTTGATTGAAAAGCTTGTGGATGTGGGGGATGAGGATAGGACCTACAATTTTTAAGATTTCTGACTGGTAGCTTTCAATGTCCTTATCTTTCCCATTAGCTAGGCGATCAACCCCAAGCTCAATGTCTTCTAAAGAGAAAACTTCTTTCATTTTGAGCAGGGTTTTCAAGTTATCAATGACATCTGGAGATTCATAAAGCTTTTTAAGATAGGAATTCCAATCGTGAAGAGAAATTTTATTATTATCGCTAGTTTTCCTAGTCAAAATCTACCTCCAAAATTTCTTAGGAGCTACCTTAGAGAGGTGTAAAAGATTCTCATGTCTTTGACAAATTTACTGCCTCTTTTTCCTTTTAGTTAGGGCTTTGTATATTTTTATCTTGTCCATTTTAAGAGATTCATCAATAGCTTCCTTAATTGCTCTCCTCGCACTTTTACAATCTTTGTCATACCATGGGTTGGTTTTGTTATTTCTTTTATTATTTGAAACTTCAATTGAGAAATTGTTAATAGAATATGAGAGGGTTGTAGTAAAATTATGATAAAGGTCATCTATGTTGTCTATACTAGATAAAGGAAGAAAAATAAATTTTAATTAATTTAGAAAGAGGTCGCTTTTATTTCTATCAAATATTAAGTTCTTTTGGCTATAAGGATTATTTTCTATGGGATCCCTATGCATGACAAAATTGAGAGTTATAAGTAAAGGCCTTTGGTCAGGGTCAGGCTCGTGGTTGTTTAAGATGTCAAAATTTATTATTTCATTGTATAACAGAAGATCGGAAATAACATAGTCTACCATGCTACTGCCAAGTCCATGGATGCAGGTCAACTTACTGGAATTGGGCCACTTCTTTAGACTGTTGCAAATTATGAGATCCTGAGCACTACAGAGCTTGACTAGCTTCGACCCAAACAAATTTTCTCCGAGGTCTTCAGAGCTCCTTTTGTACCTACTAGCCAGAGTAGGGTCTTCATCTAACCAAAGAGGATTAGGGTTGGAATGATTGCTTAGAATAATAGCTTGATTAATTGAAGCTAGAGCATTAAAGTCACCTATTAAAAGGATATTACCTTCATTCCTTAGGCTAGAAATATCATTCTCTAAACCATTGTAAGGGCTATTTTTATCTAGATTCTTCTTCTTATAGAAGTTAGAATTGATTGGGGGAAAATAACAGATTGCTATGTAGGTCTTTTTATTATTAATGTCATTGATCTCTATCCAACTATATTGGTTGTGAGGGGCGTTTTTATAAATCCTAGCATGGGAGGAGATGTTCTTCTGGGGGAGATGTTCTTCTTAATGTAACAAGCTATTCCCCCAATGCCTCTACGGGAGGATTGCTTGTTCCAAGTAGACCAATGTAAAGCCATCTATGTTAGGGACCTTAGATTCTTCGTGATCCCAAGTTTTAACAAGAAAAATGATATCAACATCATTTGAGATCCAACTTAGCTTCAGGCCTCTGTTCCATGGAAAGCACTGACAGTTCCAAGAAAGGATCCAGAGCATGTTGAATTGCTATTTATTACTATCTTTTTGGTTTCTATCTCAAATAAAGGGTTTTCTATTTCTGATTATTGCTCATTTTCCTTACTTTCTAGCTTTTTTTACCTTTTGAACCTCCTTTCTTAATTCGGCTTGATCTTCTGGAATGAGATCTTCATTTATGAATATTCTCATTCCTTTTAGACTTGAGGCTTACTAAGTATGTCATACTTATGATTAGTAGAGCTCACCTTTATTCAGATTAGTTTTCCTTTATTCTCGGTTAATTTCCCCAACCTTGTTTCTTCTGTGAGACAGGTTTTTTCAATTTGTAATCTATTATGTAATTCTGTCTGGGCTATGGCTAAAGTATCCTCATCTTCTTCCTCTTTTAAACTGAAGACTATAAGGTTCAAGGCCCTTTTGTTACGCTCATGGTCTAATTCTATTAATTTTTCATTTCATCTTTAATTGGTTTGATATCGAATTTATCTACCACATTATTTAGGGTGAGGCAGCTATTAACTTCGTCCTCTAGTTCTTTAATCATGTCTTTCATTTTAAGAATCTCTAAAGTATCAGCATCTCCTTGCTAGCATGTGTGGTTAGTATCTTGGTTTTGTTTTTCTATAGCCTGCAACCTAGTCTCCATTGCCTCCATTTTATTCTCCAATAGTTCTGTTTTATTTTCTATTTGTTTTTGGATCGTGTCTTCAAGAGATGCAAATTTATTTTCCAGCATGGATTCTGATTCTTTTTGTAGCTTGGCTTCTCTTTCTTCTCTATGTTTATCTAAAGATTCTATATAGTCATAAAGGCCTTGTAGAGTGATTGTGCTAGGTCTGCCTTTGGTAGCCTGTGCACCTAATTTCAGCAGACCTGACTGCAAGATCGCCTGTGCCCACTGCAACATGCAAACCTAATTGGATTGGGAGCAATATTCTTGAGAATCGTTGCAATTTTCTGGAATACTGTGAGCCTGAAAGTGTATACCACTTACTTATGATCTACGCGCCTCAGAAGATTCTCTACCTCTGTGATTATATGAATGCAGACCTGCGATTATAGAGAATGCAAATATATAACCCAACCTATGCGATTATATAGAATGCGAGCCTCAGAGTGTATATATATATATCCAACCTCTGTGATTATATTGAATGCAAATATATAACCCAACTTCTGCGATTATATATAACCGAACCTCTGGGATTATATGATCTGCCACCTAAGAGTGTGTATATATATAATGCGGGCCTACAATTATAGAGAATGCGAATATATAACCCAACCTCTGTGATTATATACAATGCAATTATATGAATGTTAAGAATGCGGGCCTGCGATTATAGAGAATGCCCATGGAAATGCTTTAATAAAACAATGCCCATAAGAATGCTCGTGAGAATGTGATTATATGACTATTAAGAATGCAGGCCTCATAGTGTGTGTGTGTGTGTGTGTGTATATATATATATATATATATATATATATATATATATATATCTATATATATATATATATATATATATATATATATATAACCCAACCTCTGTGATTATATGAATGCGATTATATATAACCGAGCCTCTGCGATTATATGATCTGCTGCCTCAAAGTGTATATATATATATATATATAATGCGAGCTTGCAATTATAGAAAACCAAGTATTATGTAAACCATGAGATTGAAAGTCAAAAAAAAAAACCAAAAAAAAAAAATTAGAAAAGGCAAAAATAAAAAACAATAAATTGAAATAAAAAAAAAAATAAGAAAAACTTGTCCCTAGTAAAAAATAGTTAAAAAATCTATTTTAATTATAACATATTTTTAATAACATTAATACATTAATGTATATAATATGAGTATAAGCTAAAGATAGTTCGATTGATCTCATGAATACTTGGTTTTCAAGTGTGTGAGAATCAAATATATATTCTAAATGGCATATTTGTGATTTTATGAAATAGTTATATCTTCAATTGCACTTTTATGGATATATTTATGATAATAGTGTCAATTCTTTAATATATAGTTGCTAACTATATATATGAATTTGATTTTCACATTATTAATACTTAATATATATGAATATATTTTAGGATAATACCGTCAATTCTTTAATATGTGGCTGGTAACTATACATATGATTTTTCTTTCTAAAATATCTAAATCTCTTTTTCCTTTTAGTATAAATAATTCAATCATCCTATACAAATTTTATAAATAAATAATGATATTCTTATTTTAGTTATATTTTAACAAAAAAACTTTTTCCTTTTACTATAAATAATTCAATCATCCTATACAAATTTTATAAATAAATAATGATATTCTTATTTTAGTTATATTTTAACCAAAAAAATTATTTACATAGTTACATTAAATTTAACTATTCATTCTATATTTTGTATTTTCCATAAAAATTTGTCTAAATACAATTATATATTTTATCTATTTATTTTATTTTGTTTAGGATATTGTAATTTATTTTAAATTATTCACATTTTAATTGCTTTAATTTCTTTTATATTTGTTATTGTATATTGTATTTATGTTAGAATTTGATGTGTATTTGAATTTTTTTTACTTGTGTAACACTACTGAGTGCAACATTTACCACATTAATTTAGATTACTTATTGTAAATATTAAAGTGACCTATTTTTTTATTTCTTTCTTTAAACAAAAAGGGATAAGTAATTAGACTTTTTTGTTAAAAGAACGCTAAAGAAGAATTCCAAGAATCTCCAAAACAGTTGAGGGAAACAATTTTATATGATCCCTCTGCCTTCTCCTCGGAGGAGGACTATGTTTTCTATGTGGAAAAGTGTTAGGAAAGACCAGCAACAATCTCACCGTGTTGGAGTAATGCTGGCCTAAGGTTGTTCTTGAGGTGGTTGTGAAAACAGTGAAACTCCTTTGGTGAAATAGGGTACTGTTGGCCTAAGGTTGTTCTTGAGTTGGTTGTGAAACTAGTGCAACTCCTTTGGTGAAATAGTTGAGATCTGAACTGGACAAAGAAGTCTTGAGGTTCATTAAGTATCTTCAACTACACAAAACCACTGTTTTGGAGCAAGGAGCCTGGGGGAGATCCAGGACGTAATTGCCTGACTCGTGGTTGGGAGGATGATTTTCCAATGAGTTCAATCATACACTGGTAAGGGGTTTAGGAAGGTTTTGATTAAATTTTTTATATTCTAGTTTCCAAAAGATTTTTTTCTTACATAAGTCAATAGAAGCTTTCAGCAAAGGTAGACTTTGATTTCTATTTGATTCCTATAAAGACAGAGTAGTATATTATTAGAGTATTCAAAAAGCCTAATGAAAGGAAAGATAGCATGTATAATTAGATTTACATATAATTGATTTTCTATCCGTCTTACTTCAGTATCAATAAAGGATTTTTACGGGTGCTATGGAGAAGTAATAACCATGTATTCCATTCCTCCAAATAGCTTGTATAAAGTCATAACATAATATTGGAATACGTATAACATATTTCTATTGGAAAATTTAGAACTGAAAGAACCTACATCGTAGGAAACCCCAAAATGAGAACCCATGTGGGTCGACTATCTTACAAATAATTGGATAATAACATTGTCATAATAAACTAGCAACCAATGGTTCTACAGAGTGAAAGATAAACACAGCACAAAAGAAAATACTATTGATACATTAGGACAAAACTATTCTCAGATTTATTCTTGCAGGTTAGTTGTGGTGGATAGCTGAGAACGGTTCTGAGCTGAAAACCAACAATAAATTGGCAACCAAGATGGCTAATTTATTAATTTTATAGGTGCAGTAATAAGAAATTAAAATGAATCTCAATTATTATTATTCTTTCAAGTGAAATCATAAGAGACAAAATAACTTAAGAGTCATTGAAACCTTGCCATAATGTTAAAGGAAAACAAAAATATATGATACACAATTATTAGTCCAATATATATAAATATAAACAAACTATTAAAAACCCAAGTTCCAGGTCATAGAGACCTTCTATTACCACCAAATGGAGGAGAAATCCTCTTATAATTTCAACTAAAGATTCAACATGATACATAAAAGAGGTTCTACTATGAGAAAAACCCAAAAGGGAGAACTGAGAAAGATTATAACCGAAATGGGACAAAGCCTAGAGTCATAACAAACCAAACACAAATGAAACCCAACCCTCGGAGTGTGGTTAAGGTTTGAATTCATAAGACTACAAAAGCCAAGCCATTAATTGTCTCAAGCTTACACCGAAGAAGTTATTAAGCACCTGGAACTCGAAGCATTGTGGAGAATGACCATGACATCCATCAGTAGCGCCACCAGAAGTCAAGTCAGGGAGTGAAGATCCTTCACCATGTGCAAACCATACACATGTAATAACACAAAGGGCATTAATAATTCGAATGATAAATGAACCCATGGAAACCAAACCGGAAAGCTAACATGAAAATCCAAATACCTGAGATACTTAACTACTTGGGAAATTTCTGCGAAGAAGAGAAATGTCTGTAGTAGAACCACTAATTTTCCATTTATGTCTGTAACCAAGGTAAACAAGGTTGCTTTTTAATGGAAAACCAAAAAGGAAGGGTAATATTAGCATAAAAATGAGGAGAAGAGACCCGCAATACCTCCATCCAGTTCGCAGACAACTTGAAACATAAACCTTTCCAGATATTTGACAGAGTATAAACCCTCTCGGGCAGAGATGAAAGGAAAAACCAATTAACTAGTTGTGGAGGAGGTGGAGTAGAACCCTAGTGGCAGCGACGCGAAATGATGGACAGGAAAAAAGGTTTAGGGTCTCCCTTACCCTCACAAATTCGAGAACCGTCACCATCATTGGATTAAGTGCTAGAGGATCAACGACCATGGCTATCGCCAAGTGTAGGCCACCAATGGAGTGGGAAATTCGAGGTGAGGCCATGGGTAAAGTAACATGTAACATCACCATCATAAACCTTAAACCCAAAACCTTGCAATGTGCCAAGTGCGTATGTATTCGCAGCATAAGGACATGGTACATAATCCAAAAGAGATCCAATGTATTAACTAAACCCAAATTGAAAGCCAAATATTAAAGTTGGTACATTTAATACAATCAATTCATTTAATATGAGATTCATAATTATGAACATTGGTACATTATCATAGGCTTAATAATGTTGCATTTTCCAAATAATATAACCGTGCTATGTGTTTTTTTTTTTCTAGGTTAAGACTAAACTAAGTACCCACGGGGAATTGAACCAGTGACCTATCACAAGGAGTGCCTTAACAGCGCACCCATTCACCGTCAATCCAAAGCCCCGTGGGCAATAACCGTGCTATGTGTTAACATTGCAGTCATTTTTTTTTATTTATTTTTGTGAAATAGTTAGAATCAGTACATGTTACAACTTGCTATAAAAATGATGTCTAATTCTTTACACTTTAAATAAAATAATTTTATGTCAACATTATATACAAAGAGTGGGTAGATAAACATGTATACTTGCTTCTTAAGTTGTAGGATTTGAATACTATAATACTTACTATAAGGTAGATGTATAATTACTTTCATGCTTAATATCGGATTGACATGTGAAAATTAATGTATATCAATTTTAACTATAAATCTATCATAGGTTGAAAAAGATTAAAATTTGAGGAAATGCTTTCTCCTTTAAGACTGACATTTTATTGGTGTGTTACTCATATGTGGTTAAGATGGACATATCATTCTTATATATACTTATGCATTAAAAAATGTGATTTAAAAAATGAAAAATTATACATGGTGTGTACTTGTGTGTAACTTTTCACTTTCTAAATTACATTTTTTGAATGCGTAAATGAATTAAACCTTTGAAAGTCCTCTTCCACACTTGGATTGTGTAGACAACACAACCTCAAATTACTATTTCAACAAATTTGTGCTAGAGTTTAGATCAACTTTATTGAACAATATACTTAAAAGAGGGCCAAGATGTAAAACAAATAAGTCAACTTATAAAATTACAATCTCAACAAATTTTTGCTAGAGATTAGACCAACTTTATTGAACAATATACTTAAAAGAGGGGCAAAATGTAAAACAACTATAGGGTTAAAATTAAAATTTCAACAAATTTTTGCTAGAGTTTAGACCAACTTTATTGAACAATATACTTAAAAGAGGGCCAAAATGTAAAACAAATGTCGCATCGTAGCGTTAAAATTAAAATATCAACAAATTTGTGCTAGAGTTTAGACCAACATTATTGAACAATATACTTAAAAGAGCGCCAAAACGTAAAACAATTTCAAGAAATTTGTGCTAGAGTTTAGACCAACTTTATTGAAGAATATACTTAAAAGCGGGGTCATGAGGTTTAAGTGGATGTAATGCTTTTAGAAAAATTGCAAATTGATAACTCCCTATTATGGTCCAATCAAATGTTTGAAAAATAATATTGAAAAAAAATCAAAGTTTAGCATTATAACTTGGATTGGTCAACCCTAAAATAACATTGGTCAACACCCAAGTCTATTGCTATATTGCAGGGACTAATAATGCAAATATTTAAATGTTTAATCCTAAGAGTTTACAATTTTCTAATTTCATATATATATATATATATTCCTTAACGTGTGCATTCAAATTTTGTTGTTTATAAATCACAATGTCCATTATTCTCTTTTCAATTTTATTATATTTTTAAAATATTGAAATAATTTATTTATGATTTATATTATTATTATTGGAGTATTATATTTCAATTTTGTATAAAAAATTACATATTTTTTCACATTAAAAATTGAAAATATAATATTTTTTTACAATATTATATTACTTCACATGAACAACTAAATATTTCATTTATTGTTTAGAGTGAGAATGAAATATTTTTCATACATTTCTTTTACGGACTAAATTATAATATAATAAAAAAGCAAGAAAATGACTCTAAATCTATTAATGTTTTAAATATTTTTATAATTAAAAAAACAACTATAATGTTTACATTAATTTTTGTTTTTTCTTGTTATATCTAACATTGGTTTTTATATAAGACATACTTCATTTTTATTTATTGTTTATCTTTGTCTTATATAACATGTGTGTATGTTCTAGCATGAACATTGATAACACTGCATTATCCTTTTTGAGGTATCAAATTCATGTCAATGCGCCTCTGAATGTTTTGAACGCCTACGCAGTGACTTGGATTTATTATTTTTGCAAAGTACGGACGCCACTCTGTCTCATAAAACAATTGTACATGTTAATTAGGTGAAAAATAAATAAATTGGTTGAGTGTCAATTTATTTGTTAAATTTAAAATCAGTTTGTATTTCTGTGCCTTCTTCTGTTCCGTACGGTAAGCTGAAGTTTGATTTTCTTTTGCACATCGTTTCACTGTCGGTTAACGTTGGGTTAAGGGTTGTACTCGATGGCACATGTTTACCTTGCGGCTTAGCGGATGCACGTAATCATATTTTCAAGTTTCATGATTATGAGAAGCAACTAAACACAATACGCCTCCAAACTTCTGTTCGCCCTCAACACTCTTCATGTAAGGTCCTCGGTTAGTCGACTCGGTTGGGCACCGGGCGGACCGGGCACGGGCACGAGTGCGCGGGCGAGTTGGCGGGCGCGCGGGCGAGTTGGTGTGTATGGCGGGCGCGCGGGTGAGTTGGCGTGCATGGCGGGCGCGCGGGCGAGTTGGGCCGCACGACGGGCGGGCGCGCGGGCGCAGGGCGAGCTAAGCTACATGCGGGCGGACGCGCTGGTGCAGGGCGAGCTGGGCTGCACGCGGGCGGGCGCAGGGCGAGTTAGCGCACATGGAAATATGATGTTACACCGGTTCATTGCGACGAAAGACATAAACATTACGAAACTTGCCAAACGATGGAAGGATTGCATTGGAATCTTATACCCAACGAAGCGTGGAAGTGTTGGAGGGCTGGCCGACACATACAAAGGCGTTTTGAAGGGTGTGTAAACCATGTTTGGGTGGTCGGCCGGATGAGCCTCCACCCACACTAAAACACATATATATTGGAGCGTTTTGGAGCTCATTTGTATCAACTCATTCGAACTTGGATAATTCGCATAAGGTGCAGATTTAGGAGTGCGCATAAGGACTTGGAGGAGCACATAACTCATATGCTTGAGTTGGGTTGCGCACTATCGTAAAACGCACTTGGTGGAAGTCGAAGTTGTAGGCAAGTGTGTCGTGGTTTGTTTGAAGAGCTGTTTTGTGTGAAACTTGAGGAGGGAGTCTTGGTGACTCAGGTGAGCACCCTCCCACTGTGCAAGGTATACACAAAGGTTGTAAAAGGCAGTTTTGCCTCTATTGTAAAATTGGCTAAGTATAGACTTGGATTTTGCCAAGGATACTTGTGAAGCTTGTATTATTGAAGAAAGATTGATTAAGACATTTTGTTGGGTAGACTCATTTTTCAGGGAGTTGCCCCTCCCTTTATACTGTGCAATTATGTTCTTGTTATAATTGTTGTTGATAATGAATGAGTATGGGTGGTCATTAGTATAAAGGTTGTACATAATAATACTTGGTTACGAAACACAAACTAAGTAAGAGAAAGTGAATTAGGCGTAGTCCATGAACATTAGTATTGGTGAAAAAAAAGTGTTCGGTGGTGCCACACCTCGCCAAGAGCGGTTGAAAGACTACCGCAGGCATGGGGGCGTGAAAGGTGGTATCAGAGCTAGTCTGAAGACTTGGAGGAGTCTTGTAGGAAGCCGGGTGAAGCAAGTGTGCATACACTTGGAAGTTGATGATAGGAACTTGCGGGTGAAGGAAGTTGTTTCATATACAAATGAAACAAGAGCTGGTGCCTGATTGCAGGGACTTGGTGAACGTGGAGATGACTGAAAAGGCAGAGATGGTGGATGAACCTATGATAGGTGAGTCTAGCCATGATGCAGTTGAGGACCTCCGGTACAAAGTGTTGGAGCAAATGAGTCGGTGGAGTTCTAACTGGGTTTCGATGAAGGCTGAGAACATGAAGATTCGGGAGAGCTGCTCGGAACTAAGGAGGGAACTTGAAGAACTCAAGAGCCAATGCGAAAGTACGACAGATGTTGAACTCAAGGAACTTGATGAGGAGATCCGACAGAGTGGCCTTGGTCCTCAAGAGCTCTTTGATGAAAGAGCCCGGTTGAGGAAGGAAAGCGCCAGGGTGGAAGCCAAAATCAAGCAAGTTGAGGAAGAAATAAAGAAGAAGCTTCTTGGTAAGAAGGTTGCTGATATAAGACACAAGATGAAGCCAACAAAAGGAGGTGATTCCTTGAAGCTGAGTTTTGTGCAAGTGACCGTGAAGGGTGAGAAATTTGCAGCTTTTGTGGATACATGGGCTACTCATAGCTTCTTAAGCAAGAAGGAAGCAAAGACTTTTGGGAAGAAAGCAAAGATGGAGAGGGAATGGAGTGCTTTCAAAGCAGTCAACTCTACCATAAGAGTTGTTGATGGTGTGTTGGAGAACACTCAGGTGAAAGTGGGGTCATGGTTTGGGAAGTTGGACTTGAGAGTTGTGGACATGGATGATCATTCTATGGTGTTGGGGCTAGACTTCATGAGGCTCGCACAAGCCATACCAATGGTGGACCGAGACATTCTCTTGATCACAGCTGAAGGAAAAACTATGATGGTACCGATGAATAGAAAGAGTTGCTTGGGGTATAGACCAAGGATGACTTCTATGATTTTGTATCCCAAAGATCCAAATGTGAAGCATGAGGATGTGGAGCAGAGAGGACTTGGGAGTGTAACTCAAACAACGAAGGAAAGGAAGCTGGTTGACTTCATTGCAAGAGCTGGGAAGAAGAATGAAGAAAGTGAGAAGGCAATCTCACGAACATGGAGGCACTTGATGGGAGCATCCTCTACCGATGATCTTCACAATGGAGTTGCAAATGAAGGGAGTCCGAGTACTACTTCAGAGACAGTGGTTGATGAGGATTATGGAGGTAGGGATCCTGCTGGGATAGTAGACTTTTGCAGATATGCTATGGGCATATATGACTTTCAGTTGACAAAGGACAAGCTAGGTGAGCTTGGATGTACATGTGAGGAGATTGAGGCTGTGCATAGATACTTGAGGACACAACATCAATCTGACACATGGGTGGATGAGAGTCAGGGAGGAAAATTCCTGGCCCTCCTTTTTCTATAGACAACCTTGGAGATGGGTTGGTGTGGAGGCCTTGATAGGGAGGAACCACACCAACTTTGCAAGGGGCCTTGGGAGGAGGCTTCTTTATGATAGATTGCAGACTTGGATGCAGATGGCCAGATGTTGAGATGGAGTCTACATGGGTTGGACATCATGGACAACTAGAGTCATGGACATCAGGTTGGAGATATGTAGCATAATAGTTTGATGCAGGGACATTATGCACGAGTGTGTGTAGAAGGGTCATTCATGATATTCTATGTGGAGTGCCAAAGCAAAGGATGTTGTACAGATGTTGTTATGACATGGAGATACATGAGCTAGTGGAGAGGTTGTACACTCTTGTGCAACAAGACCATGGCTTGGACATGTTGTAGATGATATGGAGTTTTTCATGGACCTGAGCATGGGAATTGGATAGATTCTTGATGAGTCCGAGATGTAGTAGAAGTCAGGGAAAGACTTATCGTGGCATAAGGATGTGCATTCTTATGATTTGGGCGTATGGTTGGACTGATCACTCGACTAGTTTGAGTCATGAGGGGTACCAATGTACAGAGAGATGTTGCTGTTAGGTCGACATGGTGACACATGATACAAATGTGTTGGCATGGTGGAGCATCTGATGAAAGACTACATGGAGGGATGACACATGATGAGGTCGACATGGGATGTTGCAGTAAGCATGTAGCTTGGATGGAGGGACTAGCCTTCCATGATGGAGAGCAGCATGTGGAGATTGTGACAGAGAGGTCGATGATCATGGATCAAGATGATATCTGATACATGACATACCGTTGGGGTGTATACCTTGGTATGGAGAGCTTGGTGGCAGTTGGTCACTAAAGTGAGACATGATGGAGATGGAGTTTTGCATATATTGCAGGGATGTTTGCTGTATGTGGAGGAGTTGACATCATGGATAGTGATGATCTTGGTAGATGGCTACCGAGATGGCATGTTGTCGAGGACGACAATGATTTTAGGTGGCGGAGGATGTAAAGTCCTCGGTTAGTTGACTCGGTTGGGTGCCGGGCGGACCGGGCACGGGCACGAGAGCCCGGGCAAGTTGGCAGGCACGCGGGCGAGTTGGCGTGCACGGCGGGCGCGCGGGCGAGTCAGGCCGCACCACGGGCGAACGCGGGCACAGGGCAATTTGAGCTGCACGCGGGCGGGCACGCGGGCACGGGGCGAGTTGGGCTGCACGCGGGCAGGCGCGCAGGTGCAGGGCGAGTTAGCACACATGGAAATGCGACGTTACACCGGTTCATTGCGACGAAAGATATAAAAATTACAACACTTGCCAAACGATGGAAGATTGCATTGGAAGCTTATACCCAACGAAGCGTGGAAGTGTTGGACGGCTGGCCGACACATACAAAGGCGTTTTGAAGGGTGTGTAAACCACGTTTGGGTGGTCGGCCGGATGAGCCACCACCCACACTAAAACACATATATATTGGAGCGTTTTGGAGCTATTTGTATCAACTCATTTGAACTTGGATAATTTGCATAAGGTGCAGATTTAGGAGTGTGCATAAGGAGTTTCAGGAGCGCATAACTCATGCACTTGATTTGGGTTGCGCACTATCGTAAAACGCACTTGGTGGAAGTCGAAGTTGTAGGCAAGTGTGCCGTGGGTTGTTTGAAGAGCTGTTTTGTGTGAGACTTGAGGAGGGAGTCTTGGTGACTCAGGTGAGCACCCTCCCACCGTGCAAGGTATGCACAAAGGTTGTAAAAGGCAGTTTTGCCTCTATTGTAAAATTGGCTAAGTATAGACTTGGATTTTGCCAAGGATACTTGTGAAGCTTGTATTATTGAAGAAAGATTGATTAATACATATTGTTGGGCAGACTCATTGTTCAGGGAGTTGCCCCTCCCTTTATACTGTGCAATTGTGTTCTTGTTATAATTGCTGTTGATAATGAATGAGTATGGGTGTTCATTAGTATAAAGGTTATACATAATAATACTTGGTTGCGAAACACAAACTAAGTAAGAGAAAGTGAATTAGGCGTAGTCCATGAACATTAGTATTGGTGAAAAGAAAGTGTTCGGTGGTGCCGCACCTCGCCAAGAGCGGTTGAAAGACTACCGCAGGCCTGGGGGCGTGACACTTCACATTGAAATGTCATGTCAAGTTGACATTAATATCTCAGTACAAATACGTTTAATGAAAATAAAGGGAAATGTTAAAATTTTAATATAAACCTACAAATAATCACATTAAATATATAGATTGTTTAAAAAGCTAAATAAAAATTATTTTAGATATGAGAATCTAATATCATAATTATCTTTAATTAGAAAACATCTTAATAATACTAGAGATTATACGTTAACTAATGTATTTTCTAATATTATTGTAGTATATGAATTTATAATTATAAGTTTTGTTATATTTATTATATATATTAGTGAGGAATTTTAACGCTTCAAAATGAATGGCTACTATTAATTTTAATATTCTCAAAATATTATACTATTAATTTTATATTTTCAAAATACTAGTTCTTTTCATTGTCATTTGGATAATTTTAATTAGTTATTATTAAGTAATTGATTCGAAATAATTATTATTATATATATAATTATAAATATTAAATTATTTGTTATTTACAATATATATTTTCTTATTTAAATTTTATTTAGATTTTTTATCAAAATTCATTTGTAATGTAAAAATAATTTGTTATTATAATTACACGTTATTTCAATTATATATAATTAAATTATAAAAATGATATTATATTATTTATGAAGATTATTAGGTTTTGCATATTTTAGATAGAGATGAATCTGACAAGTTGGAAAATTAATGAATAACCGATCAATGTTATGGATACCTTATTGGGAAAATAATTTATCATAACTATTAACCAAAATTACTAGATCAATTTTTGGTAAAGAAAACATTAGAGAGTAGGAACTATTTTCGCTAATGGTAATGTAGTGTAATGTTGCGGTGAGCGATTTACTTACTCTTGAACTATTTTAGCTACGTTGCTCTCATCTTTCTCGACGGGAAACTTTGATCTAGTTAGAATGCCCGGTGCCCCTATCTTCCGTCCCATAAATTCCTCTCCATGCTTTGATCCAAATGGCTTGGGCGGCCCGCCATGAACGCAGCGGAGTATTCCAATCAACAGCATGCAACTCAAAATACTAATTTGATTCCTCATTTTTGCAGCCAGGACTCACCTTTGCCTTCTCAAATAACCAACAACACTGGTGCTGTTTGCCTCTGCTCTGATCCTGTCTGGCAAATGCCGTGGCTTTCTTATAGTATCCACCCTTCTGTACTTACTGTCATTTCGTCGCACTTGCTGATTAGAATTTGAAATTCCTTTGCGCATGTTTTTATCATGGCTTAAGGAACGCACGTTGACTGGAGGGAGATAGGCAAACGTAAGCTGCGAATTCAAAACCCAACACAGACTTGGAAGTCGAAGGTTGATGTTTGACAATGTTGCATTCTAAATAACAGTGACTTCCGTATCTATGACTATAACCACTTCCTCTTATGAAATATTCCTTGCAAACATTTAACTAGCGGCTTTCTGAAGGCTTATTGAACGCCGTCAAGCCTCTGCCACAAGCTAATATGCTATCCTTAAAATTATTTTTTGTCGAAGTTTTGATACGGGAAACTGAACTCCAAAGAATAGAAAATGGTGAACTCTTCCACTCATACTAATGGTGAAGGGAAACTCCAAACAAAATACGGAATATTATACACTTTCGACCATAGGCTCTCCGGATCCTCATTGTTTCCCGTGATATCTCTATGACACCATTTTAGCATGTCATAAATTGAAATCCACGTGTCAAACGTTTCGATTCGAAAAAATTCAAGTACCAACTATCCTCCCCGCGAAGAAAATGAAATCATATACTCAAGTACCTCTCAAATTACAATATGAATCTAAAACATTTTCTATCAAAGAGAATCTATTAACGAGTGTTTTTTAATTATTAAATTCAATATATAGACATTTACATTCAAATTTAAATTGAAGATTAAGGTTAACACGTAAATGTTAGGAATACGTCACCTCATCATATATATATGATTAGTTTAATCGAAATGAAGTTTAAATCTATAAAATATAGCTTATATACATAAATATAATCTGAATATTAATTTTCACAACGGTTCACAATAACTCTGATCATCTAAAATATATAAAATTTATATGCATATGTATTCTACTAGTGATATTTATATTTTAAAAAGTATGATAATAATTATATTTTTTAATAAATAATTAAATAAATTAAAAATTTATATATAATTAATATATTTAATATTTATAATTAATTTATTCTAATTTTATATTTTCAATCTTATTTAATTTATCTTTTAAATTAAAAAAGCATCTATAAAATCTCAATATTACCTCATAGTAATTTAAACACTTCTTCACTCTAGCACAAACACATACATATAAATCATTAAAAATGCATAAATTTTCTTTAACATTTTTAATCCATCTTTATAAATATGTGTATGTGAATATACAAATATATCTTAAAGGATGAAGGTTAACGATATATCTATATATGTGGATAATGATAACAATTTTTCTTATTTATATTTGTAATATTTGCGTTTTGATATTTAAATTATTTGTAATTTTGTTATAGTTTGTAAGTTTATAAGAAATTTTGATGATTTAATTGAAAATTTATTATTTGGAAGAGAGTTAGTCTCACTTTATATCTTTTAAGACTTTTAAATTTGCAATAGTGTAATAGGTGGTCAAACTCCAATTAGATGACTTGTATTCATGGTCTTTGGTAAACATTGATCTCTTAAATGACCACGACCCTAACTCTTATCATAGACCTTTAACCTTTACTCTAAACTTTGCCATGCAAAATAAGCGCATGGATGAGAATTGTGGCCATAAAAGCATTCAATTTGTTTTCCACGTTTTGCACTTGCTTTCATCTTGTAGCTTAGAAATCCATCCAAAAGCCCATGCACTAATGCCTTTTCACTGCCAGAGTTTATATACCCATTCTTGGCAGCAAGATTTGGATGCAACATCACTACCTTCCTCCCGGCCTAGTATCCTTCTTTCTCTTTGCACACCCTCTTCTGTCCTTAGGTTTTATTCTTACCCCCCTATGCTCCTCTCTCTGTATTCCTTTGCTCGAATTTCTACACTCTTTTTGCTCCCTTATTTGGGTTTCTATCTTTAGGCCTAGGTTGTTGGTCATTGTCTCTGACAGGTATCATTATCTTCGCTCTACTTCTCTTTGGCTAACTTCCTTCCATCCTTCTTTGGACACTACATGCAGTCTCCATAGGTTGGGGCTCATGTAGCATTGTCTCCATTCTCTGTGTCCCTACTACATGGCTACCCCATGACATTTCCCAACTCCTTTTCCCTTCCCTAGTTCTTAGCTCACTTATCCTTTCTGACCCCTCCTCCATGCCTCATTAGTGCACTCGTATCCGTAGAGGTGTGACTTACTATCAAGAATGGGCAACAAGGGTAGCACACATATGCACAACTACCTTGAAGAATGCACCTCCTACTTCCACAACCTCACGTAGGGACCCATCCAAGAGAAACTAACCCATGCTTAGGGAGAGGGCACCTCTTAGAGGCAGGGTATTTTTTAAGGATTTATTATTTTTCCTATATATAGTATTGTAGGCAACTATTCTGGTTTGAAAGTTCATAAGTATAGAATGTAGGCGAATATTCAATAAAAAAACATGTAATTTACTATTAAAATTGGTAATGTTTTGGTGAATTTCATCCATTTAATCATATATGTAAAAAATAGGTGATATTTTAATGAAATTGGTGAATATTTTTTTCAAAAAATGTCCAAAAAATAGCCCATTTGCGAAATTTCACCCCTAAAAGTTTCCTTGCTCTCAAACAGAGAGGTTCTTGTTAATATGGTAGATTGGGTACTACACACTGGGCACACTCGCAAATGTTTCAATCAATATATCCACACAGTTGATCTCTATTAGCACATGAAGCTCGTCCATGGAATAACCCTATTGGACCAAAATGAGGATTTACTAGATTTCCTCTATTCCCTTAAGCACCTCCATCTCCATACAAAGGACCAGGGCCAACAGATGGAGCACATTGAATAACACCACAACATCCTACCCCTGGCTCGAGGGATTTTAAGTGAAAATAAAGATCCCATTTAGGTTGCATCAACAAAATTTGATCTTTCTTCTTAGTTTATGTCATGATTATGCTCAACATGTATTTTTCTCCTACAATTTATTTCCAAGGTTGGTTAGGCCATCTTTTCATTTTCTATAAAAACTTGATTATCTTAGTACTCAGTTATCTCTTTTCTCTCTATGGAGACTAAACATTTGTATTTTGTCTGGTCTCCCTAGTGAGAGAATGGCCTAATATTTCTCAATATTATCTTTTAATCCATAGTTTAGAAGGAAATACAATTTACCCCATAAAGAAGAAAAAAGGGAAAGAACATGCATCTTTCCATAGTTATGATGGTTTAGTTTTTTCTTTCTTCTATTCCATTTTTCTATGAAGTGTACCTTATTGTAAATTGTATCTTGATACCCTCATCTATTAAATAAGTTGCAATCCCTTTGGAATCATATTCATCTCCTCTGTATGATCTTAATACTTAAATTTTCTTGCCACTTTGCTTCTCTACCATGGGATTCAACTGTTGGAACTTTTCAAATGTATCATAATTGTTTTTTATGAGGAAGACCCATGTCATTCGGTTGAAATCATCAATACCAGTTATAAAGTAAAAAAATTCCTCCTATTGACAAGATTTTCATTAAACCGCAAAGGTGTATATGTATTAGTTCAATAGGACTTTTGTCTCTCTAGGTGACAACATTTGGAAAATTGTTTCTTTGGAGTTTTGAAAGGATACAAATTTCACATGGATTATGATGGACATCTATCATAGGCAGTCCTAGAATCATAAAAGTCTTTTGCAAAAGATCATGACTACAATCAACATCTCTCATTTCGTAATTTCAAATTTCTACCTAAGAATCCTAAGCTTACCATTGTTGACCTTGTTTGTGCCTTAGATATTTACGGGAAAAGAAGTTCATCTTTATTTCCTACATTCTATAATATCCCCACCTCATAATCGATTAAAAAACCTCTCCTTAATTTTGAATTTGATTAAAACCCTAGAAAAATATCATTACTACACTAATCTCACTTTTAACTTTTTTTTATACTCAATCACCAAATAATTTATCCCAAATCTCTAAAAAAAAATAAATAAATTTATTTAATATATATCTATCCTTTGTAACCTTGAAACGCATTTAATAAAAAAAATTAAGGAAAAAAGCCTTTCACCTTCTGAATAAAAAAAAATAGACCACTTTTATTTTTATTTTTTAATTAAACAACCCTTACATCAATTTACAAAATTCATTTTAACCAAACCCTTTTGATGGTACCTCCTTTTAAAATTTCACATGATATCCATTTAGACAACATTTTACCCCTGTCAAGTATGAATTGCTCCATGGCTAACCCAATCCAAAACATTTGGCTTGATCATCCTGATACAATGACTATGTACTTGCTTGATGGCGTCTATGTGTGTGGGGGCTCCACAAACAAGCTTTAACGGAGGCTAAAAAGCAATAAAAAAAAAAGGTTTCTTCGTGGTTAGAGTTTTACTTTCGATAAAAAGATTATTGGATTTAAATTTTACAGCGTCTTCGATGTAACAGTAACCAAAACAATACCGTGTGTAGGCCTAGGCGGAGAGGTTTTCACTATGGCTATGGGCAGGTCTGCGGCTTCACCGTTCTTGAAAAGCTATAGCTCCGTGTTTCAAATGACAATTCCACACCCACACAAGTGGTTTTTTTTTTTTTTAAGATAGTAGAATTAGACTTAAGAATATGATTATAGGTTTTTTTAAATAAACCCTAAATCTACCAAAAGATGAAAAAAAAATATAAAAAAAATTATATTTTCATTTTTAAATATTGAAATGGAAATAAATCATCTATAATTTATAGCTATACATAAAAAATATATATATATAATTTAAATAAAATAAATATAAGCTTTACATATAATCATTTGCATACCGCTTTTAAATTTTTACCATCACATATTAAGTTGCACACTTCTCAAAATTATATTTAAATTTATGCTATTACATTCTTAGTAGGATATATATCTATTTATCTATATATATATAATGGAAATAAATTTACCATTCACAAAATAATTTTGTTAAACTTTTTTATAAATACAAAATAATCATTTGATATGATTTAAATATTATCTCATATATATATATATATATATATATATATATATATATATATATATATATTAGATTTATACTTCAATGAGTATGTGTAAGTTTATTATCTGTGTATGCATGTTGGTCTGGGTGGTTTGAATTTGAAATGGTTAGGCCACAGGAGGTATGTGTATAGTGCATGCCCTATTTAGGTGACTTGCACGATGGTTTGGAATGTAGGAGAGAGGAGTTGGGGTTGTGCCAAACACAACATTTGTAGGGCTAATTAAGTCACATTGGTCAGCCATGGTCATAGTTTTCAAGCCATTGCTGGAATTTTGGTAAGTGGAGGTTCCTCCTTCAATCTTAATTATTAATTGTTTTATGCTTCTAATCAGTGGCTGGTGGACCTAGTCTTGTTTCTTTACTGGGAGGGTGATGCTCTGAGTGAAAATATGGTTTTGGGGGTCTCGTGAGGCAGAATTATGTGGCCCTCTTTCATAGGAGGCACTACCAAGGACTCCTTTTTTAGGTTTGGTGGCAATTTGAGTCATAGATGGCATGTTGATAGTGCTTGTGGTTGTTGTGGGTATAGGGTGAGTGCACCCTCCTAGTCGAGTTGGAATAGTCAAAAGTAGGGGTGTGGTTCAGGTGCTTCCTTCATTCTGAAGAATTGATGCCTTTTTAGCTGGAAGGGTATGCTTTCCCAATGATGGTGCACTAGCCTTGGAGTTGGGCCTTGGGGCCAACCAAGGAGGAGGTTATTTGTTCGAAGTAAATGGATGATGATGTGGAGGGGATTGCAGACATGGAAGGTGAAGTGGCACACATTCACATCGAGTCTTTGAACCGGGTGGAGAAGCCACCATTATTGGCTTCCATTGTAGAGCATCTTCGTGACATCCTTGCCGACCTAGAGGCTGGCTTGGAGGTCATGTGTCAGTAGAGATATGATGATAGAAATGAGATCATAGCGTACATCAATGACATCCAATTCAACGATGGGGATATTGTGGACATTCTTATTTTTGTGTGCAACAGTCAATGCCGCTCTAGTGAGTAGTTGGATGAGATTGAAGAAAGACTTTCCCACATTGATTTCCACATTCATGAATGTCAGGACTCCCCTGGGGCCCTGGGTGTTGGTCATGCAATGATTCATCCACCTTGATATGTCATATGTCGGTTGTTTTTGGTTTTTCTAGTGGTTTGGGTTATCTCGTTATTTTTCCCTTAGAACTCATGTAAGAAATGGTATTATCTTCTCTGTTTTTGCACTGCTCGCCTGGATAACAAATTTGGTCAGAAAGAAGATGAGAGAACATGAAACATATAAATTATACGACGTATCTTTTTAAAAATTTAATAAAAATATTTTAACCAACCAAAAAAAATAATGTAAAATAAAAATATTAAATTAATTTATATTACAAAAATATCAATAATTTACACTTTAAAAACTATTATGATCACATAACCTCAAAATATAATAAATTTCCCTCCATTATAGGCCATACCTTTTGCATTTGAATTATATTATCACTTTGTTTACAAAATACATTTCATTAAGATACATGAGTTACGATCATTTAAAAAAATAGTAAATTTTCAAAACATAAATTCATAGTGATTGACATATAATTTAATAAAATTTTAAAATCGCTTCTTAAAATATTATAAAATATTTATTTAAAATATTATATTAAATTTTATTAATGTCATATATAATATAATTTTATCAATATTTTTGAAAAAATGGACTTTCTCTTATTAGTCCTTGCCATTTGGAAATGGCATGGGACTATAGTAATCGATATGGTGGACTTTAACATTTATTTAACTTGCTTATTATGACAAATAACTAGTTACTTTTATGAATAGCTAAACTTTTTTAACATGAATTGGTTTGATAGTCTTATTTGGGGGAGGATAAAATCATGGGCTATATTCTATTACGACAAATAACTAGTTACTTTTATGAATAGCTAATTTTTTTTAAACATGAATTGGTTTGATAATCTTATTTGGCCTCTTCCCGAGGCGAGAGGATAAAATCATAGGATCTCGAAATTTCTCTAAACAAAGTGAACTAATACTAGCATTAATTAAAAACATCAAATATTATAGTGAATGATAGTGAATGAATTACCTATGAATTATCTATTTGCAAAGTTTCTCTGGCACTGAACTAATTGTACTGATGTCACAAGAAAAATGGCACTAAACTAATTGTACCGGTGTCACAAGAAAAATGATGCAAGTGGCCAGCACTAAACTAATTGTCCCGGTGTCACAAGCAAAATGATGCAAATGGCCAGCATTAGGATACAAGTGGCACGCTGAGGTATAAATTGTTCATCAGCCCTATCTTCGCTGGCTTCACATTATCATCACTATTCATCAACCTGGTCTCCTCTGCCCCATCTCCGCTAGCTTCCTCTGCCCCGTCTCCGCTGGCTTCAGCAGAAATCTGACTTCACATTTCTGCTGAGGCGTTTGAGTCCCATGTAGCATTTTGGCAGGAGATTAACCCATGGCGGCTTTTTGGCAGGAGATTAACCGATGGCGGATTGTGGCACTGCCCTGAGGTCTGCTTTTTCTTTTGGAAGTTCTGCCTGTGAAATAAATTATCAATTTTCATTAATTTTCATTTATGAGTTTTTTCCGTGCAGAATTATCAATTTTCAAATTATGCACTTTTCATTTATGATTTTACAGTATTGGTATATCAATTTTCAAATTCTGCAATTTTCATTTATGATTTTACAGTATTGATAAAATTTCAAAACAAGAAAAATCAATATATCAATTTTCTGCAATTTCCATTTATGATTTTAGAGTATAGATAAAATTTCAGAACAAGAAAAATCAAAATTTCAAATTAGTAAACACATTTTAATTTTTTTTGGTTTTGGATACTAACTGAACTTCAGGATTCAAATTTGATCTCCTTCCATACTTCACAAGCAACAGCGGCTAGTTCAGGACTCCATTTACAAGCTTCACGGATCACTTCATTACCTTCACAAGCAAGACTCGCGTCACTTAATGAAGCAACCCGATTAGCAGATGTCTACTGCATTTATTAGGCAGTCCACAGGAATCGAACCAGGTGAGCTACTGAGTCGTCAGGCAATGGATCCTATGCAAACAAACCTCGGTTGCCTCAGACATGGGGAGCTGCTGAGTCGTCGGGCAATGGATCCTATGCAGACAAACCTCGGTTGCCTCAGACATGCCCGCAGTTCATATACATTCTAATTTTTATAACGATATAACCAAGGCTCCGCAAATGATTCAAACACCAAATCCTACTCACAACATTATATTGCTATCCCAAACCCCCAAAACTCTCAATTTGGGTTCATTCGTAAAATATTTTTAAGGGTTTGATAATGCAAATAAAAACTAATGTTCGAATCCAAGGCACTTCAAAAACAAATTAAAAACTTGAACTTAAGAGACACTGGAACCGAGTTCAAGTACTAAACGAGATTTGAAAAAAAGAAGCAAAAACTCATATTACGGTCGTTCTACTCCATTTTTCAAGCTTTTTCTTCACAGAAATTCCATGATTCCCTTGTTCGACAATCCAAGAAGAAATTTAGGCTAGAAAAGAGAAAAGACGACTAAATGATGAAAAATTGAACCAGGGATATCTCATACAAAAAGTTACGCACTTCCGGTAAAAATAGGTTGGCGGGAATCCACTATCGTATGAATTTAGGCGACTATATTTACTAGGCATTTCGCAACAATGGAACTAGGGGGAGCTACTGAGGATTATTCCTCCGCCCCCGTCAGTTCTCCTCAATACAACATGGTTTTTCCATCCTTGATTTGGCATTAAGAAAATTGTATAAACACACACTGAAAATGTCTTAGAATACCGGGTAAGGGAAGGAAAAGAAACAAGCGGTAGCCATACAATGCAAGCCTCGTACTCTATTCTCGTACTCTATTTATTTAATCTAGGGTTGAATGGTGGGGAATGTCTGATAATTCCAAACAAAAATGAAACAAAAATGAACAAACAAAAATAAACAAAAATGAACAGAGAACAATATTCTGTCTTTTAACACAATATTCTGTCTTTTAACACAGGGAAGCTAAAATTGTTTTTGTTGAACACAGAGTTTCAGAACACACATAAAAAGAATTGTATTGATTAATAAAATAGCTAGAGTTTAGGTTTCTGTTATCCATATCAAGTTTACAAAACATTCTTGGGCGAAGATCACATGAGACATCATTTGTCGACGCGTTTCGAACTAACAAGTTGAAGAAACAGATCCAGCCTAGCAATTTAAATAGACAGAGCAAAGCCCCCAGCGGTTAAAAAGACTAACAACTACTTTTGACTAGGTACCTTAAAAAATGCTACCCGGGGGGACCAGTCCTATAAATAAATTAATATAGTGATGAAAATATTAAAAATAATTAAAAATATATAATAGTTATGCTCAATTATAACCTAAAAATAATTTATGTTAATAGTTAGTTAAAGACCAAGAAATAAAAATCAAATCTAAGGGGAAAAATTACCCTAGAGGGGGACAGTCCCTCAAATAATAATGATAATTTTTTTTTTTTTAAATAAATAAACAAAATGTTCAATTAGTAAAAATAATTTATAAGAATAGTTAGTTAGACATAAATTAAAAAATTATATCTAAGGAAAAAATATTTCTTATAGAGGGACCAATCCCTTAGAAAAATAATTATGTGAAAACTTTTTTATTAATGAAACTAATATGATAATAGTTAGTAAAGCTAAAATTATATTAAACTATATTAAAATTAAATTAAAATTAAAATATAATTAAAACTAGATTATATTAAAATTATATTAAAATTAAAATTAAAATATAATTAAAACTAGATTATATTAAAATTAAAATTAAAATATAATTAAATTATATCTAAAATCAAATTATATTAAAATTATATTATTAAATTATATTAAAATTATGTTAAAATTATATTACAAAATAAAATGATTTAATGATAATATATAACTCAATTTTTTTTTTTAATTTAAATTAGTAATTAAAAATACTTAGTGATAATATTTCATTACAAATAAATTATTAAAAATAAGAAGGAAAAATAGGAAGAAAAACAATATGAGAAATATATATATATATGTATATATAAAAATATATAAATAAATAATTAAATAAATACATAAAAAATAAAAAATAAAAATAATAATAATAATAATAATAATAATAAAATAATTCAGAATAATAATTTGGAATATATAAAAAAAAAAAGGCAGACTAGGACGAGAGTGCTGGGACCCAACACCGACTGATTTTAGGAGGTCGATGGTTGCCTTCCGTTCCTCGATATTCTTATTTCTAAGAATAGTGATGGTTCCCTCGGCCACCGAGTTTTTCGGAAGAAAACGCATATTGAGCAGTATCTTCATGCCAGTTCCCATCATTTCCCGGCTCAAAAGTTGGGTGTTCTCAATAACCTGGCTACTCGGGCCCTAAGGATCTCGGATAAGGAGGGTTTGGAGAAAGAAAAATCCCATCTCCTTGATGTCTTTGTTGAGAACGGTTATAGCAGATTCCTGGGTCAGAGGGCTTTCGTTAAAGCTTCGAAGAATTCGCTATCTCATCGAGAACCAAATGAGCGAGTTCCTGGTGTCCTTCTTCCTTATGTTCAGGGGACTACTGATAAGATTGGTAGGATTCTCAGGTCGCATGATGTTCCGGTGACCTTTAGGCCCCTGAACACCATTCGCATGTCCCTCAGATCAGCGAAGGATCCTATCGACCCTAAAGATATGAAAGGTGTGTACTTGATCCCCTGTTCTTGTGGGACCCCCTACATTGGGGAAACTGGTCGCTCCATTAATCAGAGGATTAGTGAGCATGCAGCTGATCTTAAGCATAGGCGTACTAAGTCTTCCGCTTTGGCTGAGCACGCCGAGAAAACCAATCATCATGTTTGTATTGAAGAAGCTAGTGTTATTGCTAAGGTTTCGCACTTCCATCATCGGAAATTTAGGGAAGCGCTTGAGATTGAAAAGAGGCCGAGTAATCTCAATAGAGATGATGGCTGGAAAATCAGTCGGTGTTGGGTCCCAGCACTCTCGTCCTAGTCCTCCTTTTTTTTTTTTATTCCGAATTATTATTCTGAATTATTTTATTATTATTATTATTGCTATTATTAGTATTATTTTTATTTTTTATGTATTTATTTAATTATTTATTTATTTATTTAATTACTATTATATATATATATATATATATATATATATATATATATATATATATATATATATATATATATTATTATTATTATTATTATTTTAATTTATTTATTTATGTATTTATTTAATTATTTATTTATATATTTTTATATATACATATATATTTTTCTCATATTGTTTTTCCTTCCTATTTTTCCTTCTTATTTTTAATAATTTATTTGTAACGAAATATTATCACTAAGTATTTTTAATTACTAATTTAACTTTAAAAAAATTGAGTTATATATTATCATTAAATCATTTTATTTTGTAATATAATTTTAACATAATTTTAATATAATTTAATAATATAATTTTAATATAATTTGATTTTAGATATAATTTAATTATATTTTAATTTTAATTTTAATATAATCTAGTTTTAATTATATTTTAATTTTAATTTAATTTTAATATACTTTAATATAATTTTAGCTTTACTAACTATTATCATATTAGTTTCATTAATAAAAAAGTTTTCACATAATTATTTTTCTAAGGGATTGGTCCCTCTATAAGAAATATTTTTTCCTTAGATATAATTTTTTAATTTATGTCTAACTAACTATTCTTATAAATTATTTTTACTAATTGAACATTTTGTTTATTTATTTTTTTAATTTTTTTTTTTTTTTTTATCATTATTATTTGAGGGACTGTCCCCCTCTAGGGTAATTTTTCCCCTTAGATTTGATTTTTATTTCTTGGTCTTTAACTAACTATTAACATAAATTATTTTTAGGTTATAATTGAGCATAACTATTATATATTTTTAATTATTTTTAATATTTTCATCACTATATTAATTTATTTATAGGACTGGTCCCCTCGGGTAGCATTTTTTAAGGTACCTAGTCAAAAGTAGCTGTTAGTCTTTTTAACCGCTGGGAGCTTTGCTCTGTCTATTTAAACTGCTAGGTTGGATCTGTTTCTTCAACTTGTCCTGACGATGAACCAAACTGGTTGGTTTGAAACGCGTCGAAAAATGATGTCCCATGTGATCTTCGCCGAAGAATTTTTTGTAAACTTAATAAGATAGCTATTACAAAATTCATCCTCTCATAGAGGGATTACACCATGCCTGCTTGAAAGGCAGTCAAAAAAAAAAATTACTTCACTGTCTCTGCTGGAAAATAAAAACACTACTGTGCATTTCAAAACAAAATACTCTGTCTCCTATCTAAAAAATTACTCTGTCTCAGCTTACAAATTTTAACACTAGTGTGTGTAAAAAAAACTTTTCATTCGCAAGCTGCTGCTACTCTCATTACATTGCATATAACATTGCAGTCCAGAACAAAACATAAAAACATTCATGCCACTGCGTAAATTCACACTGCTGTAAAAAAATTCTTCTTACATTCGTTGCGGCGAGTTTTTCCCATTAAATATTCAATGAACAACAGAAAAGATTACACTTTTGTTTTACTTGTGCCCTAAAACAAAAAAACTCCCGTGAATACAAAAAAAATAATAAAATTAAATATTTTACCTACATTTACTTACTGTAGTACATTTATATTAATTACATTCATGGCGGTAAATTTATTTCTTGTCCTTCACATCTGGTTCGAGCCGCTACCATATCGCACGGCAATATATTTTTTAATAATGGTAGATCTGCCTCAAAGTTAATCAGACGGCTGTTTGCAATTACCCGGAGGTCCCTTCCTGCTGAACTTTATGCGCTGGGGAATGGTGGTTTTGGAAACCACATGTCAGCTGCTGTACATGCTCGTTGCCTCCGGGGAAATTACCATTGTACAACAAAAGTGGTGCGGGGAAACGTTGGTGGTTTTCTGACTTAAATACCGTAGTTGAAAGTACATTTGAACACTCCCCTTTAATTTCAACTGCTAGGCTATCAGTCATACCCAGACATTTCCTCAAAAACTCAAAACTTTTCTGCCCCAATGGTTTGGTCAGAATATCAACAACTTGCTCCTGAGTCCTGCAGTGTACTAAAACAATTTCTCCATTGTTTACCAATTCCTTGATGTAATGAAACTTTGTGTCAATGTGTTTCGTTCTCTTATGAAACACAACATTCTTGGATAATGCAATAACTGAGCTATTGTCACAAAAGATCACAGTTCCTTTTGCTTGCTCTTGGCATAAGCTTCTTAACATCCTTCTCATCCAAATTGCTTGACATGCTGCTTTTGTAGCTGCCACATATTCTGCTTCAGCTATTGACAACGCTACAATATGTTGTTTTCTAGAAGCCCATGAAATGGCTCCTTAACCCATGTGAAAAACATAACCATATGTGTTTTTCTGATCATCTACACTTCCAGCCCAATCACTATCAGTATATCCAATTAAATCTGAACATTCTTAAGTAGTATATAAAATGCCAAACCTTTTAGTACCTTTAACATACCTCAGAATCCTTTTTTCTGTGTGCCAATGTGCTTCTTTTGGCCTCTCCATGAATCTGGAAATTAAACTAACAACATACATTATATCCGGCCTAGTTGCAGTCAAATACATGAGGCTGCCAACTATGCTCTTGTCCAAACTAGGATGGAAATCCTTGTTGTTGTCCTCTTTGCTGAGTTTTAATCCCATCACTGTGGGAGTGATTGCTGCTTTGCTCTCCTGTGAAAATAACATCATCAACATATAACACAACAATTAATATTTTACCATCCTTTTCTTTGATATAGAGGGTGGGTTCAACCTCACACTTCTCAAATCCATTTTCCAGTAGATAGGAATCTATCCTACTGTACCATGCTTTTGGTGCTTGCTTCAGCCCATAAAGAGCTTTCTTTAATCTGCACACTTTGTGCTCTTGGCCTTTCTTTTCATAGCCTAGATGTTGTTCAATGTAAACCTCTTCCATTAACACTCCATTTAAGAATGCTGACTTCACGTCCATTTGGTAAACTTTCCACTTGTTTTTTGCTACTATGGACAACACTGCTCTCACTATTTCCATTCTAGCAACCGATGCAAAAGTTTCCTCATAGTCTCTCCCATACTGCTGCTTATATCCTTTGACAACCAGTCTTTCCTTGTATCTTTCTATTTTGCCTTCAGCAATACTCTTGGTCTTGTAGACCCATTTAACTCCAATGACATCCTTTCCTTTTGGTAGTTCAACTAAATCCCATGTCTTGTTTCTTTCTATGGCATTGATCTACTCATCCATAGCTTCTATCCATTTCCTATCCTTAATTGCTTCTTCGAAATGAACAGGGTCATCAACATGACAATACAGAGAAAATAAAGAGTTAATACCTTCATTTGCTACCTCTTTTTCATAAATGTCACTTAAATTTCTGAACTTTTTACCTCTTTCATTTGGTGTACAAGTGCTTGAAAAAGCAGTTGAATTTCCTCCTTGTGGTGTGCTTGAAGAAGCACTTTCATTTCTCCTCAAGGGTGTCCCTTTCTGCCCTTGTGTTGGTGCTACTATTTGGGGATGTATTTCAGCCATCTCCTCATCATCTTCATCGTGTGACAAAGAGTTTTTAACATTCGCTGTTTTTTCTATTCTTCCATCCCAAGCTTCCTCCTCAATGAATTGAACATCTCTACTCACAATAAGATTCTTGGTGGATGGGTTATACAAACTATAAGCTTTGGATTCCTCACTGTATCCAATGAAAAGACATTTCTCCCCTTTGCTATCCAACTTCTTCCATAGTTGATCTGGAATGCGTGCATAAGCCACACATCCAAAAAATTTCATGTGGGTGACTCGCTTTGTCCCACTCCATGCTTCTTCCAACACTCTGTCCATGACTACTTTTGTAGGGAATCTATTCAAAATGTACGCTACACAGTGTACAGCTTCAACCCAATAATCATTTGGCAAATGCTTTACCTTTAACATACTCCTCGCCATATCCATGATTGTCCTATTCTTCCTTTCGGCAACTCCATTTTTCTACGGAGTCTACCTAGTGGTAAACTGCTTATGAATTCCATTTTCTCTACAAAAACGTAGAAATTCTTTGGAGATATACTCACCTCCTCTATCAGTTCTTAGAACTTTGATATGCAACCCACTTTGGTTTTCTACAAGTGCCTTGAAATTGCAAAATCTTTCAAACACTTCACTTTTATTCTTTAGGAAATAAACCCAAGTTTTTCTAGTAAAATCATCAATAAATGTTAGTATATAGTGGCTTCCTTCAAGTGATGGAATTTGCATCGATCCACATAAGTCTAAGTGGACAATCTCTAAGGGTGCTTTTTCCCTTATGCTTTTCCCAGATGGAAAACGTTCTCTATGTTGTTTCCCCAAGATACAACCTTCACAAAGGTTGTCTGGTTTCTCTATCAATGGTAATCCTCTTACCATTCCTTTTCTAATCAACAAGTTAAAACCTCCAAAGTTGAGATGTCCAAATCTCAAGTGCCACAACCAATTTCATCTTTTGGTTCGATTTGGAAAGCCTCTTGTGTCACTGCTGCTATTTCTTCTCCATTTTTAAAATTTTCTTTCATTCTGAGAGGGAACATCCTATTCCTTGTCATGTTCACTTCAGAAATACATTGTTTACTGGGTGTTTTATCCATGATGGTGCATACATCATTCACAAAGAAAACATTGTACCCCTTTTGAATAAGTTGTCCAATACTTAAGAGGTTACATTTCATTCCAGGAATGTAATAAACATCTGCTATGGTTTTCTTTTCACCTTTCTTTTTTAAGACATTTACTTCTCCTTTTCCCATAAAAGAAACTTTATTATCAGTCCCTAGTGTGACTTGTGACTTCACACTTTGATCTAACATAGAAAACATGGCTATGTTTCCTGTCATATGGTTACTACAACCGGAGTCTAAAAACCATACATCTTCACTCTTTTCTTCAGCCATATTACAGGCTAAAAACAAATTATTTTGGCTGATATTTTCTCTAGTGAAATTTGCACTAGTTCTATTACTCATATCATGCTGCTTCTTCCTACATTCATTTGTATAATGCCCATATTTTTTTACAATAGTGACATTGGACATTGGATTTATCATACCTATGTCCTTGAGCATGATGTTGTCCACTTTGTTGGCTGTTGCCTTGGCCTTGGTTCTAATTTGGATTGCTGCCTGTTCCTTGAGCATTTGCTGGACTGTATCTTCCACCTCTATTTTGGCTTCTGCCTCTTCCTCTCTTTTTTCCTCTGCCTTGACCTCTTCCTCTTCCAAAGAACATTTGGGTCTTAAAGGCATGCTCTAGAGATGAGTTTTCATTCCTACTCAATCTCTGCTCATGTGTTATCAGTGATGCATGTGGTCCATCAACTGAGAAGTTTGTGAGATCCTTTGTCTCTTCTATGGTGGTGACAATCACATCAAACCTTGAGGGTAGGATCCTCAATAGTTTCTCCACAATCCTCCTTTCTTCAAGAATCTCTCCATGAGACCTTATCTGTGTGACCAGACCAATCACATGTGTGAAGAATGAGTCAATATTATATGACTCCTTCATGTAGAGAGTCTTAAAACCTCTCCTCATCAACTGTAGTTTTTTTGTCTTCACTTTCTCCATGCCTTGATAGGCAATCTTGAGAGTTTCCCATCCTTCTTTGGAAATACACTCTCATGCACTGTTTGATACAAAAAGTAGAGGGCTTTAGAATCCTTCTTCTTATTTATCTTTAACAGATCTTTCTCTGACCGAGTCAAATTATTAAACTCATTTTCATCTGCTGGTTCTTCAAAACCATCCTCAACAAATTCCCATAAGTCTTGGGAAGCAAGCAGAGCTCTCATAGTTATTGCCCAATAGTCATATTTTTTTCCATTAAATTGTGGGAGCTGAGTATTACAGATACCCATGCTAGTGCTGGCTCCAGCCATTCTTGCACTCTTAACTATGCCTCAAAATACTTGACTGTGTATTTAAAATAATTGACTGTCCTCAACAGCAACACAAAAACTAACTTGAGAAATACCTTGGATTCTTTCTTGACTAAGTCTTCACTCTGCTAGAGAAGTTGCTGCAACAAGAAAACCTTCCTTCAGCTTCTTGGACACCTTCAAAGAGCCTAGACAAGCTCTGATACCATGTTGGGAATTTCTGATAATTCCAAACAAAAATGAACAGAGAACAATTCTCTGTTTTTTAACACAGGGAAGCTAAAATTGTTTTTGCTGAAGACAGAGTTTCAGAACACACATAAAAAGACTTGTATTCATTAATAAGATAGCTATTACAAAATGCTTCCTCTCACAGAGGGATTACACCATGCCTGCTTCAGAGGCAGTCGCAAAAAAAAATTACTTCACTGTCTCTGTTGGAAAATAAAAACACTGTTGTGCATTTCAAAACAAAATACTCTATCTCCTCTCTAAAAGACTACTCTGTCTCAACTTACAAATTTTCACACTGCTGTGTGTAAAAAAAACTTTTCATTCGCAAGCTACTGCTACTCTCATTACATTGCATATAACATTGCAGTCCAGAACAAAACATAAAAACATTCACGCTGCTGCGTAAATTTACACTGCTGTAAAAAATTTCTTCTTACATTCGCTGTGGTGAGTTTTTCCCATTACATATTCAACGAACAATAGAAAACATTACACTTTTGTTTTACTTGTTCCCTAAAACAAAAAACTCCCGTGAATACAAAAAAATAATAAAATTAAATATTTTACCTACATTTACTGATTGTAGTACATTTATATTAATTACATTCATGGCGGTAAATTTATTTCTTATCCTTCACATCTAGTTCGAGCTGCTACCATATCGCACCGAAATATATTTATATTTTTTTAATAACTGTAGATCTGCCTCAAAGTTAATCGGACGACTGTTTGCAATTACACGGAGGTCCCTTCCTGCTGAACTTTATGCGCCAGGGAATGGTGGTTTTAGAAACCACGTGTCAGCTGCCATACATGCTCGCTGCCTCTGGAGAAATTACCACTGTACAACAGAAGCAGTGCGGGGAAACGTTGGTGGTTTTCTGAATTAAATGTCGCAGTTGAAAGTACATTTTAACATGAATCTGTCAAAATATCTAGGTTTGTAGCTAAAAGCCATCACTGGACTTATACCGAAGATGCTGACAAATAACTTTATGAGTAGATTGTAGCTTTTGTGACTGCTCCGGTGGCTATAGGCCACGTGTAAGACAGATGGCAGCTTTCATGGTAAAACCCTGCATTGCATATCATGTTTGTGGAAATATTTATGGTCAAGTTTCTGCCTTTTGGGTAGTTGGGTACTGACAATTCATCAGATTCGGGTTAATATTTTCAAAATGAATATTAGGTAGACAACCCCATTTAGCACTGCTCTATACCATGATTGACTCCTTGCAAAGGACTGGAAATGCCACATGTTGTCTGCATACCATTCTCCCTCATTTCAAACTGTTTTCATTGATTCCCATGCGTTTTAGTTTTATGATTGATTAAAATCTATTCATATCTATTCTTTTGGGACATTCCTTCCTAGTCAACATGAAAAGGGAAATCAAACATTTTTTTTTTTCTTTTTTTTTCCTTTTTGCCCACTCGAATCGAATCCAGGAGATGTGAAAATAGTCGTGCTTTCCTCGGCATGGTGCAGCAACTTGGTCTGCTATAATGATGGCTTACTCAAACTCTAAACTAACAGGTGCGTGCTGCTCCCAGAATCTTCAAGGTGCCTTCCTATGCTGAACAAAACATCTCAGACATATGGACTTATAAAAACATTGGATTTCTCTTATTGTGTCCATCTGCTACTCGGGAATACTGCTACTGAATTTTCCAATATCACCCTGTATATGAAGTTATTGTGTGTTGGAAAGAATTCGCCTACAAATATCAAAACCTATCTACATTTTGAGGGGTCACAGGACCCAATAATTCACTTGAAGAATGCTGCCACTAAACTGGTCATCATCTGGGAAGCTATGATACTGAACTCTCCATCCAAAAAATAAGTGTTGTCTGGTGATCCTAAACGAAATTTGAAACATAAAATCTATGAAATCCTTGAAGGCTTCAGCTCTTGAAAATAGAACGAAAAATTGTGCGATGCTGCAATTCGATTTATCTTTTATGCTCACTCTCTTTGGCATCCAATGCATGGTCGCTGACATCATTAGCCTTGACAAGAGATTGGGATTTACAATTATAGTCACGGAATACACCATTTGGTCAAACAACATTATGTTTGCACTGTTTGCTGCAATCTGAAATCTCCAGTTCTGAGAGAGAATGGTCAAACAACATTATGTTTGCATAGTTTTCTGCAATCTGAAATCTCTAGTTCTGAGAGATAATGGTCAAACGACATTATGTTTGCACTCATTGCTGCAATTTGAAATCTCCAGTTTGTTCTGAGAGACAATGGTCAAACAACATTATGTTTGCATTGTTTGCTACAATTTGAAATCTCTAGTTTATGAAGCCAACAACCAATGATTAGAACGGAAAATCTCCTTTGTTTGACACCTCAAAGCACCGTACTAGCCTACTATTTCCCGTTCCTTGTCCCGGCTCTCGGCACAAGGCAAGGACTAGCTACCATGACAACCTCCCTTGTTATATTTAATAAATCAATTTTCATTTAGACATAATACTCTTCATATATATATAGAAATTACTTCTTAAAATATTATAACACATTTATTAAAAATATTATTTTAAATTTTATTAATGTCATAAAATATTTATTAAAAATATTATATTAAATTTTATTAATATCATATATATTATGACTTTATCAATCTCTTGAAATATTGGACTTTGTCTCATTATATTCAATAAATCATTTTTCATTTAGACATAATACCCCTTATATTATGTATATAAGAAAAATAATGCAAATATTTAGAAATACGAACCGATTTTTTTTTAATAAAATATGAATAAATTAATAATATTTTTATGCATGGTCTTAAACTATATTAACAAAATTTTTTGATGGAGTATGGTAGTTACTTATTAATGACCATGATTAACTATTATAATATTAAACTTTTTTAATGAATAACTAATATTAAAATTAATTAATTATAATTATAATTATAATTATATATATGATTTTTTTAATTTATTTACAAAATATTTTATAGTTAAATGTTATTTGGTATGAATATTATTCTATTTATTCATAGTGTAAAATATGCATTTATATTGTTAATTTCGTGTTTTTCAAAATCAAAGATCAAATAATTGATTATGACACCAAAAATTTCCATATTCCATAATTTTAAGTTAAAACAGATTCATTATATATCCATTCTTAAACCAAGTCTTATAATTTTTGTGCTCATATATAATTCCTTTAGGTGATGCATTCTATATTATTATGTATAATTCCTTTAGGTGATTTCTTATATATTCTTCATTGAATTAAAATATGGAGGAATATACTATAGTAATTGCCAATTCATACTCATTAAGTTTTGTATAGCTAAATGTTTATAGCCAAGCATGCATTACATTCTTTAAGATATAGGAAGCCATCTTAATTATTTATCCTAAACATTTTGACATTTAGATAGAGCAATAACAAATGACAAATAATTCTAAACTCACTTATTTATCAACATGTCATCAGTTATATAACATACAATATTTTCAATGTTCGATATATACACATTTTATTAAACACCCACATTACTTAACGATTCTATAGAATTTTAACATGCACTAAAAATTACATCATTTTATGGAGATAGTTTGTAGATGATACTTGTGGTGTCTAGCCCCATGGTCGTGAGAAGTTGAATTTGTTCCTTTCTCATCTTAATTCTCAATCAAACTCCATAAAATTCACAATAAAGGTTGAAGTTGATGGAAGTCTTCCTTTCCTTGATGTTCTCCTCTCCAGAATGGACGATGGCTCCTTGTCTCTCCAAGTGTTTCACAAGAAACTCACACAAAACAATATCTTCATGCCAATTCTCACCATTTTCCAGCGCAAAAATTTGGAGTTCTTAACACCCTTGCTACCCGTGCATTTAGGGTCTCAAATGACAACCACCTGGAAAATGAGAAATCCCACCTTCTAGAAGCCTTTTAAAATAATGTCTATTGTAGAAATCAAGGTCTTGGAGCTTTTCAAAAATCTTGTAAAGGTTCTTTGATTATGAAATCTCGTGATGAATATTCTTCGAATGTTCTTCTTCCTTTCATCCATAGAACTAATGATATGATTTCTCATGTTCTTAAGAAGAATAATGTCTTTTCTACCTTCAATCCCCTTAATACTATTAGGAGCTCCCTTAGATCTATTAAGGACCCTGTGAACCTTAAAGACATGAAGGGGTTTATTCAATCCCCTGCTCATGTGGGATTCCCTACATTGGAGAAACTGGTTGATCCATTAATATGAGAATTCAAGAACATGCAAGAGACATCATTGATAATTGTTCCTGCTCCTCAGCTATTGCTAAACATGTGGAGAAAACTAAGCACCGTGTCTGCATTGAGGATTCCAAGGTCATTATGAAGGTCGATCATTTCCACCATAGGAATTTGAGAGAGGCCATTGAAATTAAGGAGGCTAAAAATATGAATAGGGATGATGATTGGAAATTAAGTAAGAGTTGTGTCCATTCCCATTCTTTGTGATTATAATTTCTTTTTAATATATAATCTTTTTAATATATATATATATATATATATATATATATATATATATATATATATATTTATTTCATTTTTTTATAGCTATTATAATAATTAAAATTAAATGAAGGTGGATCATTTCCACCATAGGAATTTGAGAGAGGCCATTGAAATTGAGAAGGAGGCTAAAAATCTCAATAGGGACGATGATTGGAAATTAAGTAAGAGTTGTGTCCATTCCCTTTCTTTGTGATTATAATTTCTTTTTAATTTCTATATTTTAATTTTAATTTTAATATATATATATATATATATATATATATATATATATATAACTTTCATTTTTTTATTGCTATTATAATAATAAAAATAAAAATAAAAATCTTTTTTTGGTTCCCTTTCTTCTTTACTTATTTATTTATTTTATTTTATCAATTATTTTAAATTATTTCTTACAACATAATATTATTGTCTTAATGACTAATTCTGGAACTTGATACATCTCGTGGTTACTTAAGTCAATTGGTTGATCTTTTTTTTCACCTTGGTCCCGAAGATGAACCTCGTTAGTAGGCTCAAAACTTAAGTCAATTGGTTGCCTTGTTTTTTCACCTTGGTCCCAAAAATGAACCTTATTAGTAGGTTCAATACCTCAACCAAAAGATAATTCCATGTGATTAATCGGAAAGTCGTCTCAAAAAATCATTATGGATTACAAAAGTCTAAGATAAAAAAATAAAATAAAGAGAAAAAAATAAAAAAATATAAATAACAATAAATAATTGCATGTGATTAATTCGAAAGTGTCTAAAAAGTCATTATAGATTACAAAAGTCTGAAAAAAAAAAAAAAAAAAGAAAAAAAATATAAATAATAACAAATAATTGTAGTTATTTATAGAAAACTTGATTTCAAAAATATAATTTTTTTTTTAAAACCAATTATATTATATCATTTTAACAATATATGCCTTAACGATAATGTAAATTTGAATTTTGATCATCGTAACTTCTTTTTAACTTATATTTAATTAAAACTATAAAAAAGTTATAACACTTTTCTTTTATGTAATTGTGATAAAGTATGTGATTTTGTAATATTGCTAAATGCTTTGATTCAATGACATGGTATTTAGCATATTATAAATGATCTTATTTTAGATTGATTTTTTTTCATATATTTAATGTAATTTTTACATATCATGTGCATAATGTGCATATTATAAATGATGTCATTTCAGATACTTTATTGCATGGTTATTGCCATTTTAGCTATCCCAGGTATTCATATTCATTTTTTATTCCCATAGACATTATTTTATTAAATTTGAAAAAAAATAGGTTTAAGATTCTTTATAAATGGGTAATATATATGCTTTATAAGTCATGTTCTTTTTTATAAAATACTTATATTATGAGAGCATCAATATTAATGTTGATAAAGTTAATCTCATTTTTTTAGTATTGAGATGCTCCTCTTTTCAGTGCAATTTACAATAATATTTGAGTGCATCTTAGATTTGTTAATTACCTGAGCTTGTTGATTGGTTTGCTTTGACTAGATTGATGTTTGGTACTCTTTTTTATTGTACAGTCATCTAATAATCCTTTATGTTATGAATTACATGAAGCATGAACATATCAAGAGTTACTTAATATTGTTGGATAATTTGATTGGGTGTATGAACAATGGATATGATTTGATGGTGGATATACATGATTTGTACTATTGAAATAATCTATTTATATAAATCTATTAATGACCACTAAGTGGATATAAAGAACCACATGGATATGTGATGAAAAGTGAATTAAATTACACACATAAGTTGTGTATATAACTTTATCTATCAATTTGAATATGATGTTGTGAACATGCTAATATGATTTAAAACTTGTTGGAAAAAATGAGCTATTTAAAAATTTAAATATAATTAATCTCATATTAATATATTTAATTTTTATAATTAATTTGGATTATCTTTAAATATTAATTTTTATATTACCTTTGGATTATTTATGATTTTTATATTGTTAGAAAATTTAAAAGAAATTTTGAAGATATATTTGAAAATTTATTTGGGAGAGTTACTTTATAGTTTTTAAGACCTTCCAATTTGCAATGTTATAATCAGGTGGCCAAAATCCACCTAGATGAATTGTACTCATGGGCTTGGAAGAAGTGTTGTAGATTATGTGATATATGATATCCCTATTTCTAGCCAAATTGTAAACTTTTCCTCTTAAATGACCATGACCCTAACTTTGATCATAGACCTTTAACCTTAATGTGAAACTTAAGGCATGAAAAACAAGCACATGTGTAACAATTATGAGAGTCAAATCCATCAGTTTATTTTGCACTTGCTTCATCCTGCAGCTTAGAAAGTCGTCCAAATGCCCATGTGTCAAGCATTTTCACTGTTATAGTTTATGTACCCATTCTTGGTAGTAAGCTTCAGATGGAGCATCACTACTTTCCCTCTAGCCTAGTATCCTTTGCCAACACCACTCCCCCTCTCTTGTCCTTTGGTTGTATTCTAACCCCCCTATGCTCATCTCCCTGTATTCCTTGCTCAAATCTCTACTCTCTATTTGCTCCCTTATCTGGGTTTCTTCCTTAGAGTCTGAGCCACTAGCCTTTGTCTCTAGTGGGTATCATGATATTTTCTCTACTTCTCTTTTGTTGACTTCCTTCCCTCCTTCTTTGGACAATGTTGGTGGTTGCTTACATATCATTTTTGACCCATCCTCCATGACTCATTAGTGCACCTTTATGTGTAGAGTTGTGGCTTATTATCAAGAACAAATCCATTAGGGAAACAAACATATGCACTGTTGTGATACCCCTCAAGCAATAACATTTGCAAATACTATTGTTGCATGGACTTGTAAACATTGTGAAAGAAATGATTGTGAGGCCAAGACTAAATTCATCTAATAATTCTTGATTTCATGCATATATATGAATCATGAACATATCAAGAGTTACCTAGTGCTATTGGATAGTTTGGTTGGGTATATGTACAAGTGATTTGATTTAATTGTCGATATATATGATTTGTACTATTGAAGCTATCTACTTATACAATTCTATTAATGATATCTCAAGTGAATATGAAGAACCACATGGATATATAATGCAAAGTGAGTTAAGTTACACTCCTAAGTTGTGGATACGACATTATCTATCAATTTGAATATTATGTTTTTCACATTCTAATATGATTTAAAACATGTTGGAAAAATGAGTTATTTGATGTGTATATGTAAATGTGTGTGAATATATATATATATATATATATATGATTTCTAATTAATCGTAGACGTGTGTAAGTGTTGTAAGGGGATGTTGATACATGATAGAGAAATTACACATTTCTATGAGGGCAAGCCATATGAAGTAACTCACAAGGTATAACTAAGTGGCATGTTATACATGCTATCCTAAGACCTCAATGACCATAGGCATCTCACCATGAGTAAATAGATAACATAGAAATTCTCCATACTATATTGGTTTTCTTCCTACCATGAAAATGTTTACTTGAATTGATGATCATAACCTCACCATTGGTACTAATTTTATTGGTATTAGTAGTAGTGTTGATGCATATTCAATATTTCAAGAATGATATCCTTTATGTGCATCTCATTCAAAGTTACATTATGAATAAGTATTTCAAATATTCATAAGTTACATGTATTTCATAAGGGTGAGCATGCGGCTAAAAATATATTTTCTTTCATTGTGGAATTTGAAATGCAAGTTAGACACATTATGAATAAGTATTTCAAATATTCCTACAAGGATAATTACATGTATTTCATAAGAGTGACCATCAGGCTAAAAATATATTTGATTTCATTGTGGAATTTGAAATGCAAGTTAGACATTAACGATATGTATTAGTATAAATTTAATATACAATCTTACATTCTTCTTTTTAATTTAAAAATTAAATTAAATTTAAAATAATCAAGAAAGTTAGTAATGATAATAAGAAACTTTGAAGATTGCAAAATTTATTGAGAGAGGAAAAAATAATATACATTTTTAGAAATCAGAATTAATTATGGAAGGGATGTGTGGAGGGATGAATAATAAATATATTAGTGAATTAATAATTAGAAAATTTGCATTAGTGACATGTTGTATTTTTTACAAATAATATAAGAAGAGTGAGAGAGAGTGGCCATATAAAAAGATGGTTATTTTGGTATTGAAATTTTCAAAATGAAATGGTAAAAAGATTTCTCGTGATTGTATTAAATTTTTGTTATGTTTTATTTAGAAATAAATATTCCATACCTCTTTAATAATCACATAATTTATTAGTGAAATACTCAAATCATTTAATTATTGTTTATGTGCACACTCTCATATAACCTTGTAACTTAAACCAAAAAACCTAACTCCCTCTTCCATTCACTAAATTGGAAAATGAAAAAACCCTAAACCACTAGCCTCACAAAACCTATCTTCACTTTTCATAAATAAATAAATAAAATAAAATTATCCAACAAGAAGTTACCACAGATATTCCTAATATCGTTAGGATGAAAAAAACACATATAAATTTAATATAGATAAGTTTATTTCCATATTTTTTAAAGATTTATATTAACCTATCCCTAACTTGTACACATTCATGAAGGAGGGGGAAGCCTCACCCCCTTATGGTATCTGGATGCTAAACTTTAACTATCACATGAGAAATAGTTTGCAATATTCAATAACATTTTGATAAATTTGAGAAATGTTCGAGGCTTAAAGGTCAAAAGATCTACACTTCTTGTATTCATATGCAAATTTAACTGACATGTGGAAACCCTTGCCAGCGAACAGTAAGTCATCAAATGATCATCACGTAGCATATATGTCATGATGTAATGCTGTGAGATCAGGGATGCTTGGCTTTCAATGTTCCGCCGTTTCTTTCTCCCGTTGATCAGAGATTTAATGTAATTGAAAAAAAATTGAAATTCCGTTGTTCCCTAACCGTGTTTGACGATTTGAGATGCGTTCTCTGCGAAATGTAAAAGATATACTGACATTACCAACGAACCTAAAGGAAAAATTTGTATGAAGTACAAAGTGTGAAAAGGAAACCGAAATTTTGATGAATGAAGGGAAAGCTAAGGAAACTCTTTAATCTACGAAATATTTCAACTTAAATTTTTGTTTTTCATATTTATAAATTAATGTATGAATGATCGTTATTTAAGCGTGTTTGAAATGAACACAAATACCCATTTTAATTTTCATTTGAATAAAAATAAAAAAAATATTATCTTAAATATATTAATATTATTGTAAATATATAATATATTTGCTTACAAAGTAGTTTAAGTTCAAACACAAATACCCATTTTAATTTTCATATCAATAAAAAAAAATTATTATTATTTTAAATATATTAATATTATTGCAAATATATAATATATTTGATTACAAAGTAGTTTAATCGACCATTGTCTAGATGATGAAGTACTATATTCCTTGACATGCCAAAATTTTTTTAGATTAATCAACAAAATACAGAAAATGGAATATATATAGTATTTTTATTAGTTTTTAGTAAAAATATAGATTCAAAAAAAAATTAATTAAGTGGAATATATATAGTATTTTATTAGTTTTTAGTAAAAATATAGATTCAAAAAAATCATCTATTTAGGGTAGATATTGTATTAGTTGTATTAGTTAGTTTGAGTGTAAAAAATTATAGCTTTGTGAATTTAAAATATTAGAAAGTTATAAAAAATTGATGTTTATATCTAAATTGGAAAAAAACACGTCATGGGAATCTTAATTGGTAATTATCTTATTGTGAAGTATAGTGTAAACCATAACATTCAAAGTTATGAAGATTAAAAAGCAAAAAAGGAAAAAATTAGAAAAGGCAAAATTTAAAGGCAATAAATTGAGATAGAAAAAAAATAACAAAAATCTATCCCTAGTAGAAAAAGATAAAATCTATTTTAATTGTAAAATCTATTTAACAACATTAATACATTAATGTATATAATATAAGTATACTTGAATGATTTGAGTCCTAATGGTCTCTTGAATACTTTGTTTTCTCAACTGTGTCAGAATCAAAAACCTATTCTAAATGACCCATTTGTGACTTTATGAAATAGTTGTATCTTCAATTGGACTTATATGAATATATTTTATGATAACATTGTAAATTATAATTGATACTATACATATGAATTTGCTTTTCACATTATTAATACTTAATATATATGGGATGATATGAATATATTCTACTATAATAGTGTCAATTCCTTAATATGTGGTTGATAACTATACATATGAATTTTCTTTCTAAAATATTTAAATCACATTTTCCTTTTAGTATAGATGATTCAATCCCCTCTTATAGAGTCTATAAATAAATAAATAACTAAAGAATGAATAACTAAATTTAATGTAATTATATAAATAAGTAAATAATATCTTTTTGTTGACTCAGTCCTGATGATGAGTCTTGGTCTAGGCTTGAAACGTCGACAAATAAAAATGATGAACACTGTGGAATATCCGAATTCAGTCTCTCAGAAACCACTCCACAGAAATTTACAAACCAATAATGTAATACATGTTTGACTATAAACATTTACCTAGTGAGAAATTAATAAGTATGAATAGACAATAGCTATAGTGTATCTTTTCATTAGAGTCAATGCAGAATATAAAATACAACATTTACCAAAATATGTATGTTTATTATTATAATGATTGAAGTATAAAAAATTATAATGTCTATATATATATATCTATATCTATATCTATATATATATATATATATATATATATATATATATATATATATATATATATATATATATATATATATATTCATAGCTTACGTTTGAGATATCCCTCCAGTGGATGCATGTCCCTACATTCATAGTGAAATTTACCAAGTGTGATGAAATCATGATAGTAATGACAAAACGGTAGATACTATAAGAAGGCCCTGACATTTGCAAGAGTGGCTCAGAGCAGAAGCAACCACTACTAGTGTTGTTAGTGTTGTTGTTCTCTTGAGAAGACAAAGCTGAGTCCTGGCTGTCAAAATGAGAAATCCAATTAGTATTTTGAGCTCCATGATGTTGATAGGAATACTCCGCTGCGTTCATGGTGGGGTGCCAAAGCCATTTGGATCAAAATATGGAGATAAGTTTATGGGATGCAAGATATTAGAGCCACTGGGAAATACAAGTAGTTCCATGTTTCATGTGGAGAAAGATGAGAGCAACATAATGAAAATATTTCAAGAGTAAGTAAATCGCTCAATGCAACATTACATTCCATTTTGTCAATCTTTCTATTTTTCTTTTTTAATCATTTATTGTTGGAGGTTGAATTGAAACTGAATGCTTCAACATATTCATATTCAAATAGAAGCAGAAGCATTATTAACTAGAGCACAAGAGGAGGAGAGGAGCTGAGCGTGTTGTCATGTGCGACGGGTAATCCTATTGATGACTGTTGGCATTGCGACTACAATTGGGAGTGCAATAGAAAATGACTGGAAGATTGCAGCATTGGATTTGGCAAGCATGCCATCGGAGGCAAAAATGACAAGTTTTATGTGGTTACAAATGCCGGTGATGATACCATGAATCCATCCCATGGTACATTGCGTCATGCCGTGATTCAGATGGAGCCCCTGTGGATCATTTTCCACAATGACATGCTCATCCAACTCAAGGAAGAGCTTGTTATTCATAGCTTCAAAACAATCGATGGATGAGGCACCAAAGTCCACATTGGTAAGGGCCCATGTATCACCATAAAAGATGTGATAAGCATCACCATTCATGGAATCCACATTCATGACTGTAAAAGTATAGGAACCATTGTGGTAAATATGTATCCTCTGAAGAGTGGGTCAAAAAAAATAAATCATGGAGATGGGATTTCCATCTTGATAGCGAGGCACACATGGGTGGATCATTTCTCTATGTCTAACTATGAATATGGCCTCACTGACGTAGTCAAGTCATCCACCTATATCAACATTTCCAACAGTTATTTCACTCGCCACAACGAGGTGACCTCACATTCTCTTTCATTCATTAATTGAAATTCACTCTATTTTATTCCTTATCTTCTACCTTCACAATGCTCTGATTTTCTCCAATGGTAGGTGATGCTATTGGGTCACAGTGATGACCACCATCATGACAATGTTATGTAAGAAATGGTTTCACTCAACCATTTTGGCCAAGGTCTTGTGCAACGAATGCCAAGGTGAATAATTTAATAGTTATTTCATTCATTTCCCATGTTATTTTGAATTTTGCTGTGAAGGAAAAGTATGAAATAGCTATTATATTATTTAGAAATTAAATTATGAATTAACTGGATGTAGGTGCCGATTCAGATACTTCTATGTGTTTAACAATGATTACAATAAGCGGGGAATGTATGCCATTGGTTGAAGTTGAAACCCCACCATACTGAGTCAAGGAAATAGATTCATGTCATCTGCAAATCCCTTAGCTAAAGAAGTAACCAAGAGGCAAAACGCCACAGAAAGTGAATGGAAAAAGAGGATCTGGATATCAGAAGGTGATGTGCTACTAAATGGTGCATATTTCACACCATCAGGATCACAAGTGCTTTCAACCTATGCAACCGCATATAGTGCCAAACCAAAGAGTTCAGCCCTTGTGGAAATGCTCACTAGGAATGCAGGTGTGCTCTCGTGTAAGAAAGGAATTGCCTACTAATTCCACCATCTTTCCAGCCATTATCACGAATGAATTCGACTGCTCTCAAACATTGTGATTTCTTTTCAAAACCATGTCTTCTTGCATTTGAGTGCACACAAACATTTTCATTAATTTTCAAAACTATGTCTTCTTGAATGCCCCTCTTCTCACAGTTCTCAATTCCAAAAATTATCGGCCTTCCTATGCATGGTTTGCAACTTTAGCTAATAATGAGGAGCAATTACTTGACATTATATTTTATCCTAAGGTATCCAATATATGGATGTTGATCTGCTATTTATTACATTTTCAATTTCGTAAATATAAAATGTTTGTGTTTATAAATATAAGTGATTCATGTTTATATAAAAACATTTAAGAAATTTTCAACCACATTCTCATTAGAGTCATTAAGAATATAACGTGTAGAAGTTGCATTTGCTTCAGTTAGTAGAACAACCTTCATGTTATTTTCAATTGGTTCATGATTATACCATGTTTATGTTACTTGTTCATCATCATCAACATAGAAGTGTCCTTGAGAGAGGGAAATCATATTATCAGCCACAACTACATCTTCTTGTTCATCCACTTCTTCTTGTGCTTCAACATGTGCTTGGACATGCCCTTGTTATTGACCATCAACATGAAATGCATGGCTACAACCAATATCATGCATAAGAAAATCATAATTCAGAGGCCAAATTGTAGTTCTCCTCAAGCCAACCCTAATATTTGATGGTGTGAGAGCCCTTTTAATAGGCTTTACTTGCAATATCTGGTAGCTCAAACCCTTGGATTCTTTGTCATCCACGAAGCTCACTTTAACCTGAAATATTTCTAGAAATGGCCAAACACACTAATATCAAGGGGCTACAATCTGTTAGTGGTATAAGATGGTAGTGTTAATATTTTGATGCCCAAATTATTTCCATCCTCAATTGTTTCCACAACAACAAGGCTTCCATGGACATCTAAAAACAATAGGTGTATGTTCTTAGGCGAGACACCACTTGGTATAGATGCAAAAAAGTGACAAAGCCAATTCAAAAAAAAAATATTTAGTCATTCATGACTGGGGATGTGTAGCCATGCATGCACATAGTTCACAATTTGCATATAGTTGTTCAATTGATTTTTACTTTTGAATAGATAAAATCATGGGATTGAAGCACCAATTGCATTAACACAACATAGAATAGTTATCCACTCCCTGCTTTTAAGAAAAATATATGGCACATTTTGTCTCCCTCTCTTGGAAATTACCCGCATACCACAATTCCTTCTTGTGTGTAAACTTGTTTCATCATAGTTCCATATATGGTCTAGAGCATAATAATGCTTATCGTATTCACTGGAAATAGTATTATCGAAACTAGAAACAATTACAGGGTGTAGATTTAAAACTCTTTGTATTTCAAGGACCTTAGTTGTACACAATAAAAGGTTTGGATGCCCTTTTCTAAACCCAAACCACCATGGTTTACCAGGAAACCCATCTTTGAATGGATTTCACCTTCCCTGATCGATTTGAGAAGCTATGGATTTGAGTTTTATCAACTCTAGCCCATGTCCCAATTGGTCCATCTCCTTACACGAATCAAGCACCTCAACCTCCTCCTCTTCAGTTATAACTGTAATAGGCCCTCTATGTTTTATATGAGAGAGCTCATTTATCCAATAATGAATTGATGAGGGAGAAATACCATGATTGTTTGCAGATGCAAGAAGTGAATACCATTAAACTATATATCGTCAATTATAACTAACATTTCATCTTTTTTTAACCTCTTATACCACTGATCTTGTTAGTTGAACTTGGACCTTAGAATATGGTTGATGGTGGTAAAACATCATCTTCCGCCTCAATTTTATGCTCAAAAAATATTTCTTGGAGCATTTTTCACATTCGCACGATCTGTCCTATCATAATTTGATGAAGTGCATTAGAACTGGGCACCCCTGGTCTCTCGCCTACCAATTCTCCTTGTACAAGCAACATAACTAACTCTTGCCATAAATGAAAATACTTGCAGATTTATTGCATGCATTTAGTTAACAATAGTATATTATATAGGCTCAAAGAAATGTTGAAATTCAACATTCGTATAGGCTATTAGTATTTTTTCTTTCCTACAATCAATTAACAACATGTTAATTGATTCAAATATTCTAGGAGACATCAATAGAGAATTTGCAATAACCTGGGTGATAATAAAGACACAATTCACAATTAAAAATAGTAGCATCTTAACAAATTTTCATACATATTCCTTATTCATAATATCATTGAAAAACAAATATACAGAAGGAATTTTTTATATGTATTCAAATATATCACTATTTGTATTTTTAGATAACTTGTTTTTCCAGTTAAAATATTATGACTATATTTGCACTTGGAAAATGACTGCGAGCGTCTTGAAATTGACCTAGAATTGGTTGTAGTTTTTCAATTATATCAATAAATGTTTTTGATATAAAAATTTATGACTTATAATAAAATGAGGTAGACATTGGAGGAATTTCAAATAAAACAAGTGACACCTAGCTTTTGTTCTGGTTAAGATGTTGATATGGTCTACTTCTTTTTGATAACTTGTTTTATGACTTAAAATACAATGATGTACTCTATTTTAAGGCCTAAAATATATGGTTAGTTTTTCAATGTTATTATTCTTATAGATAACACTCTCCTTGGATGAAGGAAGTTCTAGGATTTCCTTATTAAAGGTTATATTGAGCTATTAATTACCTTTAAAAAGGCTTAGCCTCATGTCCATGAATAATGACTTTACCAACATAAAACTCGATCAATTGATTTATAATGGTTAGTGATTCTCCTATTATAGGAATGGCTCTTAGTTTGGTAATATTATTATTCCTATAGATAACGCTCTCTATGAATGAAGGAAGCTTTAGGATTGCCTTGCTAAAGGAAATTAACAACACAATAGAAGATCTAGTCTTGCCTTAGTAATAGTTAGTGATTCTCCTATTGTGGGAATGGTTCTTAGTTTTTAAATATTGTTATTCCTATGGATAACACTCTCCATGAATGAAGGAAGCTCTAGGCTTTCCTTAGTAAAGGTTTTACCGAGTAGCTAATTTCCTTTAAAAATATTCAGCCTCATGTCCATGAACACTCACTTTACCAACATAAAACTTATCAACATAAAACTTGATCAATTGATTTATAATGCTTTGTAATTCTCATATTATGGGAATGGTTCTTAGTTTTCGAATATTTTTATTCCTATAGATAACACTCTCTAGACATGAAGGAAGCTCTAGGCTTGCCATAGTAAAGGTTCTATTGAGGTTCTAGGATAACTGAATTGATGTGTCTATCTATGAGAAACATAATTTGGCCTAAAGAGAAATAGGATTATTCATTTAAGATTATTCCGAGAGATTTTATTCAAATCGAAAATTGTGTTGAGCCCTAGTTAGTCCAACATCATGAATAATCTAAATCATCCCAAAATATAATTGAAAGCTTCAGAACCAAGTATCATATAATTTTCATAGAATAGCTAATTTTGTTCCAAGGAATGATTTACAATATCTGCTATAGAGAATAACCCAATAAACCCTTATTTATAAAATTTGTATTCGAAGCAGGTCATGTGAATGCTCAACAATAGCTACAAGTCTCTAAATATCCACAATTGGTACGACTGAAGTAACCAAGAGGCATGACTAAGTTTTGTCTAGGTCGTGATTTTCTTTAATAATATGGTCAAAAGTTTTCAACTTAAATCCTCCTAGAACCCAACGAAAGTTCCTCAAATTTGTCTCATACATGGTCAAAATACACCACCAAAAAAATGCATTAGGTATTCTTGAATAACTAAATTCACTTTTGAATAATAGGACTGAAACCATAACTACTGGAAACCTACAACCTTCAAGCACAATTTTTTCAATGTTGTATGTGGATTTCATGGTTTCCTGTTGTTATTTGTGCATGAGGCAATCTGCAAGGATAAATGCTTTTATAGTTCAATGTTTTGAGTGCATTTCATGGTTTCTCATGACAATTTGTGCATGATTCTATACTACATAGGTTTTTTTGAAAAACAAATAGTAAGAACAATAACAATAAATGACTTGGACAGAGATCAAGCAACCTAATAAAACTAAAATACATATTGTTCAAAAATTGAAAAAAAAATGAAATACATATTGTGCAAAAACTAAAATAAATAAAATGAAATACATATTGTGCAAGAATTGAAATAAATAACCTGAATATACTGTGAAATTTTCTCTGATGGTATGTCTCCAAGGTTGGTGAATAGATTGAATGTTAAAAATGTCAAGGGTTGAACTTATTTTATATCTTTTTGCACTTGAATTTAATTGGTAACAAGGATTTACAAGGACTGTAATCTCCCATCGATGGGTAATTTGCTATGGTTGATCTGTGTGTTTTGATATGTTTTAATGAGAAATTTAATGAGGTGGGTGTCATATATTGAACACAATGGGTTGAATTGTTGAATAAAGCAACAATTATGGCTCACATACATCAACTTTTCATATGTGTAGGTATGAATGTGCATTGTGATACTTAGGTCCAATTCAATTCAGTGGGGGTTGAAGTGATGGGTACCTTGTACTCGTGAATTAGACCATTTTGGGACAATTTATAGTTTTATTTTTTTTCTAGTTGGGACAATATGTTTTATACTCTTGATATATAAAAGCCTATTTATGAAGAGTTGTGAAATGAGTCAACATTTTAGGAAATGTTTGACATAAATTAAAATATATTTGCACTTAATGTTATATATATTTGTTTAAATATTGGTTGCACATGTGTCAATCTTTTGGTGGCTTGGTGGGACCAGTACTATAACAACTACAGGTCCATGCAAAACATTAGGCATCTCTCCCCTACTATTTTTTAGTTACAATATTTATATCAAGAATAACAAATATATTTGAGAAGAAAAGGATAACAAATAAATTTGAGAAGAAAAATCATAAATATAACTAATTATTTTTTAGCTACTTAAGAATTTCATTATATTTAGAGGCACAACTTAGAATGAGGGACATGTGTAAATTTCCCTCCTCAATCTTGGGTAGACACTTCTCTTTTAAAATAAAAATAAAAAATTTCTCTACATAAGAGAGAAATATAGGCTATAATAATAAAAACTAAAATGAATGTGCATATTTGGTTACTTTTAATTAAAAACATTATAAAACATCAATAATCATATTCTCACTTTATTTATCCTCTATTGATATTACAAACATATTTAAGAATTGTGTGTTAAAAACATTGCACTCTCACTTTTAAGTATAAATAAACTAGCAGTTGCACCAAATGTTGCAATGGAAACATCGTAAGTCGGTAAAATATGAAAAAAAAAGCATAGACGAAGAGTGTTTCCTCATCATAGAAGTAGATTCTTTGAGGGAACACCCACCTCTGTTTTAGAGTAAATGTTTGTGTATCCTTCTGAAGAAACAATTCAAACTAGACATTTCCCATTAGTTCGGCTTCCAAAATCATATCATTGTAGTATTTGATTCCCCAAAACAATGCATTGTCATCTGCAAAGGCACCATCAAAGACATAAATAAGACTAGGGATATCTTAACTTATTAACATTTAAATGAAAAACTAATAAGGTGTTGTCAGAAACAGTGAAGTGGGAAAACATAGGGGAAAAGGATTGAGCTACTTACTAAGAGATGCATATGGATCAAGTGGCTTGTAGTTGAAGCTGTAAATTTGGGTCAAGTTGTTGAAGTTTGGATGTTGAGTAATAATATTCCAAACACTGTGATTCATCATATAATTGAATTTTGTGATAGTATTTTCACTCTCCAATACTCTTTGTAGTTTAGCTTGACATGCCAATGTATTTTAATTAGGAACATGTGAAAAGTGCATCATACAAGAGGAGATGTATTTCTATTAGTGGGTGTTTGTACACCCATAATCATTAGATTTAGGGGAATATCTCTTGCAATGAATTGAAAGTTCATGAGATTTGTATCGTGTCAATTAGTTCAATTAATATAGAAACAAAATCAAAAGGACTCTGCCAAAGTGAATAGGTTTGAAACACTCAATACAAGATCCAAGGGAAGTGAGATTGGTGTGGTAGCCACGAGAGCGTGTAGGGAAAGAGACAATAGTGTCATATTTGTGACACAACAATGGATATTCCTCTCAGCTAGAAACTATGAATATATATATATATATATATATATCACCTTCCAGGTAAATACAAAAAAACTCAATTCATCACATTAAATTGATTTCATAGGAACTCTAAATTAAAATCGATCCAACTTTCATTAATGAATTAATCTCGCCAACATTATTAATCACTACTCCATAAAACAAGGGATGTCCACAACTGAGGTTTTCTCAAATTGTCAATAACACATAAGGTGGGGTTTTCCTTTTTAAGGCATAGAGAGATAAATTATTGGATTTTTAGTAGTTACTATAATTTGGGACATTAGTTTGGAGTGCATTCAACATTTCCACTAAAATTCTATGAGAAAAATCATAAAATTCAACTGCAAATCACATGGGAATGAACCACCAAGATCTTCAATTTACAATATGAACATGGGAATGGGCAACTGTGTTTGTCATCTTTGGTAAAATAGAGTTACGCTTTTGTGATAATTTAAGACATGTTGTAGACAGTCAGTGTTAAGAATTATTATCCTAGGTCAAAATGAGTCTAAAAACTCCACTTTGTGTCGTAAAATCAATTGAAAAAAGGATAAGCTAACACACTCTACACATGGCATCACTCTCTAAAAAAACATTCGATTCCATATTTTTAGCGTATTTTGAAGTGGGATTTTTCACGTTCAATTCATCTTCAGCAAGATTTGGAATTTCTAATACCATGAGAGAGGTGGAAGACCTAAAAAAAATTCTCTCTCTGTTTCCTTTAGGTACTCCTGATAAAGAATGGGTGTTCAGACGGACAGAATGATCTAATCTACAGTGATAATCAATCCCATAATGAAAGCTTGGTCATAGCCATGCATGACTATCAGATTGAACACATCTCCTCCCAAGCTTATTTATGGTCTAACCTGCTTTTGCTTCACCTACAAAAAATATTTTCAGAACTTGGCATGATTGCAGTCCAATGAATTACTGTAAGCATACATATTGAATGTAACAAGACTTAGAGGAACATACAGACGTCTGTGACGACCTTGTTAGATTTGTTCACACGGTTAAAGCAATGCTTGGCATGACATCCTTCAACATGGTAATTTGGACATAGCCATTGTAATGGAAATTGAGGCATTGTAGTTATAGTGGCTAAACTAACATCCACATTGAACCCAAACCCAGAACCAACACTGGCACCGGTCTTCACCAATATGACAACTTTGCTATCATTAGTTGGGTCATTCAAGACTTTTTTGAGTCTCTTGGAATCTAGCAACCTTATTATGGTTCTACAAGTAGAAGAAAATAAGATAGAGCAAGGTATTAAAATATTTGAAACATTTTATACTACATTCTATGCCCTCGTAAAGAAAATTCTCACCAATTTGGGAGTCGATGACAATAAAGAATTGTTAGTGCCCCATTTCATTTCCATGTTCTACACATTGACAATTCTCAGGACTTTAACAACCATGCCAACATAATGGAAAATGGGAGCAATGGGGGGAATGCAATTTGAATATCACTGGAGATGTTAGGGTTGTGGTTGTGTCCTCTGGTTCTATGACCACACTAATCATTAGCATTGTGTTAGTTATAGATCCCCTAACACTATAAATAAGAATGATTTGCAAGAGTTGTAAGAGAATAATCAAAAAAATGTTCTTTTAGTGAATTTTTAAAGAACCTTCTTTATTTATGATTCATAAATGATGTAATTCATGTAGAAAATATACCTACATCTTCCTCCACAACCAGTGTTTGTGCCTATACCCAGAGCTGGGTAAGACTATGTCTATTAACATGTTCTTAAAATAACTTGTTTATATTCATTTTTAAGTAAATCGTTTATATTCACCTATACATTGTTGTTTAGATTGGGAAATAATGAATATTTTCATATCGTTGGGACCATTTGTGATTGGACCAATGGATATCAAGCTCGAAGTTCTTGCATAATTAACCCTAAAATGATACAATAATTAATGTCAAATCTCAACCTCGAAAAAAGTAGTTTCTTATTGTTCGATCATAAATGGATTTGAGTTTTCACTCCTTGTTTACATTTGATTAGTTAAGGTAGTATTCTCATTGGAAATGAATTGGATGATTTTGGAAAGTAGAAAAAATAAGGCCTATTTCTTATAAGAGGATAGTTAGGTATGTAAAACCTACCCGATAAGTAAATTTATTTTGTGCATGCAACTATCTTGACCAATCGGATCACAACAAAGAGGTAATCTTGTGAAGTATCCAATATGTCGAAACTGATGATTTCTTGGAAAAAAAATCTTTTGCAAAATTTGAATCCAAGCAATGAGATGGATTGTACCATTTTCAACTTCAAGTTAGTGGTATATGTATACCATTGTTCATATTCATAGCATTGTCTATAAGGATTGATTTGTCGGAGTTATATGAGAATAACCCAAAATAAATGAATTTTTAAAACTCCTCCATTTTTCACTTATAATTTATGTAATTCATGAATGTTAAACAAACTCCATTTTTCACTCATAATTCATGTAATTCATGAAGAAAAGTGACCTACCTCTTCCTCCACCATTTTTTTTTATATGAGGAGCTAGATAAGCCTATGTTTTGATTTTGTCAATTCAAATTTGTACATTATGAATTGATATGTATTGACATGTTCTTAATATTTGTTTAAATTCAATTGTTTGATATGTAGTAATATGCTTTTGAAGTAACTTATTTTTGTTTATATTGAGTGTTCTTCTTTTAATTTGGAAATGATGAATAATGAGTTATATTTCCATTTATGACTGCTCCAATGGAATCTACCTTCAAGTGATGGCACCATCAAATCTAAACAATACAATAATCAATACCAATAGTGAACCTCGACTAAGGTATATTTTTTGTTAGATTGTAAATAAATTGGAGTTTGAAAAAATAAGGCCTATTTCTAGTAAAGGGATAGTTAGGTATGTGAAACCTTCCCAATAAATAAATTTCTTTTGTGCATGAACCTATCTTCACCATTAGGATCACACCAAAGAGGTAATCATCTTATGAATTCTCTAATATGTCCAAATTGATGATTTCTTAGAAAAAGAGGCTTTTTGAGAAATTGAATCCCAATGATAAAATTGATTGTACCATTTTAACTTCAAGTTAGTGTTATATGTATACCATTGATCATATTCATAGCTTTTTCCATAAATAATATTTTGCCAAAGTTATATGGGAGTAACCCAAAATATGTTCTTTCAGTGAATCTTCAAACAACCTCCTCCATTTGTTACTTAGAATTCAAGTAATTATTCAACTTGGTATTTTATGATTTTATGTGTACTGACATGTTCTTAATATTTTTTTACATTGAACTATCTGATATGTAGTGATATGTTTTTAAACTAACTTATTTTGTTTATCTTGAGTTAAATGTTGTTCTTTTAATTTGTAAATGATAAATATATTTCAGACAATTGGGTACATTTGTGATTGCTCCAATGGAAATTGCCTTCAAGTGATGACACCATCAAAGCTAAATGATCCAGTAATCAATCTCGATACTCAACCTCAACCAAGGTATATTTTTTAGTTAGATCATAAACAGATTGGACTTTTTGGTATTTTTTTTGTTGGATAGACAATAGATTGGAGTTCTTGCTTCACATTTACATTTGATTGGTTGGGGTAACATAAGACGTTTTGTTTTTGGGGAAGAGAATATTTGTGTATCTAAAACCTTCATGGTAACTAAATTTATGTTGTGCATACAACTATCTTCCACATGACAATCACACCAAAGAGGTAACGATTTAGTCACCCAAATTGATCATTTCCTAATAAAAGAGGATTTGATGACCTAACAATCACTAGAAATTCAAATATTTTTATTGATAATATAAAAGTTTATTTGTCAAATTAATTGATCTAATTTATTTCAATTATTATTTAGGAATAGAAATTTGGAAAAATATATATAACAATTCTTCAAACAAAATATGAAAATAAGTGGTTGAAAAAGTCTAACTTAAATAATTATTGCCTTATATTTGTTCCCTTAAGACACAATGTGAATATAAATAATAATGATGAAATGATTGAAGTTAATATACTAACAAAATTTGGAAACTTGGATTACTAATTCATAAATCAAGAACTTATCGTCCACTTTCTTCACAAACACAAATAATGTGTGGACATAACTTCTAATCTCTTTTCTTAGTTTTGAAAATATATTTCAATATTCAAAATGACATATTATTGTGTGTAACCCATACACAAATAATCAACTGCAAATGTATTAGTTGACTATTTTTTGGTAGGCTCATGGATTGTAACACTCATCACTATACTATATGATTTTTTTTTCTTTTTTATTGAACTGTCACTTAAAGTATTACCGAATGTTATCCTAAGCTCTTGCATTTATTTAACCGTAATGTCCATGCATATAATTGAAAAGATTCAAGTTGATTGGAAAGGGTTATTAGAGTGTTAATTTATGATTGTCCGGTGAAACTACATGAGTCATTGGCTCTACCCCACCAAGCACTTGCTCAAAAACTATGGCAATTAAACCACTCGAATAGCATATTGTGATGTGGTTTTGCCACTTGAGGTTTGGCTTTAATGCTGACAACCTGCCCTGCTGCTAGAGGGACAAGGCATTAATGGAAATGTTTTTCTACTGTAAGATCCATGGTGGATGGATCCGATGGTTCCAACACTTCCTGCTAACCCTAAGCATCTCCTTCATCTATAAAACTCACTCATTTCTCATTTGGTTGTGGTATTTCCTGAGTATTGTGGCTCTGCAACTTTGTCAAGGTCGATAGGGAATACTGTGGTAGTTCTGCAAATATTTTCAGGGTTGATAGGGGGCACCATGCCAGCACTGGACCTCCATGGTTCCTCATCCTCAGGAAAGCTCTTAAGTAAGATTGTAAGGTTTTCTACTATACCGTAAACTGAAATTAATTTCCTCGCTCAGACCAAAAACTACTGAAGGTTACTTATGTTGCAGGTGTGCTCTTCGAGTGCTACCTCGTTCCTCCAGCTGAATCACAAAGCACGAGGAAGGTCTTTCCTCCGACGTAAGGGCTTCAAGTTTGCACTGAGAATTCCTCTATTTCCTTTTTTGTTTTTCCTGTAGAGAGGGTTAACTATCTCATGGTGACTACAAGTATTCAGCTCTCCCTCACCTAGGGTGGCTCTTTCTTAGGTAAGAAGGAAACTTAAAATATTTTTGGTCTTATATCTGGTTAAAAAATTGTTCACGAAATCCAAGGTTTAATCCTCTGGTTTTCCATTGCAGGTAAACCCTTTGTCCAATGTCTTTCACGAAGCGTAGCTATGGAAGGCACCCTAATAGCGTACTCATCTTTTGTGTCTTCAGGTTGGTCTACCATGAAACCCTCTGACAACATTGAAGAGGGAAATTTAATTCATTTGTTTTTTCTACTGTTGATAGTAGTTAAGGGTTTTGATAATTTACCGATGAGAGGGTTTGTTGGCTTTTATTCCAGGTCGGCCAAAACTTCGTTGTGTAAATAGTTTTTAGCTTCCCTTAAGAGGGTTGCCTTGATGCATAGCTTGGTTATTTTCTTTTTTGGTTGTTTATGGTTGCTCAGCCAGGGTGCGCGATATCCTCACTTCCTTCCTTCCAAATTGTACAGAGATCTAAAAAGGACTATAATCACTCTGTGATGATTATATATGATTCAACATTTTGATTGATGATTAAATGGAAAGAAAGTTTGATATCTTTGGACTGATTGTCACCCTTCGTGTGTTGAAAGGATTCCAATGTTGTTTAATTGTAGTGATAGAGTTCCATCCGATTTATGCATTACATTAATATGATTTATGGTTCTATTCTCATATAGCGATTGTTTCTTGTGATTCTTAAACTTATTTCTATTGCTATAATCTCAAATTTGCTATGAGAAGGAATTATCTTATAGGAATTTAGAGATTGTTTTCTTTGTCATTACTTGAGATAGTAGTGTGTTGTTTATATTATGTTCCTATGAATAAACAGTTCAAGTTTAGAATGAAATTAACAGTATCAATATTTTTTGGTCATCTGTTTAATAGATTGTATGATTGTGTTACCTAAACCAGGAGAGTATAATCCTAAAAAAAGATAGAATATGCTTACTACTTTTCCATTCTTTATACAACAAAATATACTTAAATATTTAGCTATAACAATGATTTTCTGTTCCTGGTTGAAGATAATGCCTTTCTAGGAATTAAATAATAAGCCCAAAGTTGGTCACTTATCTGTTTATGATTGTTTTAGAGATGTATAAATACTTTCTGTTTTTCTGGAAGGCCTCACCACCTAGCAATGGACCTGGCAATTACATCCAACATCCCCCTCCGAGCACTTCCTGCTCCTGATAGTTACTAGGCATACACAATCTGGTATCTTGGCCTTCAGGACTACTGTCCAACCTCAAGTCGCATACCAGTTTGACTGTTAGCCATAGTTTTGTTTCCCACTGGTTACTTGTGCCAAGCTCAAGGAAAAATCTTGCTCATCCTCTCCTGCCTTCTGTTTGTCCCCCTTTCCCTATTCTTTTCCCTCTTTTGGGGAGGAAAGGTGACAACTGTTTCAGAATGTCCAAGGAGTGATGTAACTATTTTCATTCAATTTTCTTAACAAACTCTTTAAATTCTTTAAATAAAAATATCATAATGTTCTAGCTTTTCCAGCCTTAATTCTTTAACAAACTGTGTTAAGAAAAATAACATTTTTTAAAGTACTGCGTAAAACTTGGTAAGAAAAATTAATTTTGTGCAATAGAGGGTGTTACAGCTTCCCCCCCTTATGAGGAACACTGCCTCTAGTGTTCTTTTAAGAAAATAATGTTGGATAGTATTTCTGCATGGTCTCCTCTTCTTCCCAAGTAGCCTCTTCCAGGCCAAAGTGCTTCCATTGCACTTTAGCCTGGGTGATGGCTCGCTTCTGCAAGGTGGTTTCTCTCTAATCGAGAATATGAAGAGTTTATGCAAGAAACTTTCCCTCTTGTTTGACCTATATATTTTCCCAGTTAATTATATGATGAGGGTTGTATACATATTTTTTTAGCAAAGAGACATGCAAGACATTGTGAGCTTGGATGTGGCGGGGGAATGCTAATTTGTATGCCACTGGTCCAATTCGTTCCAATATTTGGAATGGTCCACACTACCAGGGTGCTAGCTTGGCTCAACCCTTCCACTGTAAAGTGCTTCTCTGGGGTTTAAATTTGAAGTACACATGATCCCCTGACTGAAATTCTTTGTGAGTCATTCTTTTTCTGCATAAATATTTTGCCTATCCTGAGTGAATTTTAAGTTCTGGTGGACCTTTTTCACTGTGGCCTCCATTTCGGCTAACATATTAAGACCCAATACTAAATTATTAACCAAGCTATTCCAATCTATGGGTGCTCGACACTTTCTTCCATACAACACTTCAAAAAGGCTCATGCCTAATGATCCGTGATGGCCATTATTATAGGTGAACTCTAGCATATGGAGGTAGTCCTCCCACTTGTGTGGTTGTGGCATTACGAACATCCTCAACATGTATTCTTGTACTTGATTCACTCATTCTGTCTGACCATCCGTCTATGGATGGTAGGCAGTACTAAATTGAATCTGAGTACCTAACCCATCAAAGAGGGTTTTCCAAAATGTGGATGTAAATTTTACATCTCTCTCCAGAATTACTACCTTGGGTATCCCCTGTAATCGGAAAATTTCCCTCATGAATATATCTACAATTTCTACAGTCTTGTAGGTGGATTTTACAGGTATGAAATGGGTAGTTTTGATTATCTTATCCACTACCACCATAATTGAGTCATGCTGCTTCTTAGTGCGGGGTAGTCCTGTGATGAAATCTAGAGTGATTGTCTCCCATTTCCACTTGAGAATGGATAACGATTGTAATAGACCAGTAGGATGCTGACACTCTGCCTTCACCAACTGACACTCTAAACACTTTTACAAGTATTCCGCAACATGTTTCCTTAACCTAGTCAGAAATAATTTTTCCTGATGGCTAACAAAAGTTTTTGGTATCCTGGGTGAGCGGTGTAAGGCTTCCTACGAAATTCATCCAGTAATAATTTTTTGATAGAATTTTGGTTGGGAACATAAATCTTGTTTCTGAATGTTAACAATTTGTCAGATTTTATAGCATAATCATATTGTTTCCCCCTCTTTCGATCCTATGATGCTTGCTACCAAAGGAATGCATATTCTGGGCCTTTGAGGGATTCTTCCCTGATGATTTCAAGACCATTAGATTTTATTTTACTGAATTGTATTTCGTAGACACAATGCATTTTCCTGCTCGATGCATTGGCCACTCGATTCTCTTTTCCTTTAAGGTGCTTCATATCAAAGTCAAATTCACATAAGAATGCGGTCCACCTGGTCTGTCGAGCATTTAAACTAGACTGGTTAAAGAAATTTGTTAGGTTGCTATGATCAATTAATGACATAAATTTCTTTCCTAGCAAGTAGTGCCACCACATTTTAAGTGTGTGCACTACTGTGGTTAACTCCAGATCATATGTAGAGTATCGCTGCTCATAGTCCTTCAGTTTCCACGATTCATAGGCTATGACTTTTCCTTCTTATGTTAAGACCCCACCAAGACCCTCCTTAATTGCATCTGTGCATACCACAAATGATTTTTTCGGATTTTCTACCTTTAGCACCAATGTAGTGGTAAGTAATTTCTTTATCTACTCAAAACTTCGTTGACAATCCATTGTTGAGTGAAAGGCATGGCCCTTTTTGAAAAGCCTTTAATGAATCAACAGAAATAACTTGCCAGGCCCAAAAAGGATCTAACGTCAACAACATTGGGAGTTGTCCATTCCATTATCTTTTTCATGTTTTCTAGATCTACCGCTATTCCCTCAACTGATATAACATGGCACAAGTACTGAATTTGGTATTTGTAAAAATCGTACTCGCTATACTTATCATACAGCAGATTGTCTTGCAAAATATGCAAGGCTATTATGTAGTGCTTCTCATGCTCCTCCACATTTTTTGAATAAATTAATATATATCATCAATAAAAATTAGTACAAATTTATCTAGAAAAGGCTGAAAATGCCATGCATAGGCACATGAAAATGGCTGGGGCATTGGTAAGGCCAAAAGGTAGTACTACGAACTCGTAATAACTATAATGATTTCGGAATGCAATTTTGCAAATGTCATCATCCTTTATTCTGATATGGTGGTAACCGGACCTTAGACCAATTTTTGAGAATACGCTGGCCCCCTACACTTGATCAAATAAATCATCAATACGAGGTAAATAATACTTCTTTTTTTATGGTTAGTTTATTTAGCTTACGATAGTTGATGCATAGCCTTAAGGTCCTGTCCTTCTTTCGAACAAAAAACACAGGGGCTCCCCAAGGAGATACACTAGGGTGGATGTACCCTTTATCTAAAAGTTCCTGAAGTTGCATTTTGAGTTCTGTTAACTACGGAGTGCTCATGTGGTAGGGAGCTTTCGAAATAGGAGTTGCTCCAGGTATTAGTTCAATGGTAAAATCAATATCACGTCTAGGTGGAAATCCAGGGATGGATTCAAGAAACACATCCACAAAATCCTGAATTACAGGAATATTCTCCAATGAAGTCATCTTATTTTTTTCATTAGAGTATCCTACTTGGACAACATAAATCTGGCAGCCCTTTCTAATGCATCTTCCTAGCTGGTTAGTAGTAATACGACACAATTTAATGTTTTTCTTGATTCCTTGAACTTCCTTTCTTTGCCCCAACTCTGTGAGGTAGCTTACATATTTCTCTTTACAATCCACTAGGGACCAACGCCCTTCCAACCAGTCCATCCCTATTAGTACATCGTATGAACCTAAGGGAAGTATATTTAGATCAACATGGATGGGTTGTCCTGAAATTGTTATATGGTAGTTTTCTGTTTTCGTAGATGCCTTTCTCTTAGTTCCGATGGCTAGCTGAACTAGCCAAGATTTCTTAAATTTGTGTCTTAGCAGCTGACATTTCTCTACCACATTGGGACTAATGTAACTTAAGCTAGCACCTGGAGCAAATAAAACAGAAGCAGGTTGATCATCAATCATACCTTCGCACTCGATCATGGTGGGCTCATATTCTGCTTCATGATCGTCCAAAGCATCATTAATTATGGGCAAACTTCTTGCTATATCTCCAAATGTGGAGGTTTCTTTCATATTTGAAAGCTGCTCCGTTCGAGCTCTGTGTGGGAAATTCTTGTAATAATGAGATTCCCCACATCTCTAGCATTGCAGAGATTGTTTTGGTGGTTGATCAGTGTTAGGTTTACTAATTCCATTTATCTATCTATTCTTGGTGTATGTTGGGACCTTAGGCGCATTCCTGGTAAACTTCACAAAAGCTCTTTGCTGATTCCTCCTTCCATTTACGTTCCATTATCTATTTGGGGGTAAATTCTTCATTCTTCTGACTGAAGCTGCTTTGGGTGCTTCGCTTTTCTGTTTCATTTGCTGATAACATATATGAGCTTTTCACACAGCATCATCCATTGTTCTAGGATAGTCAAATTCTAACTTTTCCTTCATAAAATTGGATAGACTACTAATAAACGGCTGAATTCTGGCTTTTTCCTTCGGCATATACATGACATATCGTAATAAGGAGGTGAATCAATTCACATATTCGTCCATGGTCAAGGTCCCAAACCTTAGCTCATGGAACTCCTTTTATTTTTCATCATAGTAACATTCGGTCAAATATTTGTACTTAAAATGTTTTTGGAATTATTGCCACATCACTTGTTCTTCATCAATCTTTTTCACAGTTTTAATTTCTTCCCACCAGAGCATGGCCTTTCCCCTTAATTGGTAAACTTCCAATCATGCTTTAAGTTTGTCAGAATATTCATAAATCTGAAAATATTTACCCATGTCAATGAGCCATGCTTCAACTGTCTCTTCATATTCTCGTTCGAAAAGTGACGGTTTATTTTTTGAACTCACCCTGTAATTTCATCTTCTGTATTTTTGTCTTTATTGGTCAGAAACATTATCCAAACGCGACTCTTCATCCTTCTTACGTCCCTCTACTAATTCTACATTTTCCTCACTGTGGTGGATTGCTGGGGACTTCTCTCTATCCTCCGTACTAGAGTCTGGTCCTCGTTGATTCTGTCAGTCAGACAAACTTTTGAGAATATTTTCCTTCTCCTCCCTCAGTCGTTCATTATCTGTCCTCAAATTCATCGTTCCAGTATGTAACTGTTGCACAATTTCAAGTAGGGCAGCGTTGGCTTTCCAGGATTCTTCTCCTAGCTGCATCCATATATCCGGATTGGCCTCAATGTAAGGCACTTTCGGCTGGTTTGATAATCTGGGAGTCCTTTTTATTTCTATTCATTGGTTCTCACTTCTACCTCTGTGTTAACATTTGCATAGATATAATTATTTTGTAATTTAATTAAATGTGTAATATCTATCCCATAAGTCTCAGTGTGCGAGCATGGGCTCCGATACCATTTGGAACACTCATCACTATACTATATGATTTTTTAATTTTTTATTGAGCTGTAACTTAAAGTATTACCGAATATTATCCTAATCTTTTTCATTTATTTAACATTAATGTCCGTGCATATATTTGAAAAGATTCAACTTGATTGGAAATGGTTATTAAAGTGTTAATTTATGGTTTTCTGGTGAAACTACATGAGTCGTTGGATCTGCCCCACCAGGCGCTTGCTCGAAAACCATGGAAATTACACCACCCGGATAAAATATTATGATGTGGCGCTGCCACTTGAGGTTCAGCTTTAATTCTGACAGCCCGACCTGCTGCGAGGGGTCCAGGGCATTAATGGAAAAGTTTTTCCACCCTAATATCCATGGTGGATGGATCCGACGATTCCAACACTTCCTACTAAACCTAAGCATCTCCTCCGTCTGTCAAAATTGCTCATTTCTCATTTGGGTTCAGAATTTCCCAAGTATTGTGGCTCTTCAACTCTGTTAAGGTCGGTAGGGAATATATGGCGGTTCTACAAATATTTTCAGGGTTGATAGGGGGCACCATGCTGGCACCAGACCTCCACGTTTCATTGTCCTCAGGCGAGCTCTTAGGTAAGATTGTAATGGTTTCTGCTATACTCTGAACTGAGTTTAATTTCCTCGCTTAGAAGCCAAACTACTAAATGCTACTTATGTTGCAGGTGTGCTCTTCGAGTGCTACCTCGTTCCTCCAGCTGAATTGCAAAGCACGAGGAAGGTCTTTCCTCCGAGGCAAGGACTTCAGGTTTGCATTGAGAAATCCCTTGTTTCCTTTTTTTGTTTTTATTTTAGAGAGGGTTAACTGTCTCATGGTGACTGCAAGTCTTCGTCTCTCCCTCACCTGAGCCGACACTTTCTCAGGTAAGAAGGAAACTTAAAATGTTTTTTGGTCTTATATCTGGTTAAAAAATTATTCACGAAATCTAAGGTTTAATCCTCTGGTTTACCATTGTAGGTAAACCCTTTGTCCAACGTCTTTCTTGAAGCGTAGATGTGCAAGGCACCCTAACAACATACTCATCTTCTATGTCTTTAGGTTGGTCTGCCATGAAACCCTTTCACGACAATGAAAAAGGGAATTTACATCGTTTTTTTTCTACTGTTGAGAGTATTTAAGGGTTTTTATAATTTAGCAGATGAGAGGGTTTGCTGGCTTGAAGTCCATCTCAGCAAAACATTCTATCACATCCCTATGTAAATACATAAATTTTTTTTTTTTTTAAATGGTAAAACTATATTACATTTACATAACCTTTATCGTAACCATTATTGCGTAGTTTTATCATTTGCTTATAGCTGAACAGAGGTGATATGTCTTGGACCCACTTTATTTGTTTGACAATCTATACAGTTTATTGACTTAAGGTTCGGCTTGACTGCATGGGTAACATGTGTAATAAACGGCAATCAGATTACATGCCTTGTCCGACCCGTAGCCTTTTCCGGCGTTGAGTTGTTGGCGGCATTTAAGTTTCATGTCAGTGATTTAACAGGTGGCCTGGCTCACCCGCTTGGCCATGTGACTCGTCGGTTCTCGCACCCTTGGCCTTCACGCCTTGGGTTCCCGCTCTATTCCTACGGTGGAGATCTAATGCCCAGATCGGAGGGCAGGGAAACGTCTAAGGGTTTGAGGCTTTTCATAAACCCCTTAGAGCTTTGCTCGTGGCTCATTTGGAACTGGAATGACTCTCGGCATTTCTCTGGTCTATCAATCACCTGGTTTCGTTTTTCATTTATCGCCTCCCCTGAGCTTCATCTACAGCTCCGAGGTCTTATGCTTATTCTTCAGGGACACTGTGCAGGTAATACACTCTGTTTTTTAATTTAGACACAGTCTTTTCGCTACAGATTATCTCCTATTTCCGAAAGTTCGGCACAAGCTTTGCATGCGTTTAATAATGAGGTTTGCTACTGGATTGTAAGCACCCATTGACTGATATCCCTCGATATTGTTGTGTGCAGGTAAGGATTGTTGTAAGCCTCCTCTCTGCTTGTGGATTGACAGAGTCCAAATGCCTCGACCTTCTCTGTCATATACCAGGTAAGCAATCGACCCTAAAACCTAGTGCGAAGTCTGAGGGTTTTTCTTCCCTTGATGTGCCTGAAACGGCTGTGATTTATACCCGCGTGGCTTCTTCTTTTGTTTCTTATATGCACTGGTTTTCAGCTGTTTAGATTCGAAACGAGGAATTCCAGAGGAGGTCCTCATGACTTGCATGTGTTTTCTCATATTCCCAGTTCTTTATGTTCCGGCTTACCCTCTTGAGCTGTGTGGAACAGGCAGTTTCCCTTGCGCCTTAACCCTGTGCAGCAGTTGAATGATTCGATGGGAATCCTTGCGTTCCTATGTTTAGACATTCAAATGTCACTGTTATATGTAAATGTTGAGGCAGTTGTTGAACTGGCCACTGTGTATGGACCCTTCTGGTCAAAGGGTGTTTTTATTTAGACTTAATGAATATATATTCAATTTTTCTCTTTCAGTTCTTCGCTCTTAATTACTATTTGCTCTGTAATTGCTGGTTCACTTCTGGTCTTTCCTTGGATGGTTAAATGGCATGCCGCTCATACTTACAGTATGCTCAATCTGATAATGTTGGTTTGCCATTCTGAATTCAGTTAGTTGTTATGTCTAATTCTGTGAGCAGTATGTATTCCGGTTCTACCACTATCGCATAATGTTATCATCTCAGGAATGGTAGTTGGTTTTTCTTTGCTATTCATTTTTGTTTATGTCCTCCTTACACAGTTATGGAATGTTGCATTACCAGCATATGGTTCTTTCCGTTACTGAGTTTAAGTTATAATAAGATTGTTGGATTGTTACAGCGCATACATATATGTAATACCTGTTGAATGTACGTGTATACATGTGATTACTTACGCTGCCGTGTCCATAGCCACGGTTAAGCAATTTCTGTGGTTGCATTCGTTGTCCTTTGAATGGATACTAGGGAAACTAGACTTGGCTTGTGTTCCTTTGGTTTTCTTTTCTCAAGTTAATCATTCTCGAAATATTTACTTCTTTAGTACCGTTCAGTTAACTACAATTTATTTCACTGTTAAGCAACCAGTTTCATAATATTTACCTTTTCGATGGCATTTGGTTATATGTGACTAATTCTCAGTGTTATATGAATTCTCTTGTGGTCACAGTCTCGTAAAGTCTCTAAACTCTGAACTTTGTTCACAATGTGTAATTACATGATTTGTCCAATGGGTATTTGGTTTGCATAACTCTGGCTGTTCTCTAAAAAATTAGTTTGAGGCCTTTTACATTCCTTCTTTTAATTGTGGATAACACAGGTAAATAAAGATAGTCTAATCGTTCTTTTAATGTACTTAACCGCTCGGATATCCACTGCAGTGCTTCTGGTCCGACTCATTGCTTATATGTTTTCTTTTTATTGAACTACCATTAGTGTGTCAGGTTTTCTCTTTTACAATTATCTGACAAAATAGTAATATTTGCCTGAATCAAATATACTAAAGCAATATGACATCAAACGAAAATTTTATGATGTAATGGTCTGCACTGTCAACTACTGTAAATTTAACTACAATATGGTCAACAGTCATTGTTGAACTAATTTTCCTTCAAATGCTAACACGTACCTGGTTCGCCAGTGTTGTATATATATGCTTCAGAAATTCACCTGCAATCCATATTTGCTCTTGTCCACCCAACCTTGAGACCCATCGCTAAGACTGGAATCTCCCCCCGAGCTATCTTGCAGGCCTACAGCCCTCAACAAGATACATGCACGTTGTGCCTGGTTATCTGGTCCTTACCAGACTTAACCAGCTTGTTTTTTTTTTTCCTTCTCCTTCTGTCTGTCCCTACAGCACAAAATTCTTTTTCTCTACCCAGGACTTTACCCGTTAGGGAGGGTAGTTTCATTGAGTTTTCATAACTGATTTTCTTCTTCAAATCCTCCTTTCAGAGGTTGCCAGCATTTCAAGAAGTATATATTTTCCAATATACTTTTAATTCACAAATAAAATAATATGATTAGATTTTTTTTTTTTTTAAATAAAAGAACAACAGTCTTTCAACTCTATCTCTTACTACAGTAAAATTCGAACATTTACATTTTCCGGGGTCATCACATCTCCCCCTCCTGAGATTGGACATCGTCCCGATGTCTGATTTCCATAAACAATTCCGGGTGAGCCTTTTTAATGAGCTCTTCGTCTTCCCAAGTGGCCTCACCAGGCCCATAGCGCTGCCACTACACTTTAACTTGGGTAATAGCTCACTTCCGCAGCCGCACTTCTCTCTGGTCTAGAATGTTCAATGGCTCGACCAGAACCTCGCCTTCCAGTTCAACCTGCAATCAACAACAATTCCAGTCACTTCTTGCCTGGGATAAAAGCTTAACTAGATCAACCAGATTAGTTCTTAACCGTACATCCTACCATCTGATCACATGTTTAGGGTCGTAAACGTATTTTTTTAGTAAAGAAACGTGGAAAACATTCTGGATCCTAATATGACTTGGCAGGGCGAGTTGGTAAGCCACCGGCCCCACTCTTGCCAAGACCTGAAAAGGTCCAAAATAACGAGGAGAAAGTTTAGCACACCCGCTCCATTGCAAGGTGCTCCTTCTGGCTTGGATCCTCACAAAAACATGGTCACCGACCTGATATTCTTTGAACCTTCTTTTCCAATCTGCAAAACTTTTTTGTTTGTCCTGAGCAGCCTTTAAATTAGTACGCACCCTTTTTACCATGTCTTCCATTTCTTTGAGCATTTCTGGTCCCAATCTTAATTTATCCTCAGGTCCACCCCAGCTTGAGGGTGTGTGGCATTTCCGCCCATACAAGACCTCAAAGGGACTCAGTTGTGTTGACGTGTGATATCCATTATTATATGCGAATTCAACCAAGTGTAAATATTCCTCCCATTGAGTTGGTTTATGCATTACACATGCTCTCAAAATGTCCTCCACTACCTGGTTCACTCGTTCTGTTTGATAATCGCTCTGGGGATGATAGGCTGTGCTGAAATTCAGCTGTGTTCCCAATTCAGTAAAAAATGTTCTCCAAAAAGTTGACGTGAATTTTACATCACGATCAGATATTATTATCTTCGGAAGTCCATGCAGTTTGAACACATTCTGCATAAAAATATGAGCAATTTGCACAGCCTTATAAGTGGACTGCATAGGTATAAAGTGTGCTGCCTTACTCAGTTTATCTACCACTACCATAATGGAGTCATTTTTTCTCTTTGTCCGAGGCAACCCAGTTATAAAATCCATAGAAATAGTTTCCCATTTCCACTCTGGAATGGGTAAAGGTTGTAGTAGGCCTGCTGGATGCAAATGCTCTACTTTAATCTGTTGACACTCCAAACACCGTGCCAAGTATTCAGCTACATTCTTTGTCATTCCTCGCCAATAATATTCTTTTCTAAGTGCGGTGACCATTTTTTGGTACCCCGGGTGCCCAGTATAGTGGCTGATGTGAAACTCATCCAAAATCAGAGTCCTAAGACCATCTTTATTAGGTACATACAGCCTCTTATTATAATACAACATACCGACATCATCTAATTCATATCCCTGCTGAATTTTCCTGCTAGAAAGTTGTTGTACCTGCTGTTTTATTTGCTGGTATTCAGCATCTTGATCTGCTGCTGTTTTTATCATTTCAAACAAGGAATTCTTCCATTTACTGAACGAAATTTCATACAAGCACTGCACCTTCCGACTCAATGCATCGGCTACACGGTTCTCCTTCCCTTTTAAGTGCTTAATTTCAAAATCAAATCCACTTAGAAAATCCGCCCAATGGGCTTGCCTCATATTTAAGGTAGGTTGGCTGAAATAATTTGTCAAGCTGTGATGATCTGTTAACAACAGAAATTTTCTCCCCAAGAGATAATGTCGCCACATCTTCAGTGCGTGTATAACGGCTGCCAATTCTAAGTCGTAGGCAGAATATTTCTGCTCATGTTCCTTTAGCTTTCTTGATTCGTACGCGATTACTCTTCCTTCCTGCATCAATACACCACCCACACCCTCCTTACTCGCATCAGTACATACCACGTAATCCTTATTAGGATCAGCTATACTCAAGATGGGTGCGGTGGTGAGTAAATGTTTAAGTTGCTCAAAGCTCTGCTGACACTCTGAGGTCCATTTGAATACCCTTCCTTTTTTTTGTAAGTAGGTGATAGGGTATGCTACCCTTGAAAAACCTTCCACGAATCTTCTATAATAGCCAGCTAGCCCCATAAAGGACCTGATATCCACCACATCCTTTGGTACAGGCCATTCCATTATAGTCCTTATCTTTTCAGGGTCCACTGCAATCCCCTCTTTGGTGATTATATGGCCTAAGTATTGTATTTCCTCCCTGAAGAAATCACACTTGCTGAACTTAGCGTATAGCTGATGTTCCCAGAGAGTTTGTAGCACTAATCTGAGATGCTCCTCGTGCTCCTCCCTAGAACGAGAATATATCAGAATATCATCGATAAATATCAATACAAATTTATCCAAGAACCTATGAAACACACTGTTCATCAAACACATAAAGGTGGCAGGTGCATTGGTCAAGCCAAAAGGTGGCACTACAAACTTGTAGTGCCCATACCATGTTCTGAAAGATGTTTTAGCGATATCTTCCTCCTTAATCCTAATCTAGTGATACCCGGATCACAGATCGATCTTAGAGAACACTGTTGCCCCCTTCACTTGATTGAAAAGTTCATCAATCCGAGGTAAAGGATATTTATTTTTGATCATGAGCTTGTTCAGCTGACGATAGTCTATGCACATCCGAAGAGTCCCATCTTTTTTCTTGACAGATAACACTGGGGCTCCCCATGGTGATACACTAGGGCGAATGTAATTTTTGTCTAGCAGCTCTTGCAGTTGCATTTTTAATTCTATTAATTCAGATACGCTCATTCGATAAGGTGCCCGCGACACTGGTGCTACCCCCGGTGTCAATTCGATGGTCAAGTCTATATCTCTCTTGGGTGGCAGTCCAGGTATCTCCTCTGGAAAAACATCTGCAAATTCTTGTATTACGAGAATATTTTCCAGCGTGGCTATTTTATCCTTCTGATTTGCATAGCCTACCTGAATGGCATAAATTTGACATTTCTTTTTGATACATTTAGCTAGCTGGGATGCCGTGATCGGCCGGATCTGCACGGGGTGCTTGATCCCTTGCAGTTCCTGTTTCTTCCCAAAGTCATCTTTATAGTAAATGGTTTTCATCTTGCAGTTTACTAATGACCAGTGTTTTTCTAACCAATCCAGCCCAATCAGAATGTCATATGAACCCAAAGGAAGTACATTCAGATCCACTACTATTGGCTGTCCTGCTATGGTTAAAGAGCAATTATTAATTTTTGCCAAGACCCGTCTCTTGGCCCCCGTAGCTAACTGTACCAGCCATGGATTCCTGAATTTTTCAGATTGTAACTTACACTGTTCTACTATCTTTGGGCTAGTATAACTTAAAGTGGCTCCTGGATCAATCAGAACAGCTATAGAAAGATTCAAAATTTTACCTTCAAATTCCACCATAGTCGGCTGGTATTCCGCTTGAAGATCATCCAGGGCTGCGTTAATCCTTGGTACGCTACGTCCCACATCCCCAACGGTCGATGCTTCGTGAATCTGGGATATCTGATCAGTACCCTTCTGCTGCGGACAGTTTTTGACGTAGTGTGGTCCTCCACAGCCCCAGCATTGAACTGGAGGTCTGGCCATTCCTTCACCCTCTGGCCTAGTAGGCTGTTCACTCACTCTGGACTCACTGGTTGGCCTAGCCCTGAGTGACCCTCTTGCTACAGTTCTGCTGTTCTGCCCTTTGCCAGCTCCCTTACTACCATTGCTACGACTTCCTTTACTATTCCCAACTGTTTTGTTACCTCTTCTTTCATTCCATCTTTTATTTGGAGCATCTCCCCTCTGTTTATTCTGCTGGTAACAGATTCTAGCCTTGCGGATAGCTTCATCCATTGTCCTAGGATTGTCAAACTCGATCCTTTCTCTTATATATAGAGGTAAACTGCTTACAAACCTTTGCACCTTGGCTTTCTCCTCCTTAATATAGGGCACATAGCGAAGCAGGGAGGTAAAACAGTTGATAAATTCGTCCATAGTCTGCTGTCCCAACCGTAAATCATGGAATTCCCTTGCTTTTTCATCGTAGAAGCGCTCGGTCAGATATCTCTCTTTGAAGTATTTCTGAAACTTTTCCCATGTTATGGTCCGTTCGCTTACCCCCTTGACGATCTTAATTTCCTCCCACCACAGGGTTGCTTTACCTTGTAACTGGAAGATGGCCAATCGTGCCTTCAAGTTGTGGTCATATTCATACAACTGGAAATATTTGTTCATGTTAATTAACCATGCTACAGCTGCTTCTTCCTGTTCCCCATCGAAATGTGGGGGTTTAATTTTTCAAATTTCCCCCTGCAGCTCCATTCTCTGACGTTTTGAAGTCTGCTGTTTGAGTACATTATCAGAATGGTCCTCCTTTTCTTATGAGTTTTCAGGTTCAGTTTGATAGTTCCGTTCTTCTGTCATCATGGAAAATTTTAGGGGCTACTGTTCGCCCAGTGGGCTAATTTTCCATGATTTTTCCACAAAAAAGATTCGCCAATTTCCAATTTTATAAAAGACGATTCGCCCAAATTTTAGAATATAAAATTATTTTACCTTAAAAATCGCCAACATTATAGAGAGACTATATATAAAATAATTATAAATTTGATTAATTTTACAAATAAATCAATAAACATTTATAATTTGCATATTAGGGATTAGTGAGATTCGCCAATGTTTTAAACTTCAAGAAAATTTTCCATCCTTAAAATTTTCCTTGTCTGTCATCCTCTGTTGTTCCGCACTGGGATTAGCTAGTGGTGGGTTCTGCCTATCCGACAAACTCTTCAGAATTCTTTCTTGTTCCACCGTCAGTCGTGCATTATCCTCTCGTAAACGTGCCATCTCATTCTTCATCTCCTGAACAATTTCCAGTATTGCAAGGTTTGTGCTACGTGTCTCCTCGCCAAGCTGTACCCACAGCTCTGGGTTTTCCCGAGGATTTACTACAGGTTCCTGACCTGCCATTGATCTATGTGAAGCGCTGCCGGCTCTCTGCATATTCACTACATTCTATCTGTTAGCTATTAGCTGTTATTGTTCTTGTGTCTCACCCCTAGAAATGGGACAAGAAAAGGAGTTAGTTTAATTAACTCTCTATCTTACAGATGTATGGGATAGTTATCTGTACATTTGAACATGCTGTTCCAGAGGCCATAGTATTGTAACCTCGCTCTAATACCAATTTGTCACATCCCTTTGTAAATACATAAAAGATTTTTTTTTTAAAATGGTAAAACTATATTACATTTACATAACCTTTATCGTAACCATTATTGCGCAGTTTTATCATTTGCTTATAGCTGAACAGAGGTGATATGTCTTGGACCCACTTTATTTGTTTGACAATCTATATAGTTTATTGACTTAAGGTTCGGCTCGACTGCATGGGTAACATGTGTAATAAATGGCAATCGGATTACATGCCTTGTCCGACCCGTAGCCTCTTCCGGTGTTGAGCTGTTGGCGGCATTTAAGTTTCATGTCAGCGATTTAACAGGTGGCCTGGCTCACCCGCTTGGCCATGTGACTCGTCGGTTCTCGCACCCTTGGCCTTCACGCCTTGGGTTCCCGCTCTATTCCTACGGTGGAGATCTAATGCCCAGATCGGAGGGCAGGGAAACGTCTAAGGGTTTGAGGCTTTTCATAAACCCCTTAGGGCTTTGCTCGCGGCTCATTTGGCACTAGAATGGTTCTCGGGATTTCTCTGGTCTATCAACACCTGGTTTCGTTTTTTCATTATCCCCTCCCCTGAGCTTCATCTACAGCTCCGAGGTCTTATGCTTATTCTTCAGGGATACTGTGCAGGTAATATACTCTGCTTTTTAATTTAGACAGAGTCTTTTCGCTACAGATTATCTCCTATTTCCGAAAGTTCGGCACAAGCTTTGCATTCTTTTAATAATGAGGTTTACTACTAGATTGTAAGCACCCATTGACTGATATCCCTCAATATTGTCGTGTGCAGGTAAGGATTTTTGCAAGCCTCCTCTCTGCTTGTGCATTGACGGAGCCCAAATGCCTCGACCTTCTCTGTCACATACCAGGTAAGCAATCAACCATAAAACCTGGTGCGAAGTCCGAGGGTTTTTCTTCCCTTGATGTGCCTGAAACGGCTGTGATTTATACCCGCGCGGATTCTTCTTTTGTTTCTTATATGCACCGGTTTTTGACTGTTTAGATTCCAAGCGAGGAATTCCAGAGGAGGTCCTCATGACTTGCATGTGTTTTCTCATATTCCCAGATCTTTATGTTCCGGCTTACCCTGTTGAGCTGTGTGGAACAGGCAGTTTACCTTGTGCCTTAACCCTGTGCAGCGGTTGAATGATTCGATGGCAATCCTTGCCTTCCTATGTTTAGACATTCAAATGCCACTGTTATATGTAAATGTTGAGGCAGTTGTTGAACTGGCCGCTGTGTATGGACCCCTCTGGTCAAAGGGTGTTTTTATTTAGACTTAATGAATATATATTCAATTTTGCTCTTTCAGTGCATCGCTCTTAATTTCTATTTGCTCTGTAATTGCTGGTTCGCTTTTGGTCTTTCCTTGGATAGTTAAATGGCATGCCGCTCATACTTATCGGTATGCTCAATCCGATAATGTTGGTTTTCCATTCTGAATTCAGCTAGTTGTTATGTCTAATTCTGTGAACGGTATGTATTCCAGTTCTACCGCTACCGCATAATGTTATCATCTCAGGAATGGTAGTTGGTTTTTCTTTGCTATTCATTTTTGTTTATATCCTCCTTACGCAGTTATGGAATGTTGTATTACCAGCATATGGGTCTTACCGTTACTGAGTTTAAGTTATAATAGGATTGTTGGATTGTTACAGCGCATACATATATGTAATACCTGTTGAATGTACGTGTATACATGTGATTACTAACGTTGCCGTGTCCATAGCCACGGTTAAGCAATTTCTGTGGTTGCATTCATTATCCTTTGAATGGATACTAGGGAAACTATACTTGGCTTGTGTTCCTTTGGTTTTCTCTTCTCAAGTTAATCATTCTCGAAATATTTACTTCTTCACTACTGTTCAGTTAACTGCAATTTATTTCACTGTTAAGAAACCAGTTTCATAGTATTTAGCTTTTCGATGGTATTTGGTGATATGTGACTAATTCTCAGTGTTATATGAATTCTCTTGTGGTCACAGTCTCGTAAAGTCTCTAAACTTTGAACTTTGTTCACAATGTGTAATTACATGATTTATCCAACGGGTATTTGGTTTGCATAACTCTGGCTATTCTCTAAAAAAGTAGTTTGAGGCCTTTTACATTCCTTCTTTTAACTGTGGATAACATAGGTAAATAAAGATAGTCTAATCGCTCTTTTAATGTACTTAACCGCTTGGATATCCACTGCAGTGCTTCTGGTCCGACTCATTGCTTATATGTTTTCTTTTTATTGAACTACCATTAGCGTGTCAGGTTTTCTCTTTTACAATTATCTGACATTTAAATAGTAATATTTGCCTGAATCAAATATACTAAAGCAATATGACATCAAAGGAAATTTTATGATGTAATGGTCTGCACTGTCAACTACTGTAAATTTAACTACAGTATGGTCAACAGTCATTGTTGAACTAATTTTCCTTCAAATGCTAACACGTACCTGGTTCACCAGTGTTGTATATATATGCTTCAGAAATTCACCTACAATCCATATTTGCTCTTGTCCACCCAACCTTGAGACCCATCGCTAAGACTAGAATCTCCCCCCGAGCTATCTTGCAGGCCTACAACCCTCAACAAGATACATGCACCTTGTGCCTGGTTATCTGGTCCTTACCAGACTTAACCAGCTTGTTTTTTTTTTCCTTCTCCTTCTGTCTGTCCCTACAGCACATAATTCTTTTTCTCTACCCAGGACTTTCCCCGTTAGGGAGGGTAGTTTCATTCAGTTTTCATAACTGATTTCCTTCTTCAAATCCTCCTTTCAGAGGTTGCCAACATTTCAAGAAGTATATATTTTCCAATATATTTTTAATTCACAAATAAAATAATATGATTAGATTTTTTTTTTTTTAAATAAAAGAACAACAGTCTTTCAACTCTATCTCTTACTACAGTAAAATTCCAACATTTACATTTTCCAGGGTCATCACATCTCCCCCTCCTGAGATTGGACATCGTCCCGATGTCTGATTTCCATAAACAATTCCAGGTAAGCCTTTTTAATGAGCTCTTCGTCTTCCCAAGTGGCCTCATCAGGCCCATAGTGCTGCCACTGCACTTTAACTTGGGTAATAGCTCACTTCCGCAGCCGCACTTCTCTCTGGTCGAGAATGTTCAGTGGCTCGACCAGAACCTCACCTTCCGGTTCGACCTACAATCAACAACAATTCCAGTCACTTCCTGCCTGGGATAAAAGCTTAACTAGATCAACCAGATTAGTTCTTACCCGTACATCCTGCCATTTGATCACATGTTTAGGGTCGTAAACGTATTTTTTTAGTATAGAAACGTGGAAAACATTGTGGATCCTAATATGACTTGGCAGGGCGAGTTGGTAAGCCACCGGCCCCACTCTTTCCAAGACCTGAAAAGGTCCAAAATAATGAGGAGCAAGTTTGGCACACCCGCTCCATTGCAAGGTGCTCCTTCTGGCTTGGATCCTCACAAAAACATGGTCACCGACCTGATATTCTTTGAACCTTCTTTTCCGATCTGCAAAACTTTTTTGTCTGTCCTGAGCAGCCTTTAAATTAGTACGCACCCTTTTTACCATGTCTTCCATTTCTTTGAGCATTTCTGGTCCCAATCTTAATTTATCCTCAGGTCCACCCCAGCTTGAGGGTGTGCGGCATTTCCGCCCATACAAGACCTCAAAGGGACTCAGTTGTGTTGACGTGTGATATCCATTATTATATGCGAATTCAACCAGGTGTAAATATTCCTCCCATTGAGTTGGTTTCTGCATTACACATGCTCTCAACATGTCCTCCACTACCTGGTTCACTCGTTCTGTTTGACCATCGGTCTAGGGATGATAGGCTGTGCTGAAATTCAGCTGTGTTCCCAATTCAGTAAACAATGTTCTCCAAAAAGTTGACGTGAATTTTACATCATGATCAGATATTATTATCTTCGGAAGTCCATGTAGTTCGAACACATTCTGCATAAAAATATGAGCAATTTGCACAGCGTTATAAGTGGACTGCACAGGTATAAAGTGTGTTGCCTTACTCAGTTTATCTACCACTACCATAATGGAGTCATTGTTTCTCTTTGTCCGAGGCAACCCGGTTATAAAATCCATAGAAATAGTTTCCCATTTCCACTCTGGAATGGGTAAAGGTTGTAGTAGCCCTGCTGGATGCAAATGCTCTACTTTAATCTGTTGACACTCCAAACACCATGCAAAGTATTCAGCTACATTCTTTGTCATTCCTGGCCAATAATATTCTTCTCTAAGTGTGGTGACCATTTTTTGGTACCCCGGGTGCCCAGTATAGTGGCTGATGTGAAACTCATCCATAATCAGAGTCCTAAGACCATCTTTATTAGGTACATACAGCCTCTTATTATAATACAGCATACTGGCATCATCTAATTCATATCCCTGCTGAATTTTCCCGCTAGAAAGTTGTTGTACCTGTTGTTTTATTTGCTGGTATTCAGCATCTTGATCTGCTGCTGTTTTTATCATTTCAAACAAGGAATTCTTCCATTTACTGAACGAAATTTCATACAAGCACTGCACCTTCTGACTCAATGCGTCGGCTACACGGTTCTCCTTCCCTTTTAAGTGCTTAATTTCAAAATCAAATCCACTTAGAAAATCCGCCCAACGGGCTTGCCTCGTATTTAAGGTAGGTTGGCTGAAATAATTTGTCAAGCTGTGATGATCTGTTAATAGCAGAAATTTTCTCCCCAAGAGATAATGTCGCCACATCTTCAGTGCGTGTATAACGGCTGCCAATTCTAAGTCGTAGGCAGAATATTTCTGCTCATGTTCCTTTAGCTTTCTTGATTCGTACGCGATTACTCTTCCTTCCTGCATCAATACACCGCCCACACCCTCCTTACTCGCATCAGTACATACCACGTAATCCTTATTAGGATAAGCTATACTCAAGATGGGTGCGGTGGTGAGTAAATGTTTAAGTTGCTCAAAGCTCCGCTGACACTCTGAGGTCCATTTGAATACCCTTCCTTTTTTTTTGTAAGGAGGTGATAGGGTATGCTACCCTTGAAAAACCTTCCACGAATCTTCTATAATATCCAGCTAGCCCCATAAAGGACCTGATATCCACCACATCCTTTGGTACGGGCCATTCCATTATAGTCCTTATATTTTCAGGGTCCACTGCAATCCCCTCTTTGGTGATTATATGGCCTAAGTATTGTATTTCCTTCCTGAAGAAATCACACTTGCTGAACTTAGCGTATAGCTGATGTTCCCGAATAGTTTGTAGCACTAATCTGAGATGCTCCTCGTGCTCCTCCCTAGAACGAGAATATATCAGAATATCATCGATAAATATTAATAGAAATTTATCCAAGAACCTATGAAACACACTGTTCATCAAACACATAAAGGTGGCAGGTGCATTGGTCAAGCCAAAAGGTAGCACTACAAACTCGTAGTGCCCATACCATGTTTTGAAAGTTGTTTTAGCGATATCTTCCTCCTTAATCCTAATCTGGTGATACCCGGATCACAGATCGATCTTAGAGAACACTGTTGCCCCCTTCACTTGATCGAAAAGTTCATCAATCCGAGGTAAAGGATATTTATTTTTGATCGTGAGCTTGTTCAGCTGACGATAGTCTATGCACACCCGAAGAGTCCCATCTTTTTTCTTGACAAATAACACTGGGGTTCCCCATGGTGATACACTGGGGTGAATGTAATTTTTGTCTAGCAGCTCTTGCAGTTTCATTTTTAATTCTGTTAATTCAGGTACGCTCATTCGATAAGGTGCCCACGACACTGGTGCTTCCCCCGGTGTCAATTCGATGGTAAAGTCCATATCTCTCTTGGGTGGCAGTCCAGGTATATCCTCTGGAAAAACATGTGCAAATTCTTGTATTACGGGAATATTTTCCAGCGTGGCTGTTTTATCCTTCTGATTTGCATAGCCTACCTGAATGGCATAAATTTGACATTTCTTTTTGATACATTTAGCTAGCTGGGATGCCGTGATCGGCCGGATCTGCACGGGGTGCTTGATCCCTTGCAGTTCCTGTTTCTTCCCGAAGTCATCTTTATAGTAAATGGTTTTCATCTTGCAGTTTACTTATGACCAGTGTTTTTCTAGCCAATCCATCCCAATCAGAATGTCATATGAACCCAAAGGAAGTACATTCAGATCCACTACTATTGGCTATCCTGCTACAGTTAAAGAGAAATTATTAATTTTTTCCAAGACCCGTCTCTTGGCCCCCGTAGCTAATTGTACCAGCCATGGATTCCTTAATTTTTCAGATTGTAACTTACACTGTTCTACTATCTTTGGGCTAATATAACTTAAAGTGGCTCCTGGATCAATGAGAACAGCTATAGAAAGATTCAAAATTTTACCTTCAAATTCCACCATAGTCGGCTGGTATTCCGCTTGACGATCATCCAAGGCTGCGTTAATCCTTGGTACGCTACGTCCCACATCCCCAACGGTCGATGCTTCGTGAATCTAGGATATCTGATCAGTACCCTTCCGCTGCGGACAGTTTTTGACGTAGTGTGGTCCTCCACAGCCCCAGCATTGAACTGGAGGTCTGGCCATTCCTTCACCCTCCGGCCTAGTAGGCTGTTCACTCACTCTGGACTCACTGGTTGGCCTAGCCCTGAGTGACCCTCTTGCTACAGTTCTACTGTTCTGCCCTTTGCCAGCTCCCTTACTACCATTGCTGCGACTTCCTTTACTATTCCCAACTGTTTTGTTACCTCTTCTTTCATTCCATCTTTTATTTGGAGCATCTCCCCTCTGTTTATTCTGCTGGTAACAGATTCTAGCCTTGCGGATAGCTTCATCCATTGTCCTAGGATTGTCAAACTCGATCCTTTCTCTTATATATAGAGGTAAACTGCTTACAAACCTTTGCACCTTGGCTTTCTCCTCCTTAATATAGGGCACATAGCGAAGCAGGGAGGTAAAACGGTTGATAAATTCGTCCATAGTCTATTGTCCCAACCGTAAATCATGGAATTCCCTTGCTTTTTCATCGTAGAAGCGCTCGGTCAGATATCTCTCTTTGAAGTATTTCTGAAACTTTTCCCATGTTATGGTCCGTTCGCTTACCCCCTTGACGATCTTAATTTCCTCCCACCACAGGGTTGCTTTACCTTGTAACTGGAAGATGGCCAATCGTGCCTTCAAGTTGTGGTCATATTCATACAACTGGAAATATTTGTTCATGTTAATTAACCATGCTTCAGCCGCTTCTTCCTGTTCCCCATCAAAATGTGGGGGTTTAATTTTTCGAAATTCTCCCTGCAGCTCCATTCTCTGACGTTTTGAAGTCTGTTGTTCGAGTACATTATCAGAATGGTCCTCCTTTTCTTCTGAGTTTTCAGGTTCAGTTTGATAGTTTCGTTCTTCTGTCATCCTCTGCTGTTCCGCACTGGGATTAGCTAGTGGTGGGTTCTGCCTATCCGTCAAACTCTTCAGAATTCTTTCCTGTTCCACCGTCAGTCGTTCATTATCCTCTTGTAAACGTGCCATCTCATTCTTTAGCTCCTGAACAGTTTCCAGTATTGCAAGGTTTGTGCTACCTGTCTCCTCGCCAAGCTGTACCCACAGCTCTGGGTTTTCCCGAGGATTTACTGCAGGTTCCTGACCTGCCATTGATCTATGCGAAGCGCTACCGGCTCTCTGCATATTCACTGTTTTCTATCTGTTAGCTATTAGTTGTTATTGTTCCTGTGTCTCACCCCTAGAAATGGGACAAGAAAAGGCGTTAGTTTAATTAACTCTCTATCTTACAGATGTATGGGATAGTTATCTGTACATTTGAACATGTTGTTCCAGAGGCCACAGTATTGTAACCTCGCTCTGATACCAATTTGTCACATCCCTATGTAAATACATAAAAGAATTTTTTTTTAAAATGGTAAAACTATATTACATTTACATAACCTTTATCGTAACCATTATTGCGCAGTTTTATCATTTGCTTATAGCTGAACAGAGGTGATATGTCTTGGACCCACTTTATTTGTTTGACAATCTATACAGTTTATTGACTTAAGGTTTGGCTCGACAGCATGGGTAACATGTGTAAGAAACGACAATCGGATTACATGCCTTGTGCGACCCGTAGCCTCTTCCGGCGTTGAGCTGTTGGCGGCATTTAAGTTTCATGTCAGCGATTTAACAGGTGGCTTGGCTCACCCGCTTGGCCATGTGACTCGTCGGTTCTCACACCCTTGGTCTTCACGCCTTGGGTTCCCGCTCTATTCCTATGGTGGAGATCTAATGCCCAGATCAGAGGGTAGTGAAACGTCTAAGGGTTTGAGGCTTTTCATAAACCCCTTAGGGCTTTGCTCGCGGCTCATTTGGCACTGGAATGGTTCTTGGGATTTCTCTGGTCTATGAACACCTGGTTTCGTTTTTTCATTATCGCCTCCCCTGAGCTTCATCTACAGCTCCGAGGTCTTATGCTTATTCCTCAGGGACACAGTGCAGGTAATATACTCTGTTTTTGAATTTAGACACAGTCTTTTCACTACAGATTATCTCCTATTTCCGAAAGTTGGGCACAAGCTTTGCATGCATTTAATAATGAGGTTTACTACTAGATTGTAAGCACCCATTGACTGATATCCCTCGATATTGTCGTGTGCAGGTAAGGATTGTTGCAAGCCTCCTTTCTGCTTGTGGATTGACGGAGCCCAAATGCCTCGACCTTCTCCGTCACATACCAGGTAAGCAATCGACCCTAAAACCTGGTGCGAAGTCTGAGGGTTTTTCTTTCCTTGATGTGCCTGAAACGGCTGTGATTTATACCCGCGTGTCTTCTTCTTTTGTTTCTTATATGCACTGGTTTTCGGCTGTTTAGATTCCAAGCGAGGAATTCCAGAGGAGGTCCTCATGACTTGCATGTGTTTTTTCATATTCCCAGGTCTTTATGTTCCGACTTACCCTGTTGAGCTATGAGGAACAGGCAGTTTCCCTTGCGCCTTAACCCTGTGCAGCGGTTGAATGATTCGATGGCAATCCTTGCCTTCCTATGTTTAGACATTCAAATGCCACTGTTATATGTAAATGTTGAGGCAGTTGTTGAACTGGCCGCTGTGTATGGACCCCTCTGGTCAAAGGGTGTTTTTATTTAGACTTAATGAATATATATTCAATTTTGCTCTTTCAGTTCATCGCTCTTAATTACTATTTGCTCTGTAATTGCTGGTTCGCTTCTGGTCTTTCCTTGGATAGTTAAATGGCATGCCGCTCATACTTACAGTATGCTCAATCCGATAATGTTGGTTTGCCATTCTGAATTCAGTTAGTTGTTATGTCTAATTCTGTGAACGGTATGTATTTCGGTTCTACTGCTACTGCATAATGTTATCATCTCAGGAATGGTAGTTGGTTTTTCTTTGCTATTCATTTTTGTTTATATCCTCCTTATGCAGTTATGGAATGCTGTATTACCAGCATATGGGTATTGCCGTTACTAAGTTTAAGTTATAATAGGATTGTTGGATTGTTACAGCACATACATATATGTAATACCTGTTGAATGTATGTGTATACATGTGATTACTTACGCTGCCGTGTCCATAGCCACGGTTAAGCAATTTTTGTGGTTGCATTCATTGTCCTTTGAATGGATACTAGGGAAACTAGACTTGGCTTGTGTTCCTTTGGTTTTCTCTTCTCAATTTAATCATTCTCGAAATATTTACTTCTTCAGTACCGTTCAGTTAACTGCAATTTATTTCACTGTTAAGCAACCAGTTTCGTAATATTTACCTTTTCGATGGCATTTGGTTATATGTGACTAATTCTCAGTGTTATATGAATTCTCTTGTGGTCACAGTCTCGTAAAGTCTCTAAACTCTGAACTTTGTTCACAATGTGTAATTACATGATTTGTCCAACGGTATTTGGTTAGCATAACTCTGGCTGTTCTCTAAAAAAGTAGTTTGAGGCCTTTTACATTCCTTCTTTTAACTGTGGATAACACAGGTAAATAAAGATAGTCTAATCGTTCTTTTAATGTACTTAACCGCTCGGATATCCACTGCAGTGCTTCTGGTCCGACTCATTGCTTATATGTTTCTTTTAATTGAACTACCATTAGCGTGTCAGGTTTTCTCTTTTACAATTATCTGACATTTAAATAGTAATATTTGCCTGAATCAAATATACTAAAGCAATATGACATCAAAGGAAAATTTTATGATGTAATGGTCCGCACTGTCAACTACTGTAAATTTGACTACAGTATGGTCAACAATCATTGTTGAACTAATTTTCCTTCAAATGCTAACACGTACTTGGTTCGCCAGTGTTGTATATATATGCTTCAGAAATTCACCTGCAATCCATATTTGCTCTTTTCCACCCAACCTTGAGACCCATCGCTAAGACTGGAATCTCCCCCCGAGCTATCTTGCAGGCATACAGCCCTCAACAAGATACATGCACCTTGTGCCTGGTTATCTGGTCCTTACCAGACTTAACCAGCTTGCTTTTTTTTCCTTCTCCTTCTGTCTGTCCCTATAGCACAGAATTATTTTTCTCTACCCAGGACTTTTCCCGTTAGGGAGGGTAGTTTCATTCAGTTTTCATAACTGATTTTCTTCTTCAAATCCTCCTTTCAGATGTTGCCAGCATTTCAAGAAGTATATATTTTCCAATATATTTTTAATTCACAAATAAAATAATATGATTAGAGTTTTTTTTTTTTAAATAAAAGAACAACAGTGTTTCAACTCTATCTCTTACTACAGTAAAATTCCAACATTTACATTTTCCAGGGTCATCACACCTTCATTGCGTAAATAGTTTTTAGCTTCCCTTAAGAGGGTTGCCTTGATGCAAAGCTTGGCTATTTGCTTTTTTGGTTGTTTATGGGTTCTCAACCTGGCTGCGTGATATCCTCACTGTGTATTTATATTTATGACTTGAATGGTTTATAAATTATAATGTTGTACTCAAGATATTGTTTCTCTGTTTATTTGAAGTTTATTGTTTCAATAGTTTCACGTAGTCTTTGTTGATATGAGGTCAGTTGGATTTCAGTCCTTCCTTCTAGGTTGGAGAGAGATCCAAAATGGACCATAACCACTCTTTCATGATTATATATGTATTCAACATTTTGATTGAAGATTAAATGGAAGAAAAGTTCGATAGATACTGATTGTCACCCTTCATATGTTGAAAGGATTCCAATGTTCTTTAATTGTAGCGATAGGGTTCCATCTAATTTATTCAGTACATTAATATGATTTATGGTTCTATTCTTAGATAGTTGTTGTTTCTTGTGATTCTTAAACTTATTTCTATTGCTATAATCTCAAATTTTCTATGAGAAGGAATTATCTTGCAAGAATTTTGACATTTTTTTCTCTATCATTGCATGAGATAGTAGTGTGTTGTTTATCTTAGGTTCCTACGAATAAAGAGTTTAAGTTTAGAACGAAATTAATAGTATCAATAATTTTTGGTCATCTGTTTAATAGATTGTATTGTTGCATTATCTCAACCAAGAGAGCATAATGCTAATAAAATATAGAATATAATTACTACTTTTCCATTCTTAATACAATAGAATATACTTAAATTTTTAGCTATAACAATGATTTTATGTTCCTGGTTGAAAATAATGCCTTTTTAGGAATTAAATAATAAGCCTAGAGTTGGTCACTTATCTGCTTATGATTATTTTAGAGTTGTATAAATACTTTCTATTTTTTTGGAAGGTCTCACCACCCAACCATGGACCTGGCAGTTACATCCAGCATCCCCCTCTGAGCACTTCCTGCTCCTGACAGTTACTAGGCATACACAATTTGGTATCTTGGGCTTTAGGACTATTCTCCATCCTCAAGTTGCGTACTAGTTCGACTCTTAGCCATAGTTTTGTTTCCCACTTGTTACTTGTGCCTAGCTGAAGGAAAAATCTCAGCAACCTTTCCTGCCTTCTGTCTGTCCCCCTTTCCCCAATCTTTTCCCTCTCTTGGGGAGGAAAGGTGGGAGCTGTTTCTAATTGTCCAAGGAGTTATGTAACTGTTTTCATTCAGTTTTCTTAACAAACTGTTTAAATTCTTTAAATAAAAATATCATAATATTCTCGCTTTTCCAGCCTGGAAATAAATGTTTTTGCAACAGAGGGTGTTACATGGATACCGTATGTTTATTGCTAGAAGGATTAATTGTTTGGTTGACTTAGGTAATTTTGACTTCAAATTCTCGTCACTATTCTCTAGTGGGCATGAAAGGATGGTATTTTTTTAATGCTTTATAGAACTTGAAAATATGGTATTGTTGGTAATGTTTTATTTTTAGGTTAATTATTTTACATATATTGAAAAGTGTAATTATATTAATTTAATAAAATTTTCACGAAAAATTTAAAGGTAAAAATGTTTCTTAAATTTTAGAAATTTTAATAAATCTTACTGATATCTAATATAAAAATGTTAAAATATGATATTGAAAAATATTCAAATTACCTTTTAGATTTATACTTCACCTCCTTTCAATGAAAATGGATTGTAAACACAGTAATTCTTTGGTGGGCATGAAAGGATGGTACTTTTTAAATTCTTTATAGAACATAAAAACATGGTATTTCTTATAATGTTTATTTTTATTTTAATTATTTTATATATATCATATATTGAAAAGAGTAATTCTATTACTTAAATATTAATTAAATTAAATCTTCTGCAAAATTTTAAAGATAGAAATGTTTCTTAAATTTTAGAAATTTTAATAAATCTTGTTGATCTCTAGCATAATTACTCTAAAGTATGATATTGTAAATTATTCAAATTATCCCTTAAAATTATATCCCCTTAGATTTATACTTCACCTATTTCTCTAGTAGGCATGAAAGGATGGTATTTTTTTAATACTTTATAGAACATGGAAAAATTGTATTATTTGTAATGTTTTATCTTTATATTAATTATTTTACATATATATCATATATTGAAAAGTATAATTATACTAATTTAATATAACATTTTGTAGATAGAAATGTTTCTTAAATTTTAGAAATTTTAATCGGCAAGAATATTCATATATCTTTCTTAGATTTATACTTGACATGATTCCAATGAAAGTGGGTCATTACAAGTAAAGAAAATATTGTGGCAAGATTTTTTATTAACTGCTTCTATATTTTACTCTTCATGTGAAAAGTTGTTTCCTAAATTGTGATTTTTATCTGAAAACTAGGTAGTTGGCTGATAAGCACTTCGATGTTACATTGAGTATCGAGATAAGTATTTGTTTAATTCATATTTATTTAATTATTTTCTATAATGTTTTTCTTTCTTAAAATTTTGGTTTAAATTATGTTAAAAGTTTATAAAATAACAAATTTAAATTGTTATATTGGTATTTAGATACATTTTAAAAATGGGTAACAAATAACTAATTTACAATCTTATAAAAATTAATTGTAATTCGTGGGAAAAAAGACAAAAAAACAGAATTAAAATTTACTTTATTGAGTAATTTTCCTTCCATGAATTTCTCGGGGAGTATGATTTTGGATTACTTTTATTTCCACATTTACCATTAAATATCACTTTTATATGTTGGGGTTTCAGAGCAGAAGTGATTGTTACATTAGAATTTATGCATCCATCAACTTTTTCATTAGAAAACTTTAGTAACTTTTGTTTTCAAAGTTTTTCTTCAAACATGATAATGTGATGTCTTCTTATTTTTTATTTTAAGGGTAGAACACATTTTTTATTGCCATTGTGATTGGTTACACTCAGTTTCTCTTTTGTTTTCTTCTTTGTAGTTTCAGTCACAACCTCAAATATTGTAGGAAGCTCATGGATCATGTTGAAAAGACGCCTCTTGTCATTTTTCTCAAATCTAGAGCCCACAAAAAAATAGAATCCCACTACGAGTAACCATCCATTAGTGTGAATAGCTACCAAAGATATCCAATCTTTTTCTTTAATTCCATCCCTTTCAAAGTTAATTCACATAGATGGCTTAAGAAGCTCAAGTGGAACTTCTTCAGCAGGTAGATTAACTTCCCATTTTTCGCTTGGAAGGTCGTATAGATGCAAATTATTTTTGTCGATGACATTACAGGTAAAATTCCTCCTTGAACTTATTCGACACTATGGAATTCAAGCCCCGAGAAACTTGAACAGGGATCGTTACTCACTTGAACCAACCCAATTTGTTCTCTGACTTACCATGCAGGTGCTTGTGCATGTATGAAATTTCCAGCCCACCAAAGCTCCCAATGCAACATTAAGCGGATGGGTAGATTTATTAACCCCCCAACAAACCATCAGACCTGGTTCTTCTGCCTCAATCCCACACACATGATACCCTCCCATTGCAATGACCTGAAACTAGAGATGCCATCACGGGTGGCACACCCATCTACACATAGATATGGTTGTCCAAACGAGGCTTCCAACCCACAAACAAATCCATCTCTGACTGTCAAACCCCGAAACCCTATTCCCAGTGGAGCTCCGTATACACTGGCCACATCACTTCAGAGGTAGGTCATGAGTTTGGATCCATCGACACTCACAGCACATAGAGTGATAAAATTAGAGAATCTCAATTACTTTATTATTCAAATGCAATTACATATATACAAGAAGTGTTGTCTTAAGATAGGTAGCCTATATTGGACATACAATCTATTTATTGAGGAAATCTCTCAACCACACACCAAACTAGGAACAAGTAGATATAGCCAACTCCTATAGAATAGGAACTAACTCCTTACATAGAAAGAATCACAACTAGAGACAAGTAGGAATTAGATATTCCAACGCTCCCCCTTAATGAGTAATTGTCTCCATATCAATGTGCAAAATCTAGTTGTGGTCAAATATACCAAAAAGAATATGTTGATGTCCATATAAAGGAAGAACCATCTATCGAAACGCATGGGTGCAAACCATTGCAACCACCAGTCTTATAGGATGTCCTTCACATACATGGTTCTGTCAACCATTATAACTGCACACTTGTACCTATAAATCCCCCTCTAATATCATCATAGGTTTTATGGGATTATCCATAACCATGCTCTGGGTTTTAACGGATCACCCTCAACCATGCCACCAAGGGCTATCAGCCACCAAGGCTAAACGCAACCACAAAGGCTCAACTCAGCTATGAAGGCTCAACATAGCCATGAAGGCTCTCTAACCACTATGGGCCACAAACCTGCCACTAGGGCACTCCAGCCACTCTAGGCTACAAACCTACCACTAGGGCACTTCAAAGACGCAACTCAACCAGGCTGAGGGTTTTCTCAGCTAACCCTAAACCATGCCAATGGGAATCTTTGTCCCACTTCACTCTTACATGTGGTTTTTGGCTGACCACGAACCGATACTATGAATACAAAGTGGTTTTTAGATTACCACGAACTATATGGGGATACACATGCCTTACAAGGCTTACATTTCACACTCCAACTCTGGAGTTACCAGGTACACAGTTTACGAATACCACTATAAAACAACCTAGACTTGCTTACTTAGTAAAATGTGACTCATAAAATAACATGCTATGAGTCTATTCCAGAAACTCACACTATCTCACACAAACTTTCACCTAGTTGTCCATCACCTTCCAATATTTGATGCATCTCCTCTAATGCCATCTTCACAGTCATGTCTTCTTCATATCCCATGGTTAATCATTCCTGCAAATAAATTTGTCTATTTTTGGAATGGCCAATTCTAACATAGATTCAAACTCGTGACAATAGTTGGCCAAACTAATCGTCAACTTCTAATTTTTAGCCATATTTACATTAATTACATGAGAATTTTAATGACTTGAATCAATGTGCTCAGAAAAGCGATGGAACACCTTGTATAACAAGTCACTTTTCAATGACAACTTTATCACTCCAATTCAAGAATAAGAAATAGAGGGACAATTTATGCAACTGGCCGAGGCATTTCAGTCACTGGAGTCACAAGAGTGCTTTTAGATTTCTCAAGTGGACTTTTGTCTTTTTGAAGCATCTCCAGCTTCGACTTTCATTTCTATTTTGGTGATTGTTATCAAATTGTTCAAAGTAATTGCCTACACCCTCAAGATGGCTCGCCCATGAAGATTCTTCTTCGTCATCTCATTCCTCGTTCCTCACAATCCTCTCCATTACTGAAAGCCTCTTTAACATCAAAACCTATGAGAACAAAGTCATCTTTTTTAATCTCATCTTCCTCATCATGTTGATCCTTTTCTGGACAATTATGCCCTATGGCATGGCGATGGCCTCTGTACCCACATCACCCATCCTCAACAGATATAATCACTAACAATTTTGTGTGTCAGCGCATGCACCAACAGTTAATTGTAGGCACCACACAAACCCGCAATGGGTAGAAATCAAAAAATTATAACGCGACATTGAAAGGATTTCTTTCAGCCTCATCACAGTGGTACTCACCACAAGAGTCAAGGAAAATTATGATCTTACATAAATAAAAAACACAATTTCCACACATTTCACTAATTCTTTTGACAGGGCAGTCATTTTCGACATCTGAAGAAATACACATGAATCTTTGGATAAACTTACAAGTCAGGAATTGAAGAATAGTTCCTTCACCATGACTTAGATTTGATACAGTCAATTTGTCAGGGGAACTGTATTGTACTATCTCTTCAATGGGTTCTGGAAAATCTCTCACCGTCTCTAACGAAAGCCTTTCTCAGTGCTTAGCCTAGAATAAATTAGAATTGATAGCTCCAACATCTCTTCTCTTTTAGCTACGCCATGCTCTCTAGAGTGAAAATCCATCCACAAAACCATTGAAGAGCCACAGATCGGACAAGCTAAGTGTAGAGATGCTCCTCCGCTTCTCCCCTCCACTTTCACTGTACCATCGATTGCCGAAGGCTGTAATATTTTAATTGATCACAACAAAAAATTAAGATAGCCACTACTCAAATGATCCATGCTATGAAATGCTCACGTTGATCCATCACTAAAAATATCCACGCTGTGTGGAGGAACCAATCGTCAACAATGCTACCTTCCAAAAGACACTCGCAGGTCTTCATTGGCAACAAAATTTACAACGTTCTGTATATGTCAGACAAGAGGAGCAGTGTGCTTAACAATAGGTGCTTAAAAAAACTGATGGACAAACCACATACACTAAAATCTTTATTTCCTTAGCCCAGGATGGGCCAAGCCCATGAGGAGCCAGGCATCAGGGCTCTGATACCATGATAAAATTAGAGAATCTCAATTACTTTATTATTCAAATGCAATTACATATATACAAGAAGTGTTGTCTCAAGATAGGTAGACTATCTTGGACACACAATCTGTTGGTTGAGGAAATCTCTCAACCACACACCAAACTAGGAACAAGTAGATATTGCCAATTCCTATAGAATAGGAACTGACTCCTTACATAGAAAGAATCACAACTAGAGACAAGTAGGAATTATATATTCCAACATAAATCCTGTCTGTTTTCTCCATAAGAAGCCACCAAGGAAGCCATAGACCCTATTTCGAACTACACACCATTCTCATAATTATTGTCCCTCTCCATTACCCAAAAGCAAAAAATGTAGATCTCAACCTCTAGCTCTTTATGGATGCCATTAACCCTATATTGTGCTCTGCATTATGATATTTAAGAAAGTTCCCATATCGTAACTATCACACAACAAATTGAATCGTAGTTGACTAATACTCATTTTTAATTGGATGGCAGAGGTTACTTCCATTATCTAACACCTGAATCAAAGTTAAATAAAGGTACAGGTGGCATGGGAGGGGAGTTGTTCCGAGGTGGAATGCCTTATGACATAGATATCTAGTTGTTCAAGTGAAGTAATGTAATTTTATATCAAAAAAAAATATTTTCAGTTTTGAGTATGAGGAAGATGTATAACTCTTATATTTTTTAAAATATTTCAATAGAGGCGTTCAATAACTTACTTGAATATCCACATTATTTTATTTTTGTAATTATCAACTTTCTTAGCGTGCCTCGGATAGCTCAATTGCCTATGGGCGTGGGAATTAAGTCTCACCGAATTAAAAGTCTTGGGTTCAAATCTAGTGTTACCCCCTCGATCGGGGTGTGAAGTTGGACATGATGAAGATGTAGTCCTACCAAGCTTACAAAAAATAATAAAAAAATTATCAACTTTCTTTATATATCTAAAAATTATTTTAGGCTTGATTATATAAAATATTGCAATGCCCAAAAAATAAGAAATAATTGGGAAAGTAAAAAAATTGATTACTTTCTAATATGCGTACCATTTAATTCTTTATATAAAGTTAATTTATGATATTTGAAAAATAATAATAATAAATTCAATATATATCATAAATCAACTATTTCAATATTAATATGTATTTTAAAATATATTAAATAAAATTATTTTTAAGTTCTAAATGGAGGTCTCTATCAAGAGACTAGGGTTTCCCTAGTCACCGATAGTTTTCTTACAAGCCTAAAGCATGCTCGAGATTGTTTGGATGGTTTAATCGTAGGGATTATTATGCTTTTTGAGTCTTTAAACTCGTAGCTTCTCTTGTTTCCGCTGTCGTCCACGTTTTCTCTACATTCTGTTCACAATGAAATGGAGAAGGAAGCAACTTTCAAAGCCTCGCTATAGTCTCAAAAACCTTAGTGACTTCTCCTCCCAAAAACAAAATTGTGAAGAAATTAGCTGAGACCCCTGTAGTGGATCTCTCTCCTTAATATTTGTGGAAGAGAGCCTTGTCTCTCTTAAAAAATATGTTGGCTGGAAATTTCATGGGCCCTTGGCCAAATCTAGAAGCTGTTGAAACTTGGATCATAGAACAATGGTCCTTTAAGATTCAAGGACAAGTAACTTTCGTTGCAATTGGAAGGGGATTCCATGTCCTCTTGTTTCTATACAAAAAGGAAATAGATTTTATTTTCATATCAGGTTTGTATTTCATGGGCTCCATAGGCCTCTTTATCACTCCATGGACTCTTGATTTCAATTTAGATTATGACATCACTAGATTTCTAGTGTAGGTTCAATTTTCACACCTCGTTCATCTATAGGGCTTGATGCACTGAACACAATGGAAACAATATGTGCCACTATCTAAATAAAGAATAACCAAAACGAAGACAATTTTCTTGTTCTTGCATCTATGTTGACCCTAAAGACAAATACATCATTTGTCATTATCAGAGGAACTTTGCCAAAATATTCCCCTTGGAAAAGATATGGACCAGCCCCAACCCTTGTTTCTAAAGGTATGATTTTCTCCAAAGTTAGATTGAATACGAACTGAGGTGCATGTAAGGTCACAAAAAAGAGGTGGGACAATTGTAAGAATATATTCTTGACCCCTATAAAAATTAAATATTCTCACAAATCCCTTAAGAATGATGTCTCAAAGGGGGTCAACTTCGTAATTTTATGCACTTTTCGGTGTGCAAAAAGAGTAATATGATGTTAATATATGTACCACTTACAGAAATTTAGAAAAAAAAAATCCACGGGGAATCATATCGGTTGATATCACTCATATGGAAGACATATGTGTAGTGTTCCCTTTATATGTAGCACTATCTCCATCCATCTAGGCAATGGAAATAGGTGATCCATTATGAATGATCACCATAGAAATGAGTTGTAAAGTTGGACTCAAAAGAATGCATTGAGAAGAATATCAGTGATTGGGGCTTATTTTCTAAGTTTTCTAGGGACTACATTATTGTCATTATCCCCTTATTCCTTGATGGAAATACTAGGTTTTTAAACATAGAGTTGAATCTAGCTGTAGGCCTGCGACTCTTGCCTCTAGTGGAGGGCTTGAAAAAATCATATTTACATTCAAAGCTGGTAAAGAAGGGAATTGCAACTCCAAATTTGTTGCAATTTATGGTATTTTTTTGGTGGGTCTCTATTCATCAAGGTGAAAGAAATAGGTCTAATAAATATGTTCATTGCTAGACTTCAATAATGGACAAGAATACTTATTAGGTTTATATGGATTCATCATGAAGGACAAAAACTTTAGAAGGGGAATTTACTCAGTAGTTACAACATTCCCAAGGATGCTTCAAAATCTCTCATTGAAATCTTAAACAGTGGTACCATGGATGGGGGGTCACCTTCTAAATCCATTTCCTTTAACGATGCCCTCATGCGAGGGACCAATCCTCTAGCACATAAATATCTCTTAGGCCCAACATTCATTGTGGATTAGGCTACATACACTCCATATTTAGAAGTGGAAAATCTTGTAAACAACTATAGGGCTACAAGTTATGAATGACAAGCGATTATTTTTCTTTTTAATGGATTTTGGCCATCGAGATCTTCTCTTTGTGAATGGGTACACTAGAACTAATCTCAGAATACATAGATATTATTTCGTTCAAAAGGATTTTTGTGGTGTTATTCAATAATTTAGAAGACCAACATAAGGTTTTTGACTAGGGACCTTGGTTTTGGGTTCAGTCTAGTCTATCAATTCAACAATGGTTTCCTTATTTCATCCTCTTACCATGATGTCTCTAGTAACTCTACTCTAGGTAAGGCTTCTATTATAGCAGTTACAACCACCCTCCAAAATTTTTCCTATGCTTCGAATTTGGAGCCTTCCTTCTTATCCATAGGAGCTAATCTTGCACTGATTTAGGTATTCATGCTTCGATTGAAACTTATCTTTTTCATTTTTCCTTGTGTTGTCTTGTTTCCAAACCTATATGATCTTTCTAACTCACAAGTTGATCTGTCGACTTGGTCTCACAATAGTTCTGGGCTTGCCTCCACAAACTACACAATCCTTAAGGGCAAGTAGCCTTGATAGTGGGAATTACTCATTTCTGATAGGTAGTCAACCTTGAGCTAAGAAATTACACAGTCATGGAAGGAAGCCCAGCATCGAGCCCAAAAACTGTGTAATCCATCACTGAGCTTAGAAACTATGCAGTGCACTGAGATGGAAAGTTGCCCAATTCCCCAAAACTGCGTAGTCTTTCCCAGTAGTGTGCATGGAAAGTTTCCGTGTGAAAAGAAAAAAAGAAAAAAGGAAAAAAGTAAAAAAAAATCCCTAAAAAAATAGGGATCTATTTTTAGTATTCCAAAGGAGGAATGTTCACTATTTTTAGAAACTTCCCCCATGTGTCACTTTTTCCTTAATTTTAGGCATGTGTGTCATAAATACTAACTTGCTATAATATATTTAATCGATGCCTATAGATCCCATTTTCACATTTGATCTTGAAGCTACATAATTCTCGAGGAGATCAAGGAACCTTCAGTGTAGTCATTGTCGCTATTCCAAGTGAGTTTCAGTTTTTTCGTCTTTTACCACTATTTCTATCACTTTTTGTCGTTTCACTTATGTGAGCATTGTTTTACTTATTTCTCTTCATAGTTGTTGGCATTTCGACGTGTTTTAACTTGTAGAAGTATTGTTTTAAGTTTTTGATTGTCTTTTACAAGTGTCGCATTAGTTTTCTTGTTTTTTCATCAATTGTCGTCATTACAGAAAATATCCTTACATACTTTATTTTCCTTATGCTTTATTAGTTGTTTCACTTGAACTACATTTATTTAGTCATACTTAGTAATTTTTTCACTCAATCTCACATCATCGCTCACTTCTACTCATTTTTCACACTTCCACTGGGCAGATATGCACTTGATTTGGCCATATCATGTCTTGCCTAGTTAGCCTCTGGAACTGCATAGTGTGAAGTATAGGCTGGCTCCAACTGTGAACTATGTAGTTCAAGGGGTTAGCCTGTGACCTTAGCCACTGAAACTACGCAATTTACAGTCTCTCCCAATCTCTACCCAAGTTGGGACTGCACATTGCATAGTCCCAAGCCTCAAGCTTCATCCTTGGCCAGTGGGACTGTGCAGTGCGTAGTTCCCATAGTCAACCAGTCTCCCTTGTTGATAATAATTGTGCAATCCTTCTCTCCAGTTTCCCCCTTTGTTTTTTAATTATGCTTTGAAGGTAGATTTGTTGAAGCTAATGTTTACTTTCCATGAGTGTCCTTTTTTTCCCCATAGGTACCACACTTGTGAAGCACTTTCCTCTATGAGTCATTATACCATGGAACCAAAGAGAGCTTCTTCAAAAGATACTATTGAAAGCAGTACTAGGGAAGCGGTTGAGAAAACATCAGTAGACTTTATATTGTATGCAGACACTTAGTTGTTTACAAAAAAGGGGTCAACACTAACATGGTATCAAGTTAATAAATCTCTTTCAGCAAAGAGCCTTGAGGCAGATCTAAAGGATCAATAGGTTTATCTCAATATCCGACAATTAGGACTACACAAGGATGCATGCAAATATCTGACCTTCCCATGTTCAGATGTCATCAACTTGATTGTCTCACACATTGATGAGAAGACCATGACATTGAGAAAGTCCAATGGATAGAAGCTTTTTACCTTTCAGGAAGAATATTATCAGTGCATGTATCACTTTCCAGAGCTAGTGAAACTCATGGACTCATTATTCTATGCCACCCACAACTATGTGAATACACGAGACATTGTCAAAGGCTGGGTGAGATAGCCATTAAAGTTTTAATAGACACCCAACCATTTATACAAGAGAAAGTTTCTCAAGAAAGCCTACCAGCTCCTGGTTATCTTAGCTTGCAAGATCCATGGTCACTAGAGCAAGGAGACCTTTCCTAAAGGGTGGGTAGTCTTATTGAACCAGGTTTTAAACAAGGGGAATTCGTTCAACTAGTCAGATATGTTGGCTCAACTATTGAGAACCCATGTAGCATAGGCCCAGAGTCCTCTCGATGGTGAGAAAGAAAGGTTATATATGTCTACATATTTATTGGCTACAATATGTGCATAACATCAGTTTCCTAGCATGAACTGGACATGGACACCATAAGAACATGTTGTGCATATTTTTTGCAATTTGTTTTCGAATTACAGTCATCGAGGAGTAATGAAACAACTAACTGACCACTTCATCATCCCACTTTACTATCACATATTTTAAGAAGATCCACCTTGCATGTGATGAGGAGAAATGGAGCCAATAATAGACAATGTAGATTGATATGCCTGATCGGGTGGCACCTTCCTTAGAGTGTTCGACGGAGAGAAGCTTTCACATGTTTTACCAAGGTATGCCACTGATAAGCTTGTCATGCAAGAATTGTCATATCATCTCACCACAAGGTTGTTAACAAATTTTCATAGGAAGAATAAAGCACCATTGCGCTCTCTTCCTTTCAAAATTGGATTATATGAGATAAATAACTTGAAGTCCATGGATACCGAGGGAAAGGAGATAGTGAAGTTTTCATTCAGTACTTGGGAATTTAATCTGTATGATCCTCATGGTATTTGTAAAGACCATTGTGCGAGAATATACTTTCCCTAGATCAGTAGGGAATTACATTGGCCGTAGGAGGATCCATGGAGGAATTTCTACAATGCCTCTAGACTCTATGAGTCGTTCAGTTTAGCAGGGACTTTAGAGGTTACCCCACAAATGACAGTAATTCTAGAAGAAACAAGAGAAAAAGGCAGCAGTCCTATGGAAGGCAAGGGAAATAGGAAAATTTTCGATAGTCCAGAGGGAGAAAAAAGCTGCAAGGTAAGAGCATATCCTATTATCATGAAAGAAGCTTTAGTAGCATAAGAAAAGACGAAGCAGAGGATGCAGAGAGAAAAGCAAAGGAAGACAGAAAAGAACAAGTTCCAGGAAGTAGAACTAAAGTTGCAGGAGGAAAAAATGAAAGTCAAGGAAGAACAGGAGTTGTGGAGGAGAGAACAAGAAGAGAAAAAAAAGAAGGACACAATGATAGAAGAAGTAACACTGATACAGGTTGAAGAGTAGGAACATAACCAACTAGAAATTGAGGAGGGAGGTGAACATATTTAGTATCGGGAGATTTCTCAACATATTGGGCACTTGATTGAAGTAACAAACATAGATATGGAATAGGAGTTGCAAAATTATGATTTTTATCTGATGCCGAGCGCACCATAGGCCACCATTTAGTCCCCACCACCTCCAGAAGAAAAGCTAGCCCTCAGTAAGGAAGGGGATGTTGTTCCCCTTGATGATGATCTATTAATGGATGTGTATAATATGTCATTTGATGAGATCCATAAGAGGATTGTACTAACACAGAGAAGGCATTTTCTAGATGATCACACGTAACTTGCATTTTCTAGAGAAAGGGTGATAGTAGAAGACACCAGAAGCATCCAAATTCCGTTGCGGAAGCCAACTTGGAATTTGCAGGAGCAATGAGATCAAAAAAATAGAATTTGATGATCGAGAATGAACAATTGGCACATAACTTGTAGGCTGTCAGGGAAGAAGCAAAACAACTCTGCGCAGTACCACAAAGTACAGTTTCCACATAGGTTCATTTGGAGAATATGAGAGTAACAATACTTGATGAAGTATCAACATTTTGAGAAACCATGTGGAAGCTCTATGAGGGGTTTGTTACTATACATAAAGAAGTAGTATGTTTGCATGGTCTATAATAGTAGATTAAAGAGTTTGTTAAAACTCTCAAGAACATATAATCTACCATTAATTATGTGCAAGCTCACCTCATTTATTGGTAGAATTCATGTCTCATATGTACGATTGTTAAGTAGTTTGGAATTCTTGGTGAAAAAACAAAATAACCCATCAGTCAGTTCACTGACCAAAACCAAACCTAGGAACCATGTATGGCAAGAGATCAAAGAGTACTTAGAGCAGTTGAGACAGATTTCCACTAAGGAAGATTTGGGGCTGAAAAAAAAGCCATGCAGAACTACATCGGTGGTCCTGTCCAAATCAGAACAATCTTTCTCATGCTTCAGAACGAACTTGAAACTGGTTCCAACACATTGTACCTAGATGTCGTGGACGCTATTGTTTGCTTCCATCTAGAAATGATCATGCAGTTTGGGGATATCATCACATAGTACCAAGCTTGACACCAATATGTGACCGAGAAGCAGCAAGTGGAGGTTGCTGAGCTAGAGTTCTCCCAAACTCAAGCATCATAGCGTTGTGTCTTGTTAGTTTGTCAAGTTGTCTCTACCCTATATTTTCTTATATGGGTACAAGTATAAAATGTAATATTATTTGTAATTATGTTGTAAGTGAAATTCCAAGTGTCAATATTGGAATATGAAGAGTCGCAATGTAGTGTAATGAGTCATTTTGTAAAGTTGAAGAGTCATGAGGGTAGTCCAAAGGTCACAAAGGGGAGTTGAAGAGTCACCCCCTATTATTATAAATAGAACCTCATAACTCATGTAAGAGGCTTTTTGGAGCCAATCGTTTGGCTAGTCTTAGGCTTAGAAGGAGCTTGGGAGTATTTTAAAGAGCCTTGACTTCTTCGTAGCATAGAGCGAGTATAATTATTTTGAGGAGCGGGTGTTCTTGAGTTTAATGTTCCACTACTAGGGCTAGTGGATGTCAATGGTGTATGTATGAATGGAACTTTCACTTATAATAAAATCAGATCCAACATGTAGTTTCATGCATATGTTGTGAATATAGTAGGAATATTCTTGTTGCATTTGCAATGTATGTTATTTAAATTAGGCTTATGCATATGAAATATTTCGTTTGAATTTGTATGAATCTTTTTGAATGCGTGTTGTAGTATTAATTCATCACTTTAACTTGTGGAATATTCCACATCTTAGATTGTGATGTCGTTATGCTCATGTGTTCCTTTCAAACTGTGTACTATTATAGGCTTCCAAGGGGTGTACTTCCTTTTACCTTCATGTGTTGGAACCTTCATGTATCGCACTTGAATCTCCATAGGGCCACACACTTTCTCTCACCCACACTTGAATCTCCATAGGGCCAGATGACAAGCTAAGTTATTGAATGTGTCGGCGAGGATTATTGATGACTCGTCAAATTTGAAATTCAATGGCGAGGGTGAAAAAACCTTATTTGAGCACACTACACATTTTCTTGATTTTTGCAGAAAGCACAACATCCACTTTGAGGATGTTGGTTGTAGGTTTTTCATTCTCACGTTTGAAGGGTGTGTGCGAGAATCATGTAACACATTACCTAATGGCTCCATACACTCTTTCAAACAAATTTTCATAGAGTTGTGTCGTGCTTTTGATTTCTGTGATCATAAAACTCTATGTAAGAAAATTTTGAATTTGTGAAAAGCACCTAATGAATTTGTTTAGGATTTTCACGATCATTTCATTCATTTCTACTTTGAATTTCCTGAAGATTAATATGTTGATTAGTATTTCTTGGTAGAAAAAATTCTATTTCTTGTTCACATTTTAGAAAATCCACACAAGCTTGAATATTTCAAACCTCTCCTAACATACCTCGGTATTAGAGCTTCTAAATTTGTGACGAATGAGGTTGTTGTTGCAAGTGACCCTCTGTCCCCTTATCATAAAAAAACTCTAGTTCTGTAGGTTGAGTTGGGAGAAGTTTAGAATTAATCCATTGATCTACCACCATCTTTTCCCACCTCACATACTCATAATTTTAGTGAAGGTTTCGATTGTTAGGCTAATGGTTGTGATGAATTGTTATCTCTTCATCCTGCACCCTTTGGTCCCATTAATCCTCTAGATTGTGATGTGTTGTGTTCACCTATTTCATATCTCTCTTTGGATGTTCACAAGGATCAAGTTATGGATAGAGGTTGTGTCAAAAACCAACCCGCGATATCATTTTCGATGAGTATGTGTGGGAGTCTAAATCTGAACAAGAATATGTGATGAACAATGACCTCCTTCCTCTCGCACCTCTTCCAAATTATCTTGAAATTTTCCACAATTTTGTCATTCCTATTGAATCTTGGGAAATTCAGTTTTTGTTGATGTTACTACTTTCAATCATTCTCAGAACACATGTAATTCTAGTTTCTCATATGAATGTAGAGATGATAAATATTTTCTACGTGATCCTCCCAATCTATTATCTTATATTTCTAGAAATATAGAGGCTGAAATTTCTCGTTCTACATCATCTCCTCTTTGCAATTTGTCAGATCATGAGGATGCCTTTTTTTATAATATTCAATTTTTTTATTGTGGTTGTCGTGATCTTTTCATTGACTCATTTGATCATGATTTTTATTTTCTTCCACTGTGGATCTTTCTAAGCCACCAATCTTCAATGATCCATCTTCTGGTTAATTGGAACTTCCCCAAGCTATCGAGGCACTTCAAACCAAGCTGATGTTTATGTCGACTTCTCATAGTCTTGATGTCAGGTCTAATTTCAATCATAAATGTGTTGAAACTTTCCAAGCTTTCCACTTTTTCGTGCACATTGAAAATAAATTTGTTTTACAATTTTTGTATCCTCCATCTGGTTCCAACCAACATAGCAAGCAAATACGAAAATAACATAGCAAGCTTACAGACCCAAACGACATGTTGCAACATATTCAATCCCGAAACCTTCCTTCAACAAAAACTCTTTTAAGGCCCTTCAAGATCCTGGACAAGAAGATGAAACCCCAATGAAGGAATCCCCTAACGAGGATTAGGGAAATTCAAAAGTGTAAGTGGAAAACGAATAGCAAGCCTCTTTGTTGGTCAGCCCTCTTGGTCGAAGCCATCTTTTGAGAAAACATTAGAGGAAATTTTAGCCTAAAAGTGACATGATGAAATTAATAAAAGAATGCTATGTAGATCATTTTTAATATTACGTTATTTTTATCTATGGCAATTAGAGTAGTTCATGCAAAATCATGCATGGGAGAAAACACTGGAAAAACCTTCTCATCAAGTGCAATGTAAGCCCCTCTCGGATAGGAAATCCAATAAAGAAAATCGAGAATGCGAAATAGATTCTAAATTGGCTTCAGGTTCCCAACTTTGTGCAAATTATCTGCTCCAAAAGCCCCACAAATAGCTCAATGTACTATTTTTTCATTCTCTTATGCTTGGAATACATAAGAATATATTGTTGTAAACATGAAGAAGGTCTCATTTGTAATACCTATGGAAATTATTGGGATATGTATCCCATGAGTTTAGTTATTGTCTCAATGAAAGATCCCATAAAGAAATGGCAATGCATTGAATTCCCCTCGTATTTGTTGTGACTAGGCACAAATTTAATAAAATCACTTCGTGTCTCATATATATATATATAACAAATTTACTTATAAAATAACTTAAAAAATGTAAATTCTTATGGTTAAAACATTTTAATTTTTTAATTATTTATAATTCTCACCATTTTTAGGTATTTTTTTCAATAATTTTTGTCTAAAATCCAACAAATACTGGTTGGAATTCTAGGTTTGGTTTGTGTTGTGTACACAATCCAAGTGTCCAAGAGATATTTGGAAGGGTTTAATCCATTTTGGTATTCAAAAATACACATGGTGTGTGTAGCATGTGCATTTTTTCATTTTATAATTGTATATGTGAATGCATAAATATGTATAACTAGTATAGATCTATCTTAAAAATATGTTGAGTAAAACATCACTGAATTTTCACCCTTAAAGGAGAAAGAATTTCCTCAAATTTTAATATTTTTCAACTCACAATATATTTATAGTTAAAATAGATATACTTTAATTTTCACATGTCAATCTCATGTTAAGCATGAAAGGAATCATATATCTCCCTTATAGTAAATAATAATACATTCAAATGTTTTAAGAATAATATCATTTTACTTTCTACTTCACTTACATTGAAATGATTTTTTGTTATTAATAGTTTTTCAAATGCCATATATAAACTATATATTAATATTTGCATGAATTACAATAGTATCTCAAACATAAGTATACAATTTTGCATGAATTACAAGGGTCTCTCAAACATAAATACAAAGACATAATCACATTTTTTTAATTTTGAGTTACCTTTTCTTTTTATATACTTGTAAATTTGGTACACCATTATTTCATTTAAGTTGGGCATCTAAATATTTTATTTATAGTTGACATTTTTTAGTCAACTCTACAATGAGTTTTTTTTATATCCTTGTAAATTTGGTACATGACTAATTGACATTAATTGACATATTTTTTGGTTATTAATATCTTTTCAAATGATATATGTGAACTCCATATAAAAAATTGAAGGGCATACATATCTCCAAAATCACCTATAGGTCAAATAAGAAATATCTTACTTTCAATCACCTTACCTTACGTTACATTATTTAAGCTCCCATTTTATTATTTCTTTATGAGTGACATTGAACTATTTTTTATTAATAACTTCTTAAAATGTAGTGTGAACTCTATGTTAATTACCTAAGAAGCTATACATTTCTCTCATATTGGGTTGCAAAAGATTTTTTTTTACACCTAATAAGTTTCTCACATTTAATCACTTATATATCAAATAGATTTTGAAATATTTATTTGGGGAACAAATTAAAATGTCATACTATCTCATATATGTTAGTTATTAATGTTGTGCCACTGAAGATACAACTATTTCATAAAAGTCACAAATAAGTCACTTACAACATGTGTATTCCACATGGATTTAAACTTCAAATCTCAGGGTTTACACAATACTTTACAACAAAAGAATCCCTAATTAAGATTCCCATAATGATCTCTTTTTCAATTTTCAATTTAAATGTACAACATCAATTTTTTTATATGTTTCTAATATTTTACATTAACCCGAAAAAATATTTTTAACCAAAATATAACTCATACAAAATCTACCATAAACTCATGTTTTTAATCTTTATTTTTACTACAGACTTTTATATATATAGTAATTCAGAAAATAGTTTAAACTTGGAATCTCAACCAATTAATATTAATCACCAATAAAACTTATATCTATATATATATATATATATATATATATATATATATATATATATATATATATATATATATATATATATATATATACTAATTCAGGAGGTAGTTTAAACTTGGAATCTCAACCAATCAATATTAATCACCAATAAAACTACTAAAACTTCCCTTGTGAGGAAATATATTATATATTTTCAATAAAATTTATATATTGAAGATAATAAAACAAAATAATAAAATAAATAACTTAATTTTTTATAATTATTTTTTTTTATTACCGCGGGGTTTTCTGTTCTTTAGAAATTCGTTTAAATATCGATCACTCCTGCATTAAAATATAAATAGGAAAAACAAAAATTTAAGTTTGAAATATTCAGTAGATTAGAACGTTGCCTTAGCTTTGCCGGCTCGGTTTACGTTCACACTCTATGGTTCGTATATATTTTCCCTTTCTTGGTAATGTCCCTATAAACATGGAACACGACAATTTCAAAATGAAACTATTGGACGTAGGCGTACGTTTTCACAGTGATATGAGGGGTTTTCAAACCGAAGCATCCCTAATCTCACAGCATTACATCATCACAGATGACCGTTTGATGACTTGCAGTTCGCTCGCCAGGTTTTCCACGTGTCTTTGCATGCATCTGAATAGAAGAAGCGTCGATCTATTGACTTTTACGCCTCAAATTTATCAAAATATTATTGAATATCGCAAAGTTTAGGTATCGTTCGCTTTCCTCATGTGATAGTTAAAGATAGGATCCAATACAATAAGATGGAGTGAGGCTTCCACCTCTAAGTTACAAAGGTTAGATTTTAAAGGTTATATGAATGTTTACAAGTTAGCAAAAGGTTAACATAAAGCTTTAAAAGATATCGAAATAGGCTTATCCATATTAAATGTATGTTTTTTTTAAACTTAATGGTCTTATGAATATTAGTTGTAATTTGTTGTTGAGATTATTTTTTTATTATGTAAAGCGAAGATAGGTTTTTTTGATGCTAGCGTTTTAGAATTTTCTATTTGAAGTTATAAAGTTATAAAATTTATATGAATGTGTACAAATTAACAATAATCAAATGACATGAACATTTTACTAATAAATTATGTAGTTATTAAAGAGATATGGAATATTTATTTTTAAATAAAAATTTTCAATACTAAAATAACTATCTAGATGTCTTATATAGCCACTCTTTCTCACTCTTCTTACATTGTTTGTACAAAATTCAACATGTCTAAAAATTTTCTAATCATTAAATAACTAATGTCTTTATTATTCATTTATCCACTTGTCCCTTTCATAAATAATTCTAGTTTCTAGAAATTTATTTCTTGGGTCTGTAATTTTTCAAATTTTTAAAGCTTCCCATTTTCATTTTTCTTGAATATTTCAAAGAACGTTTTATTTTTAAATTAAAAAATGTAAGATAATATATTAAACTTATACTAATATGTATTGTTAATATCTAACTTCCATTTCAAATTACATAAAGAAATAAAATGCATTTTTACTCCAATCTTCACACTCATGAAATCCATGTAATTATCCTTGTAGGAAGGTTACTTTCATGAATTTATTTATTCATAATGTAATTTTGAATGGGATCCACATAATGGATATATTTCTTAAAATATTGAATATGTATCTGTTACACAGTAATTTGTCACCATTGGTCACCGTCCCTGTTACCCCTTTCCCGTACTTTGGAGGACTCATTCCGGGACCTGTGAGCAGTGAAATAACTTAAAACCACTTGCATTATGTTCCCCTAGGTATGGACTTCATGTGCCCTGAAGACACGTCCTGCAAAATATCCCTGAAAAGTGCCCTTTTTCCATTAGCGCGGGTCCACAATGTACTACCCGCGCCAATCAATGAGATCCTCAAGAGAGGGTGCGACCATTGGCGCTCTGTCTTAGAATAACACCCGCGCCAACCAAGTTTGGAAAATATTTTTAACAAACGCGCGCCCAGATGTTTTTTCCCTTCAAGTCATGAAGTCTTTTGAGGATAAAGCTCATCTTCTAGATGTCGAGAGTCATCATCTATCCTTGACATCTATCCACAGCGGCTTTTTGGAGATAATGCCAATCCATAATGGGTGTCTTGATGCATTGTATCTTCCTCCCCTTCTCCATCTATAAAAGTCTGTCCTCATGCTTTTGACAAGGGAGTCTTTGAGTAATGCTAGTAATGATAACGCTTGTCTTGAGTGATAGTAAGAGTCTTGGAGCATAGGGAGGTTATGCTGCCGGAAGTCTAAGAGAGAAAGGTCTATTGCAAGACATAAGTAGCTGCTCGCCTAGCCAGAGGAGAGATTCAACGTCAGAACTTTGGTTGTATCTTTCTCTGTTGATTATTCATTAATAAACGACTATCATTATGGTTCCGATCTTATTGTTCATTATGATAATGTTTGATCTATTTCCTTTCTGACTGAAATATGGTTGTATTTAGTGGATTTTATGCTTGTATTAGCTTCGTTTTTTGCATGTGCAGGTATCCATTCGCGGAGATCGTGAGGATCGTGACCTGTCGGGGCAAGGGAACGGGAGTATCAACTCTTCTACGACACTAGCGTTGGACTCCAGGTTGGTTCTCATAATCCACTTTCAATTTGCAACTAGGAACTTGCATGGTAGCGTTAATTGATTGTTGCTAGACCCATCTTGGGCTAGTGGGATCGCCTCTGTTCGCAGAGGGGATTTACCTCTCCAACAATTTGGCGACTCCACTGGGGAGAAGCTATTTGTTGTTTGATTCATAAAGCTTGGACGGAGCCTGAAGCACGGCCAGGAAGCCTTCAAAACGCTATTGCTTTGCATTAGCGAAGTAGATCAATGCCACTTCAGTCAATCTCCGGTTTGGTTTATGAACCGAACAGCTTAGAGTTTGTCTTGTGTTTTGGTTTTCTCTTGCTTGCTCGCGTAAATAAGCTTTCTGTGTTGGTTTTTGAGTTGTTTCTTGCTCTTTGATCTGTCTGAATACTGTCGACCAGGCCCTGGACTGCTTGATTTATTTTCCAGGCCAGCAAACTTTATTAGCGCATTTTTCTGCCTGACAGTCGCGCCAGTTGGCGCATGTTGCACAAAAGCAACTCGCTCTAATTCCTTAATAGCGCTAGTTACAGGTTGACAGTCGCGCCAGTCCTGTGAACTTTGCCAGTGTGTTTGTTGGAAGCTTTGTAAACTCATATTTCTGTCTTTTTACATCCTTTTCAGCTATTGCAATGTGTCAGAACTCTGTTTGAATGGTTTTTTACCTTTCTCCTTCGGGTGTTTGCCTATTTCTATCGATTTTATATCCCAGCCCTAGAGCATCTAGTGGCTTTGTATATCGAGCCTTTCGTGGGAGTTGTTGGTTCTTTGATTGTCCAATAAATTTTTTTTTGTTGTTTTCTGCACTTGTCTAGTGGTTGTCAAAACTTATTATTCTGTGCTTCGAGCAATTCACCTCTAGCCCATTTGGATTTTGCTTGGCTTCGTTTGAGGTCTTTGTGAATTCTCCTTGTTTTGACAGTTTGTCTTGGTGTTTCAGACTTGGTTCTATTTGCATTGAGTGAAGTTTGCTTTATGTTTGTTAATATCTCACGGGATATGTTTAAATGCATTATGCCATTTTAAGAGAAAAAACAAAGGATCTTTTTGCATTATATTAGTTAGCATTTATTTTATTGGCAATTAGTCACTTTTAAAAGAGAAAAGAAAAAAAGTTTCATTTATTGCTTTTAGCTGCATTAGGATCTTTGTTGATTGTTCAGTGATCATTTTGTTTGTTTGAAAATCTCAACTCTTCTGTAGTTAGCATTCATTGAACGGAATGATATATTTTGGCATATAGTTTTCATTTAGGAGAGAGATCACATACGGTAGGACCTAAAAACTGAAACCTAACTGAAGATCAACTGTAAAATAAACCGAATGAATCTAACAACGCGTTGGAACCTAACGCATATATTCTAGAGGTCTAGGCTAGAGACGTGTTCCGGCGTCGTTAAACCTAGTCACTGTTGTTTCACATTACGGTTGGGTGATTCCTCCTCTTGTGACTTGATAGTGGTCTAGCACGGACTTGAGCTCCCACGTACCGTCGCGTATATAGGGGAGACCCCACTAGGTTATCATCCTTTATCCACAGGAAGCCGTGTTTGCCGCCTTACAAGCCGTAATGCACTGATTACAGCATTCGGGAAGATTGACTGTCGTACGGGAAGTCCTTGGTTTTCATCTGATTGCCAAGGTGTATAAGTAGTTTTACGGATTGTTTGGTAAACCCTTGGCATAGAGTCTCCAGAGTAGTCACTTTTGATCCTTTTCGGACTCCTTAAACGAAAAGGTGCCAGTGAGCGTCTTGTCACTTCGTGCTCATTAAACATTCGAAGGAGACTAGAGTCACCTTTTTGTCCTTTTCTCGACTCTTAAAACATGAAAAGGTCAAGTTGTGTCTTTGCGTCTTAAAATTTATTCGGCCACGATACACATTTACCTGGTTAGATTTTGTTTGCGTTAGTTTGAGTAGGGTTTTGTCTCGTTAGATTCCCTAGGATTTTGTGAAGTTTCATCCTGGCGGAATTACCAATTTCGTCTTCTTCCTTTGCCGAGATACCGGTTCTGGGTGAAACTCTTCTAGTTGTTCCGAGTATACAACCGATTAGTTCTCGTGCTCCAGGCGACGAGACTTACGAGTTTCATTGGAACCCTGTTTGGGAACCTTCTGAGGACGGTATCCCTTTTTGGGAATACACTTCTCCTCGTGTTTCAGTTCCACCTTTTTCCTCCGACATGGAGGACCTATCCCGTACTTCGACTGAAGATTCCGTTGCGACGAGCGGTGAAATTCCCAGGCGGTGAGATTCAGTAGCACTCTTACTACTGGGAACCTACCTCCAGGCTATAAAGCATTATGGGATGTTATGCCCTCTGGAACTCCTTTCACGGGTTCTATTTGGTCACAACTCTCTTTTCCCACCATGGAGCCTTTTACTCCACAAAGTCGCAGTACGTCTGTTACCTCAATCACAACCGCTCCAATGGTATGTGTAGCCTCTTCGACTCCTATTTTCAGTCGTCCTTCAGCTTCTTTATTCGGAGTCTTCGATCCCACGTCAAACATCCCAGCAGAGGGGCCATACGATCAGCATTCACCACATCTTGGTAGGCCTTTGCCGTCTCAACCAATTGTTGAGATTTCAGTTCCGTTGTCAATTGATTGGGGCTCCACCTATTTTCATGGTGGCCAAGTATCATCTGCGCAATCCCCAAGACCACCTCATCAAGACCAACAAGGGCAATCCTTCCAGGGAAACCCTTTTGCCTCTGGTGGTCCGTTTTTCCCCTCTTATGTTCAACCTTCTGGTAACTCAGGTCAATCTTTTGTTCAACAAACCCAACCTGGTATCCAACAAGGTTATCCTACTGGACAAATTGGTCAATCATATGTTAACCCAAACCAACACAATGTCTAGTATGTTCCAATATCTGGACAAGCTACTCAACCACACGGTCAGCCCACCGTCCAATATAGTCAACCTTTTGGGCAAGTCGGTCAGCCTCAAATCCAATCAGGCCAACCAAATGCCCAGCCCACTCAGCCATCTGGTTCGTTAGGACAACCTTCAGCTGTACAACAACTCCACTCCCAGCAGGTACAACCTTCTGGGCAGATAGGCCAACCTCAATATCAACAAGGTCCTCCTTCCGGCCAGATAGCCCAACCTATAGGACATCCTTCTGGCACTGCTCAACCTGGTTTTTTGCCCCACGCTGGACCCCAGACCCCATCTGGTCTTCAAATGTAAGCTGGAGTTCAATCCCAACCAGTCTATCAAACTCAGCCTGTTTCTCAAACTCAGTTTGGAGTCCAGCCACCGTATGGTTACCAGCAACCTCAAGGGCAACCTTTGTTTGCCCCATATCAAAATTATCAACAACTACAGGTGAATCCTTATCAGAATTATCCTCAACCATATGGTGCTCCTGCAGGACCATTTGGTAATCCATGGAACGCTAGGGGGCAGAACCCAAATCCTTACGGACAAAACCCTATGGGGCCAAATCCGTCCGGACCAAGCCCTTGGGGGCAACCGCCAGTTGGTTGGAACCCTGGTGTTCCATCCCACCAGCAGCCCCAGATGTCCTTCAATCCTCAGTTACCTTTCTTAGCGACTTTAGAGTTATCGGATGTGTCCAAATTGACCAATGATCCTATTCTACATAATCCATATTGGCCTCCGGTTCCAATGAAAATTCCCAGTGACTGTCCAAAATTCGATGGTAAAGCTAATGAAGATCCACAAGCTCATGCCATGACTTATCACCTATGGTGTTCATCCAATTCATGGCTTGATGATTCAATTCGGCTTCGCCTTTTTCAAAGGACTCTCACTGGCTCTGCAGCTAAGTGGTATATTGAGCTCAATCGCGGATACTTTCAGGATTTCAACTCCTTGGCTATGGCATTTCTCACTCATTTCCAGTTGCCCATTCGATATGAAACGGGAACACACCTCCTCACATCCTTAAGACAGACAATAGCTACGCATATCTCTGATCATATCCATGAATGGAGATGGCGTAGACGTATGATCAAATTTTGGATTCCCGACCAACTTCTTACCGATTGGTTTACGACTTCGTTCGTTCCTCCAATAGCTCGAGACATTGCCATGGGGGCGTGTGTCACTGAAGAGCAAGCTATCGCGTGCGCTCAGTACCTTGACTTGGTTTATTCTCAGTCAGGTACATTGTATGATTATCTGCCTGATGCCCCGAGACGAGGAACATCCAAAGCCCCGCCAACGCCAACTGTTCACGGTATTATTGGTTCTGTTAATTCATCCTCGAAGAAAAATCCCACGAACCCTGGGAAGAAAAAATCAAGTGCTTTGAATGAACAGACTTCTCAGGTAACACCCACTTCGAATATTACTTATGAGGTCAATGCCGTCCAGTCCACCATGGCAGCCAAAGCCTCGAAAGGAAAAAAGAAAGGGAAAGCGAAGAATAAGCCAGATCAACCTAAACAGGACGCCCCTAAACCTCCGCTCGAGAATGGTGCCAAGCACAAACCCAAGTATCCTTGTCTTATCTATGATGAAGATCACTATACCAAAGACTGCCCTAGGCAGTCCGAAGTTAGTCGTTTGTTGAAAGGCGCTCCCGAGACTCCTGCGGTGCTCAAAGAACCCTTTCCTTCACAACAAACTCAAAAAACTCAAATGGTGGCTGACCCCTCTCAACCTCCCTCTTCCTTCGGTTCTCAAGTGTTTATGGCTGGAACGATACCTGTCAATATGAGTACTCGAACAAAAGATTATCCGTCATTTGTTGAGAAAGAGCCTGAGGTCCCCTCCAGTGCTCCTCCGTTCAGTTCAGGCCCACTCCACATCGAGAGACCCAGTACTGAGATGCCTCTTCGACCCCCTCCAAAAGGAGTACTCCGGAAATCTTCTTACAACCCAAATGCTCGTGCTGCACAGCACTACAATATCATTGAGGACTTAGCTCAGACTCCATCGGCTATGTCCGCTTTAGAAGTTCTCCAGAGCTGCCCTTCTCAGAGGAAGTCCTTGCTATCCGCTATTGGTGGCATAGACCCGGCCGACTCGGATTTAATTACTTTTCACTTAGAATGCCATACGCAGAGACTGCCTCCCCAAATCGCATTCCTTATACAGGTTATTATTGATTCCAAAACGATTCATCGTACAGTCATTGATGAAGGTGCTTCTACTTGCATCATGTCTGTTGCCTGTTGGAAAGTTATTGGATCTCTGACGCTGAGCCAGTCTCCCACGACCTTAGAAGCTTTTGATGGAAGAGCATCCCGTCCTTATGGTATACTCCAACATTTTCCCATCTCTTTGGAAGGGAAGACAGTCGAAATGGAAGTTGAAGTTGTTGATGATACTCTTACCTACAACCTCCTTCTTGGACGTAGCTAGATATACGCAATGAAAGCTGTAGCTTCATCTTTATTTCGTATCATTCGTTTCCCTCATCAAGGGAAGATTGTTACCGTAGACCAGATATCATTCTTCGCTTCCTCTTCTGAAGGCAACATCCCTTTTGTGGACCATACCTCGAAATCATCTGAGAGTCTAGGAGCCAGACTTTTCAGAGATCCCGCCCTTATGGGTGTTTTTCCGCTCCCACCTCCTAACGTTGCTTCCGTCAATATGGTTACTACTTGTTCTGATCCGTGGATCCTCCCTCCCACTGACCAAGTAGATTCTTGGGGCGACCAGATGCCGTTGAGTCCTACCGAGCTCAACTATGTCGAAATCATTGCTGCATCGGCTCCCTCTTCTGAACTTGCTCCTTCGAGCAAGGTTCTCCACTCATTCGCTCCATCTTCAGGTCTTGTAGATAAGACTTCTTCGGATCCTTTAAAAGAAACATTCCCTTCCGACGAAGCCATTATTGAGACTATGTCTCTAGAGGAACCTCCTTGGCATGATTCTCACCATCGTTCCTCGTTTCTCCCTGCCCCTCAGGATATGCTGACTTGTCTCGAGCCGTTTGCTCTTTGTCTCCCATTTCAAATCCTTCAAACACCTATCCAAGTTTATCAAGTGTCCTCGGAAGGAAATATGGCGAACATTACGCAAACCCAGCCCATCGACATCTCTGTGAAACCAGGGATTGTTGAGCATCTTCACATTGGAGTCACTTGTACTCCGGAGGAGATTCAACTTTATTCCAATCTTTTTCGCGAATTTCGTGACGTCTTCGCATGGTCCTATGAAGAAATGCCCGGCATTGATCCTAGCATAGTGGTGCATGAGATAATCACGTACCTAGGTGCTAAGCCTGTTCGTCAACGTTTACGCCCCGTACATCCTCGAAAGGCTGCAACCATTAAGGCCGAAGTAGAGAAGCTTCTTAAAGCCGGTTTTATTTATCCTATACCGCTCACAGATTGGGTTTCCAATATTGTACCTGTGAATAAAAAACAGGGAACATCCGTGTTTGTGTCGATTATCGTGATATAAATTGGGCCTGTCCTAAAGATAATTTTCCCACACCATTCATTGATCAAATTATTGACGAGTGTGCCGGAAGTGATATGTACTCTTTTATGGACGGTTTTTCTGGATATAACCAGATCAATATTGCTCCCGCTGATCAACACAAAACTGCCTTTATCTGTCCATGGGGCACTTTTGCCTATAAGAAGCTCCCTTTCGGTCTCAAAAATGCCGCTGCTACCTTCCAACGTGCAATGTCCTATGCTTTTCATGACATTCGACACATTGTACAGCCATACCTGGATGATCTCCATGCTCATTCAGGCAAATGCCAGGACCACCCTACTCACCTTCGCGAGATTTTTCTTCGCTGTCGATACTACCGAATCAGACTCAATCCTCACAAATGTGTCTTCTGCGTTGAATCTGGCCGACTTCTCGGGTTTGTCATCTCCCGAGAGGGCATCCGTTTGGATCCCCTTAAAGTCGAGGCTCTAGTGAATCTTCCTCCCCCTGCTTCTTTACAGCAATTGCAAAGCTTGCAGGGTAAAGCAAACTTTCTACGACGTTTCGTTCCAAACTATGCCGAGGTGGCCAAAGGTTTCACACGATTACTAAAGCGCGATGTCCTTTTCATTGGGATACCATTGCTCAGGAATATTTTGAGTGTCTCAAGGGTCTCCTTGTTTCTGCTCCATTGCTCCGTCCTCCGAACTATTATCGTGATTACACCCTGTATTTGGCTGCCGCCGACACCACTATCGGCATGGTTCTTGTTCAAACTGACGATGATGACACTGAGCATGTTATCTATTATCTCAGCTGCAACCTTTTAGACACGGAAACTCGATATGCTTATGTCGAGAAGTTGGCTTTGGCCGTCGTTTGTGCTGTCCAACGTTTCCGTCATTATATTCTGCTGTGCACTACTACTGTGATTTCTGATTGCAACCCCATGACGTATATTTTTTCACGCCAGTTGCTGGGGGGCAAGTACTCAAAGTGGATTGTTATCCTCCAAGAGTTCGAATTGGAATTTACCACTGCCAAGTCCAAGAAATCCCTTGTATTTGCTGAGTTACTTTGCTCTTTGCCATCTTCTTCCCCGACCTCTCACATAGAGGATCAAATTCCGGATGAGACCTTATTTCTCATTAGAACCCTCGATCCATGGTACGGAGATATCATCATATATCTGCAAACGTCCTCCTTTCGCCCTGGCGTGTCCAAAGACACTCGGCGAAGGATTCGTCATCAGTCTCAACCATACCGTATCATTGGGAATATGCTCTATCGCCTCGGCGCTGACTCTGTTCTCCGCCGATGTTTAACTCTCGAGGAAGCTGAGCGTGTCTTGAATGACTGCCACTCTGGTGCCTGTGGTGGTCACATGTCTGGATACGCTACTGCCCAAAAAATCCTCCGTGCTGGCTACTTTTGGCCCTCTATCTTCAAGGATTGCATTCTTGCCGTCCGCTCTTGTCATGAGTGCCAGATATACCAGCGGAAGATGCGAGCGCCTCCTGCTCCATTGCACCCTGTTGTCACCGTCAGCCCTTTTGCAAAATGGGGCATTTATTATATGACCTGTAACCCTCGCTCGGCCGGGGGGAATGGGTTTATCATCGTTGCCGTCGATTACTTTACTAAATGGGCTGAGGCGATGCCTACATTAACTGAATACGGTCACACAGCGGCGCAATTTTTATTCAATCATGTTATCTCGCGGTTCGTCGTCCCTCAAGCCATCGTCACTGATCACGGGAAGCATTTCCGTAATCATATGATGACAGAACTAACAACCCAGCTAGGCTTACAGCACGATAGTTCGACTCCATACTACCCTCAGTCCAATGGCCAAGTTGAAGCTATCAATAAGATTTTGGTTACAATGCTTCAGCGTACCGTTGGCATGCATAAGTCTAACTGGCATTTGATGTTGTTCCCTGCCTTATGGGCCTACCGAACCTCCGTGAAGGATGCCACTGGTTTCACTCCATTTCAACTAGTTTATGGACTAGAGGCTACCCTTCCAATCGAATGTGAAATCCCTTCATTAAAATTGGCTGTCGAGCTACTTCCCAACACTACTCCGTTAGAAGAACGCCTTCTTTACTTGGAACAGCTAGATGAGACCCATCGCCTGGCCTCTTTGGCCATCAAAACACAAAAGAAGCGAGTCAGGACTCACTTCGATCAGACTGTACATCCACGTTCTTTTGTTGAGGGAGATATAGTCCTGCTGTACGATCAGGTAAAGGATAAATTAGGAGCAGGAAAGCTCGAGCCTATGTGGCTAGGCCCTTACAGTGTCAAGAAAGTTTTGCAAAAAGGGGCCTACGAGCTAATTGACTATGAAGGGAACCCTCTTGGGAAGCCCCGAAACGGGCTGTATTTGAAAAAGTACTATGCATGATGCTTGTACACTTTATTTTGTACATACATGTACTCTAGCAAGTGTGTTGTGTGTATGTGTGTCAGTTTTAAAGGCGTAACTGCCACTTATTGTGTCTTTCGCTTCTTGTACAGATGTCTGATGCACCTTATGTTGGTTTCGCTGATGGTGCCTACCGCAGTACTCGCAACTTGTCCTCTGCGGCGTGGGTGATCTATGATCCTCATGGCGAGCTGATAGATTTTCAAGGTGTGTGTTTGGGTCGTACCACTAACAATGTCGCCGAATATTGTGCTGTAATCGAGCTACTTGCTGAAGCAATTAATCTCGGCATTCGTGCATTGGTAGTGAACCTGGACTCTCAACTTTTCGTCCACCAGCTCAACGGGAAATATTCCGTCAGAGACCATCGCATTCTAAGGTTGTATTTACGTGTGAGATTGTTAGAAAGGAACTTTGATTTTATCACATATCAGCATATTCCACGACAATTAAACACATTATCTGATGCATTGGCTAATCATGTATTAGATAGACATTTGCGTAATTTGTAATCAAAACATTATACAAGCAAGCACATGAAAACACAATAATAAACCATAGGAATATGTATATATATACGTGTGTGTCATAATGTTTGCGCCACACACATTACATAATCCAAAAAATAATACATGTCCGAATCTCATATGGCCGAAGACAACATGTCTCTCAAAAATATGCAAAAATGAAACCTAGGCGTCTAATCATGGTGATGCTCATGATAGCATGTCACCGCTCGCACCAAACGTCTCAACAGACGGTGGACGTGAGTAGGTACTCCCACTGTGTGCCTCTGGTACGCGAAGGGCACATCCCCCAATCTGGCATAGTCTGGAATCCCTCGAGTGAGTGCCTCAAGGTTCTGTACTAGCTCGTCACCCACACCACCCTCTACCATGAGGGTCAGTTGTGGGTTGTACCCTCCGTGCTATGTGAGACAGACCAGCTGGTCGCTCTGCACCAACATCTGCATACATATATATAGCTGTTGTCAGAGACATGCATGTATTAAAAAAAAATTAAATACATAAAAACTTTAAAAACACAAAGAGTTCTTACCAAGCTCCTCATCCCAGTCTTCTCCCACAGGCAATGGGAGATCTGGGTCTCCAGTAAAATCGGTGCCCACATAGGGCCAATCCTCTATAACGATCATCTGGTGACGAAGCCATATGAAGAACTCGGGCCTCCAGGCCATCTGCTGGCCCCCTCCTCCTCTGGGCATGAGTGCTCCCATCGGGTCAACCTCGGTTTCCGTGGCACTGGATCTGCCACTATACCTCCCTGAATCTAGAAAATCGGCAGTCGCTCCAAGAAGAAGGATACCACAATGGATCCATACCCGAACTGTTTGTTGCCTCCGCGCTTACACTTCGTATGCTACCTCTTGATGTTTGTAGTCACAGTTGTGGCCCAATCAAACAGAGTAGGCTGGAGACACTTGGTTGCCAGCAGTAAATGATTTTTGCTAGCCTCATGGGGCGCCTGTACCCCAGCCGTTCGTGTGATAGTGAATAGTATCACCCGTAGCACTAGATCTGGAACTGTGACAATATCTACCTTGGCACTGTTCGATCTAAACTGTGCCCCCGGACAAACCCGTTCCATCACCTCCCCCATCTTTTCCCCGGAAGGCCTGCTTCCAGTCAAAATGGGTCGTGCACCTCTCCGCGATAACCCAGTGATAAAATAGACATCGGAAACATCCAGCTCCAATGTCTGATCTTTCAAGCGGAATACCTGATCCTCTATGTCCCTAGCATCCATGATGAATCGTAGTAGCTCCGGTTGCGCACGCAAATAGGAGGTGAGGAAAAACTTCTTTAGGCCGTAGTCCCTCAAAGCATCCATGCAGGCTTCATCCTCTAGTGCCAGGGCATCTATAGCATCATGCTCTCTTTCTCTCCATTCTACAACCATTTTGACGAATCACTGCAACCATAAAGTCGAAAATACCATCATTAGATCATTGGTGAAACCATAATCCAAGGAAAATTGCAAAATCAACGGTTAAATCCATGGGAAAATTAGGTCGCGCGGTTGGCGCGACTGTTTTCAAAACAGTCGTGCCAATGTCGCGCCCCCTTTAGGAAAATAATCCCATTGGCGCAATCCTGAGCGGGAAACTTGCGCCAATGGCGCAACCCTAAATTTTGAAAATCCCCTTGCAGGGGATCCGTCTGTGGATGAAAAGCTAAAGAAATGGAACGAAAATGAAGCTAAGGACAAGACCTCTTACCTGCTTCAGACGGTGGCTCGACTGCTCTCCTGGATTGATCGTAATCAACGATTGAAGTTTGCACCCAAAACCCTCCAATGGTAAACTCACAAGGTGAAAAGTAAAAAGTAAATTTGTTTTTTACCATTTCACTATTTTATAGCATTTTTTGACCTAAAAATACATTAAAAATATTATTTTTTGGGTATTTTTGAATATATTTATATCAAAATGGGTTTTACGCAGTTTTTGGTATGATGACAGGGGTTGGTGCAACTCAACCGACGAAACGAACTTCTTTTTTCTACTTTTTCAAGCTCGGTAAAACATGTGAAAAGGTTACTTTGAGGTCCGTTTTCAGCTCTTTTATGACCATTTAAAGACGAAAAGATTGCCGAGTTACTCCTCTTGACTCGTTAAACGTTAATAAGGGGTGGTCGTTTTAAGTTCTTTTTGTCGACCGTTAAAACATAAAAAGATTACTGGGTTTTTGTCGTTTCAGACTCGTTAATGGTTACAAAACGACGTGGTTTTGATCGCTTTTTTACTTTTTCAGGTCGAAATCACTACTTATGAAAATTACTCCTCGATCGTAATGGTCGGGCGGTTCTTTCGAGCATTGTTTTATACTTTTTTAGGCTCGCAAGACACAACTTTACAAAAAAGGACACCCCTGGAGTTTCCTTTTCTGCTGTCTTTTCAAACTCTCTAAACATGAAAAGACGCCGATTTCTTCCTTTGTTAGACTCATTAAAACCTGATGACATCGGATTTTGTCGAAATGACGCACCACAAGCATATGCTATCCCCATCAAGCTTGTTAAAAATAATTGGGGTACTCGCCAAAAATGGCGGGGGGAAAAAAAAGGAACCATAATTATTGTCGTATCGGCAGTATGTCGCTCTTGAACATGGCACTTGTCTGCTTTCGTGTCTGGGTGGGGATATCTCATCTCATTTTTCACTTGCCTCTGTGGATTTGGGTAATCCTGTTTGACCTCTCATCTGCTCATTGCCTCGTCACCATGACCTCTGATCCATTGATGTCAAATACTGCCGATTCCACTATTGTGCCACCGATATGTTCAAGAGAAGTTGACCTCTGCAGAAAAACAACCTCCCCCTGATAGCTCACATAATCTTGATTCACAACATTATCTCTCTATCTCGTGTCGATGATGTGGGAAACATTATGGCCCACCTTCGATCAAGGTCACTTCCTCTCGACTTCAGCTCATTATCCAGGAAGCTGATCTAGAGACTCCCTTCCAGTGCCTTGGAGCCTGCATGCCTCAATGGCAGGTTCTTCGTGTTCGACGTGAGGTTTTCATCATTGGCCTCCGATCGAATGATTCTACGGGTGTTCGACATCAGATCACTAATTCTCACACCGTATATTGTACCTGTAGTACCTTGAGGGCCATTGTCATTATTGGTGGTACCTCTCGCGTCTGTTAACAGTTTTCAATATTGACCGATAATTAGACGATGTTCATGCATGTTCGACTTCAGCTCATATATTCGCATGCTTGAACTTGTACTTTTGTTCGGGTCAAGATGGAGCGCAAGACCCTGGATTTTGTCTGTTGTAATTCAGGCGTGATTCTTGTTACATGACTCATTCACTGGATGGCTGCGACCATACCTGAGTCGATTCATTGATCCTAACCAGATGGCTGCGCCCATACTAAGGATCTAGATTATTATGTACTCTCTTATGGATGGCTGCGACCATACCACATATATCATGTACTTGAGCTATCAGTTGTATCTCTCGATGCAGAATCTTGGCGGCAGCTACATGTGTTCTTGTAAAGCATTTCACCCCTCTCTCTCTCTCGGGCCTCATGCTTTAGGGGGCATCTGTTACACAGTAATTTGTCACCATTGGTCACCGTCCCTGTTACCCCTTTCCCGTACTTTGGAGGACTCATTCCGGGACCTGTGAGCAGTGACATAACTTAAAAACACTTGCATTATGTTCCCCTAGGTATGGACTTCATGTGCCCTGAAGACACCTCCTGCAAAATATCCCTGAAAAGTGCCCTTTTTCCATTAGCGCGGGTCCACAATGTACTACCCGCGCCAACCAAGTTTGGAAAAGATTTTTAACAAACGCGCGCCCAGATGTTTTTTCCCTTCAAGTCATGAAGTCTTTTGAGGATAAAGCTCATCTTCTAGATGTCGAGAGTCATCATCTATCCTTGACATCTATCCACAGCGGCTTTTTGGAGATAATGCCAATCCATAATGGGTGTCTTGATGCATTGTATCTTCCTCCCCTTCTCCATCTATAAAAGTCTGTCCTCATGCATTTGACAAGGGAGTTTTTGAGTAATGCTAGTAATGATAACGCTTATCTTGAGTGATAGTAAGAGTCTTGGAGCATAGGGAGGTTATGCTGCCGGAAGTCTGAGAGAGAAAGGTCTATTGCAAGACATAAGTAGCTGCTCGCCTAGCCAGAGGAGAGATTCAACGTCAGAACTTTGGTTGTATCTTTCTCTGTTGATTATTCATTAATAAACGACTATCATTATGGTTCCGATCTTATTGTTCATTATGATAATGTTTGATCTATTTCCTTTCTTACTGAAATATAGTTGTATTTAGTGGATTTTATGCTTGTATTCGCTTCGTTCTTTGCATGTGCAGGTATCCATTCCCGGAGATCGTGAGGATCGTGACCTGCCGGGGCAAGGGAATGGGAGTATCAACTCTTCTACGACACTAGCGTTGGACTCCAGGTTGGTTCTCATAATCCACTTTCAATTTGCAACTAGGAACTTGCATGGTAGCGTTAATTGATTGTTGCTAGACCCATTTTGGGCTAGTGGGATCACCTCTGTCCGCAGAGGGGATTTACCTCTTCAACAGTATCAACATTACTATTGATACCATTATAATCAATACCAATAGTGAGGTTATGGTCATCTTTTCAAGTAGACATTTTCATGGTAGGAAGAAAACCAATATAACATGGAAAATTTCTATGTTATTTATATTGCATTTACTCACATAAGAGGCTGGTGGTTATTGAGGTCTTAAGGATTGCAATTAGCTATAACATGGTCCTTATACTTTGTGAGTTGCTTCATATGATCTTCCCTCATGGAAATGTGAAATTTATTTATCATGTATCAACCTCTTCTTACAACAGTTACACATGTATAAGATTAATTAGAATATATATATATATATATATATATATATATATATATATATATATATATCATTCTTCCAACAAGTTTTTACTCATATTAGCACGTTCATAACTTCATATTCAAGTTGATAGATAATGACCTATCGACAACTTAGGCATGTAACTTAACTCACTTTGCATTACATACCCATGGAGTTTTTCATATCCATTTGAGAGGTCATTAATAGATTTGAATAAGTATATTACTTGAATTTTACAAAGAATATATATCAACCATCAAACAAGTTACTTGTTCATACACCCAATCAAACTATTTGACAAAATTAAGTAACCCTTGATACTTTCATGATTCACATATATCCATGACATGAAAAATTATTAGAGTGTATAATCCAAAAGAGTACCAAACATCAATCTAGTCAAAGCACATCAATCAAGAAAGTCAGATGATCATCAAATCTAGAATGCACTCAATGATTATTCTAGATTATAGTGAATAGAGAAGCATACATTGCTAAAAAATGATATTAACTTTATCAACATACAATATTGATAATCTCATAATCTCATTATTTTCAAAAAAATAACATGGCATTATTAAAAGATATATATTAACCCTTTTTAAGGAAGCTTAAACTTGAATTATTCCAAATTTAATTAAAAATCATATCTATCAGATAAAAATATGAATATGAATAATTTGAAGATGCGGTAGAGATTAGGTATCCAATCACTTTGATTGATTTTTGGTGTCTGAATCAATGTTCAATAAGGAATTCTTTACCGGAGAAACTATTATCCCCTATCTTGGATCAGATCATTGGCCAATTCATTTGGAGATTTATTTTAAAGAACCACCATGTAACAAACCTTTTCGTTTTGAGAGATTTTGGCTTAAGCCACCTGAGTTCTTAGAGAAAGATAGAGTATGGTGGGAGACAATTACAATACAAGGAAAGAATAATATGCATACCTTGTAGTTGAAACTTGGCAAATTCAAAGCAAATATCCGGTCATGGATAAAGACGTAATTTGGTAATACATTAAAGAAAAACAAAGGTTGGAATATTAGATAAAGGATATTCAATAGTATATGATTATAGAAGGACACTCTTTTGATTTATTGATGAAGGAGGGGATCACACTAAATAAGCTTCAAATGAGAATACAACAGGAAGAAACATTATGGCGACAAAATCTAGAGTTCAATGGTTGAAAGAGGTGGGAAATAACTCTAACTTTTTTTTACAAATCTATGATTCAACACAGGCATGTGAGCTATGTTTTCTCATTGACTAAAAATGATAGATAAAGAAAGCTACAACATTAGTAAATTGAGGAGGAAGCTATAGCTTATCATAGGGATGTACTAACAAATCCTTCACACAATATAAAATTTTTTATCGATAATATTAGAACATGTACTCCAAAAAATATCAGTAAGGAGCAGAAATCAACTTTAATGTGACCAATTGGTTTCCAAGAAGTGTAGTAAGTAATCAGGTCTATGCCTGAAAACATATCACATGATCTAGATGGCTATACTTCAATGTTTTTCAAAGTTGGTTGGATTTGTTTGGACAAAGAGATTCATGAGGTTGTGGAGGAATATACAAAGTTTTAGTTTATGGGGGGAGGTTTGAATGCTACCTTTTTTACCTTAATTCATAAGGTTGGAAATTAATAAGATCCTATTGGTTTTAGAACCATTCCATTGTGCAATCTCATTTACAAGGTGATTTCCATTGTTATTTTTAATCATTTGAAGCCATTATTGACCATAGATATTTCTTCAGAACAAACTGGCTTTGTAGAGGGAAGACACATTTCTAATCGAACTATAATAGTGCAAGATATTATTCAATCTTTGAAAATTATGAAGAAACCAGTAAGGATCATCAAGCTACATTTGTCAAAGGCTTCTGATAGGATTAGCTAAGATTATTTATTGCAAGACCTAGATGCTTTTAGTTTCTCTTGGAAATGGATCTTGCGGGTGAGATATCTTATATCAAAAGCTTTTTTATCTATATTTATTAATGGTTCCCCTTCTAGTACTTTTAACTCATCAGGTGGGCTTAGGAAAGGAGATCCCTTATCCCCATTTTTATTCATCTTGGCAATGGGAGGACTAGGGAAATTCTTTAAAAAATTCTACAGGGATTGTTTGAGGGTTGAATTTATTTGGTGAAGGCCTCCCTATGAAATAACAATAATTTGTTGATGATGTATGTCTATTTGGTAAACCAACCCTTATAGAGGCGAAAGGGTTTAGCTCCCTTCTCTAAATTATTGTGAAATCCTAAGGTATCCTTGTCAATTATCTCAGTGTGCCGTTAGATTTAAATTCAAGGCACACTTTGTATTGGACACGTTTCGTTTTAAATCTCACCAACAAGATTGAAAATTAGACATTTTGACCTTTTTATTTTACAACGAGAATGGACCTTATGAAATCTATGTTTCAGGTCATTGCCATTTATCAAATGTTGTTTATGTCTACACGTAAGTTTATTTGGAAGACTTTTATTTATAAATGGAGATATTTCCTATGAAGGGGTGCAAATAAGGAAATACAATGATCCTTGGTGGCATGGGAAACTCTACTTCTACGAAGGTTTGCTGAAGTGTTAGGTTTGCATGACTCGGAAACATTAAGTGTGGAATTAGGGGTAAACTTATGGTGATGGTGGTTGGTAGGTGGGATAGATTTATGGAAGAAGATTTGGTTGCCAAATAATGCTCCCCTCATGTAGCAAGAGGAAGATTAATATATAATTTGATTGTTGATGGATCAAGTATATGGAGATGGGATCAGGAAAATAAAAAGGTGGTGACAAGTCATGCTTTTTGGGAGATACATAAGGGGGATTAAACCATGTTTTGGGAAGAAGTAGGGAAATAGTTACCACAAATTACTAAGAGAGAAGACATTAGAATTTTGAAACTTTTTACGACGAACTTACGAGCAGTGCAGGTTAGGAACTATTGGAAGGTGGAGATAGATGATGAAGTTTGGAAGAGGTGGAATGTTAAGAAACTCTAGCCCTTCTCATCTCAGGTATTTCCATGGGAATTATTTCAACAAGAATTATTAGAAAGAAAAATACAATTCTCATGTGAGAAAGATTTTTGGTTTCTGGGTAATAGTCCTACAAGAATGTTAAATGTAAAGGAAGCTCATTCATTTCTTATAGGCCATGAAAATCAAGAGAAAAACAATATTTGGAGCAACATCTCATCAGACATTCACTATCCCAAAATTTTGACTTACCTATGGTTGATTGTAAGGTGCAAACTACTTACTTGGGAGCAGATTAGAGAAAATGGTGTTGTAGGACCATCCTTTTGTACACTTTGTTCACATGCTGAAGAAACTATAGAGCATATGCTTAACTCATGTACATTTTCAAAGGGAGTATGGTCCATTCTTCCCTTCATTTTTGGTAATAATAATTAGAACCAAGTCAATATAGTAGAATCATTAGTTCGATGGAATTGTTCTATGTTAAAAAACCCTATAGTTAATAGTGATTGGATCCCAGTTACACGTTTTGTTCTCTGGAATTTGTGGAAGGAAAGCAATGCAAGAATTTTTAGGGATAAGAAGAGTTTGGTTACTGTTTTAAGTAATGTGATTATACAAAAAATTAGAGAAACCCTTCTTGTTATCTCTTGGTCGATCGATGATTGAAAGGTAGACATTTTAGAGGTAGCAACCTTGAAGAGACTAAATTTGACTTAAAACATGAGAATTCTCATAGATAAGCCTCCTCAAGACCTGAATCCTTCATAAAATACTTATTTTCCCCCTCATTGTGCTATTATCAAATTGAATTTTGATGGACCTTTTAAGGGTAACCCTAGAATTTCCTATTCTGGAGGTGTATTTTGTGATTGGAACTCATCTACAACGAGAATATTTTCTCAGAGTTTTGGATCGAAGAGTAAAAATATGGTAGAGTTTTTGTCTTACGAAGAGTCACATGTGTAGGGAATAGAAGAGGGAACACAAATACAAACTGCTTTTTATAGTAACAAATAAATCTATTATCAACTAACTTATTTTTTCTATTCAATTAACATGTAACATTTTTTTATGAGATAGAGTGCTCTCACTATTTTGAAAACATAATAAAGCCAAGTCACTTCATAGGACTTAAAAACATTATATTGAACCTACCATTTAATTGGAGAGGAGCACATGCATGAATTTGATACTTGTAAAAAGTATAACAGAGTGTCAACAAAGTTCATGCAAGCACACAGGGTATCACTAGTTCATTACTCTGTGGGCATAAATTTAGTCATGCTAAGGGGTTTTGTGGCCTAGGTCGGGGGCGATCCCCTAGTTGAAAAAATAGTGCAAGAATACACACAGTTATGTATTTTAGAGATCAGACTAATTTTGAGAAAAGAACTCGTAGACACGAGTAACTATATTTTCTTTTAGATATTCAAACATTTCATGGTATTGGGAGGAACAAAATTGTACAACTTAGTATGGGGGAGATGTGTAATTCCCTCCTTGCTCAATCTTGAGTTTACATTTGTCCCTTTTAAAATAAAAATAAAATATTTTCTACATAAAAAAACAATGTCAACCAATAAAAAACAAAAATCAATATTCATATTTGGTTACTTTTAATTAAAAGCATTCTAAAACATCAATAATCATAATCTCACTTTATTTCTCCATTATTGATATTACAATTGAGTCTTAAAAATATGCCTTAAACATATTTAACTCTCACTCTTAATTATAAATAAAATAGTTAATTGTTCGTGTGAAGTAACATAATTTTATCTCAAAAAATATTATATTTTCAATTTTGAATGTGAGGAAGATGTATAATTTTTAAATTTAGGTCTTCAATAAATTACTTGAATATCATGTAAATTAATTTATTTTAATATCAACTTTCTTTATATATACAAAGAAATAAAATCATTTTAGTGTTGTTTATAATAAAATATTCCAATGCCCAAAAATAAGAAATTATTAAGAAAAAAAAATCAATTACTTTCTAATATGGGTAATAAGAAGGAAATGTAAAATTCATTTCATTATTCATATACAATTAATATATGATATTTAAAAAATAATAATGATAATGAATAATTTAATATAAAGTATAGATAAAGTATTTAAATATTTATGTGTATTTAAAAATATATTAGTAACCAAAACAATATTTTAATATGAACACTGTGATTCATAAATAAAATATTTCAATGCACATGTTAAGGAAAATGTTTTAATATTGAATACATATATAAAAGAAATTTATTGAGTAATAGGCCACTCAGATGTCATGAGGAGAGAATGTTTCCTCAAATTTTGATCTTTTTCAACCCATGATAGATTTATAGTTAAAATGGATATACTTTATTTTTCATGTGTCAATACCACCACGTTGATCATTAAAGGAATTATACATCTCCCTTATAGTAAACAATACAACATTCGAATGTTTTAACCATAATACTTTTTTACTTTCTACTTCACTTAACATTGAAATAATGTTCTTGCTTTAATAGTTTTTCAAATTCCATGTATCATCTCCCTATTAATAGTCGCATGAATTACACAACTCCCTCAAAGATAATTACAAATAATCTATGAACATAATAATACCTTATTGTTTTTCACTTACCCTTTCATTTTATATACATGTAAATTGGGTACAAAATTATTTCACTGAAGTTGGGCGTTGAAATATTTTATTTATAGTTTACATGATTTTTATTGAAGGAATTACATATCTTCTCCATATAAGAATTTAATTTCCATGTATTTCCAAGCGAGATATGAGGAGATTTTGATATTAAGTGACATGTTTTTTTTTATTAATATATTTTCAAATGACATATATGAACTCCATATAAAATATTGAAGGATATACACATCTCTAAAATCACCTATCCATTCAATAAGAAATCTCTTACTTTCGATTACTTTACATTAATTAAGGGGCATTTACTATTTATTTATGAATTACATTAAATTTTCTTTTATTAATAATTTTTTAAAATGATTTATGTGAGCTCTATCTTAATAATATAAGAAATTAGACATCTCCTTCATATTGGGTTCTAGAGGGTGTTTTTTTTAAGCCTATTAAGTTTCTCAATTTTGATCTTTCATATATAAAATGGATATTGAAATATTTATATAATGCGAACAAATTGAAATATCTAATTTATTTATGTTTAATTTTTTTTTTTTCTATATTAATATATTTTTAAATACCATATTTAATCTTCACAAAAAATTACACACCTATTCTTATCTCTATATATAAAGTTGACACAAATTTATTTATTTAAAATTTAAGGAATTACACATCATTTTTATGACTGAAGAAGAAAGGTATGGACAAAAATCTAACATAAATAAACTATATAATAATTAAATATAAAAATGATCAAGATTCCTAGAATTAAAAGGGAAAAAAATATTGTATTACAATACTCTATATAAAATAAAATAGCATATAAAATATGTAATTATATTTAAGCAAGTGTTTTAGGGAAACTTAGTTCCCCACAAATGATATCTAAAATCAATAGCTAAATTTAAAAAAAAAAATTAAAGATAATTAAAATAAGAAAATCATTATTTATTTATAAGATGTATAAAAAATAATTGAATCATTTTTACTAAAAGGAAAAACTGATTTAGATATTCCAAAAGGTAAATTCATATGAGTAGTTATCAATTGTATATTAAGAAATTGACAGTGTTATAGTAAAATTTATTTATACTATTTCTTATATATTATTTATTAATATTGTGGGATTGAGAATATAACAATTTCTTAAAAGTCACAAATAGGTTGGTTAAAGCATATATTTGATTGGAACACAGTTAGGGAAACTAAAGTAATTGTTTACCAAAGCACTCTAGTTAAGATTCTTTCAGTATACTTATAGGATTAGGAGTTTCAAGTGAGAAAACATTTGAAATAGCTTTTAACTTTTTCTATTAATAGTAGGTTTTTTTTTAATTATTCTTTTCTATTTCAATTATTGTTTCATAATTTTGACTTTTCTAATTTTTTTCACTATTTCTTTTTTTTTTTTCTTTTTCTTTTTTTTTCGGTTGGTTTAATCCACAGGGATTTAAAGTTTGAATCTCATGATTTATACCATAGTTACCAAATTGGGTCCTATTTCCCTAAAATTACCTAAATTTGCCAATTATGTTAGGTGCCAAAATTTGTCAATTCAATCAAGTACAACTTTTGTATGATGCATTATAGCGTAGTCAAAACATTCTAGTAGCTCACCTGAATTGTGGCCTCCAACCTTCACTGTACAATGTGATTCATGCCCCCAACAAATGATCTTCCTTTCCATAGAGTTAGTGGATCCTTGAGACAATCACTCACTCATATCTGACCCAAATCATTCAGTCATTCATATCCGACCCATGTCAACTAAAATAATGTCACTCATATCCCACCCAGATCAACTAGAGCAATGTACAAACATAACATGATAAATATCTAGCATAACTTGATAAATATCTAGCATAACTTGATAAGTATCTAGCAACTGGTAATTGACTTGAACAAGAGAAATAGTGCTTACCCAATAACCGTTACTAAATAAATGCAAGCTCTGAACCTCCATTCTACCTACTCTCTCCTTATCACCCAGCTCAATATGCCCAACATGAACATGGGTGGATCAAGGGAAGGAAGAATCTCAATCCATAAATTTGTGAAGCAGACTACCCTCTCTAAATTACTCCAATAGGTAGTAAATCCAATCAACAAGTACTTAATACAATTAATCAACAAGTTGCAAGTTTCAAGTTTTGACCTGCCGAACCATGGTGGAAAAAATACAGGGAGAGATACCAAGGAAAATCTAGGTTGTATAAGACAGCCACTATGAAGGTCTCCTCAGTTTCTCACCCAGGTTGTATAAGAGGGTCAGTAAGGTCTGGTCAGTTTCTCTTAGTAGATTTTATAAATTATGTTTATATAAAAAAATAATTCCTATATGGTAAAGATTATAAAATGGCATATTACAATTGTAAACCAGTAGTTCTTATATATAAAATAAAATAAATGGTAACTCTCATATCTAAAATAATAGAAAAATATCAAGTGGGCTGAATGTTTGTAAATCATATTTATAATTTCTAAATTTTGAATCATTTTTTTAATACCTAATATTTCAATTTTTACATTGAATTTTAGTTTTGAATTTTGTTTCTTATTATTAGATTTTAGTTTTACATGTTTTCCAGTAGATATTTATAAATTTGTTGCATTTTTCTCTTTATTATTTCTAAACTATTTTAGAGAGAAAGGTTCTATAACATCTTAGATAGAGGAAATTAATATTAGAGACAAGTAAACATAAATATCTCTATTAAAAAATAATTTAATATAATTTCATTAAAATTTTTAATATAATGATTGTTCATTCAAATTTAAAAATTAAATTAAAAGAAATATTAAAATATTTGTAAAATATGTATTATTGAATTCTATATTAAATTTTACATAGTTGAATTTTTCTTTTATATCCAATAAAATAAATTCGAATTTAACTACCAGGATTTATAGAATATTTCACAACAAACACGGTTACCAATTAAACTTCCCACCCCTCTTCTTTTATTTTCCCAGTGTAGACCTACAACATCAAATTTTATATTTTTATTTTTTTGTTGGCTGACCAACCAGGATGCTTGAACCTGGAATCTCAAAAAATGATCTCGAACAAATATATTATATATTTTCAATGAAACTGATATACTTGAGATAATAAAATAGATAACTTTAATTTATTTTTTTCAACTCCGAATAAAAATGGTCTTCTATTGCTTTCAAATAGATACGTTTAAATAACGATCATTCATACATTAAAATATGAATGAGAAAAAACAAAAATAACGATCATTCGTACATTAAAATATGAATGAGAAAAACAAAAATTTAAGTTGAAATATTTCGTAGATTAAAGCATCCCTAATCTCACAGCATTACATCATTATATATATATACACACACGTTATTTCTAATTAACTTTAGATATGTGTAAGTGTTGTAAGGAGAGGTTGATACATGATCGAGAAATTACACATTTCCATGATGCGGGCCATATGAAGTAACTCACAAGGTATAAATAAGGGGCATGTTATAGTTACATGCAATCCTCAGACCTCAATGACCATGAGCCTCTCATCTTGAATAAATTAAGGGGCATGTTATAGATACATACAATCCTCAGATATATATATAAAATAGCTCATTTTCTAACAATTTTTAAATCATATTAACATCTTCACAACATCATATTCAAATTGATGGAAAATGTCTTATCCACAACTTAGGTGTGCAACTTCCCGTTACATTAAATATACATGTGGTTCTTCATATCCACTTTAGAGGTCATTAGTAGATTTATACAAGAAGTTTAGATTAATAGGACAAATCATATATATGCACCATAAAATCAAGTCACTTATTCATACACCCAATCAAAGTATCCAAAAACAGTATATAACTATTGATATGTTTGTGATTCATATATATTCATGCCACGATGAATTATTAAATGACTGTATAATCCCAAATAGTACCAAACATAATTCTAGTTGAAGGACATCAATCAAGAAATTCATGTAATTAACAAATCTAAAATGCACTCAATTATTATTGTAAATTAGAGTGAAAAGAGAGATATTACGACGCTAAAAACTGATATCAACTTTATTAACATAAAATATTGATACTCTCATAATATGATCATTTTATCAAAAAGAGCATGACATTATTAAAACATATATATTATTCATTGTGTACCTTCCTCCATCTCTCTCCTCTCTCTCTCTCTCTCTCACACACACATGCTCACTCTCTCTCTTCCTTGTTCTTCTCTCTTCTCTACTCTCCATTTATCTCCCTTCCCCATTGGCCACTATTACCCACCTTTCCCTCTCTACATTTCCCTCTTCCTACCTCTCTTTATCTACCCCGTGACTCTATCTCCCTCTTAATTTCTGACTCTCACGCATTAACTCTCTCCTTATCCATTTACAGTTCTCTCCTTCATTCCCTCTCTTTATCCTCCTTTGTCTCTCCACACTCACTCCACTTCCTTCATTTCCATACATGTCCCTCCTTCCCTCCATCACTTACTTATTCCCTCATTTGAGGCAAACATCTAGCTATATCTTTCCCTCCCTTCGTCTGTCCCTACATCTTAAATATTCTAGACATGAAATAACATTCATGTTCTCGAAAATAGACACATTCTTGAAAGCATGTGTTTTTTTGAAATTTCCCCCACACTGTTGAAATCTTACTCATTCTTTTGAGAATGTGCACATGTTCTCGAAAACATGCACAATAATTTCAAAATGTGCACATGATCTTGAAAATCCAAACTAACATGTATGTGAGGTGATATGGGGAGTACAAAGTCTATAGTATTACGAACATGTACATATTTTTAAGATTTCTCATTTTTTCCTACATTAGTGATTTCATGATGTCCCCATTATGACTTCTTACGCCATCATTATCTTCCAAGCACCCACATAATAGATTAAAATCATGATATAGGGGAACTTGCATAACATAATTTAGTCTAGTAATGCACCCTTAATAAGTTGCTATGTATTTAAAATGATGCTAATAAGAATTAAATCCTAGTGGCATGATTAGTATTGGAATCCAAAGTTTTGTGACCCATGTTAAACAAGAAAAAATGAATCTATAGAAAATACAAAATTAGACTGATAAAAGCATGAATTGGCCAAGAGTCTACACCCATGGTTTGGCATATGTATTGCTCTAGTCTACAAGATCTATTATTTTATTTATTCAACTACACCATTAACATATAAACTTGTTTTACCCTCTTATATAGTCAATGTTGAGCACTTAATGAAAGAGGCTCAACATTGGAAGCTGGACGAGGAGAAGGGTGAACTCCTTTATCATTTTATTGTTTTGTATTTCTCATATGATATATTTGTCTATGTTTTTAGGTTGTTAAATGAGTTTTAAAACCATTATTTTATGTGCTTTTGCAAAGTGATCCATTGCCTAAAAGACATAAAATTTTACTTTGCAAATTTTCCTATCACCTTCAATTTTGTATAACATATTAGTTTGGTATCAGTGCTCAAGGTTATTTTGAAGGTTTGAATTATTTTGCATGTTTTTTATGATGCTTGGAAGGTTGAAGCTCAAAACAGGAGAAGGAGAGCTTTTGGAGTCAAGGTCTCAAATTGCTTCAAGGAGAACATGCATATCTCAAGATTCACTAATCATGGCACATGAAGAAGGTCATGAAGGGATGTTTGAAGATGAGAGAATGTTTAAAAGATATTTGTTTGAAATGTCTGAAATGGTGAAAGTTGTCTATGACGAGAGGAACTTAAGGTTGCAAAGAGAGAGCTCAAAACCTCCAAAAGGAGATGGAGGAAAATGATACAAACCTCCAAAAGGGAATGGAGTGAATGGTGACAAGCCACTACATTAACCTCCATCCTCATCTTCTTCTACTTCTAACCCTTCACAAACACCTCCAAATTCTCCAAAGCGACATGGAAAAGCTCCTTTCTTAAAGCTTGATATAAAGTTTGAATTTCTTATGTACAATGGAGAGGTAAATACTGACAAATTAGATAATTGGGTTCATCAGATTGAATTTTATTGCAGGATACAAAGAATCAAGGATGATGAAACCAAAATCCAGCTTGCTTCTCTTTGGTTGGAAAGTGCATCACCCATTTGTTGGGAGGTGAAAACTCAAGAGGACATGAATAAAAGTGGTAAGGTTCTATCCTCTTGGAATTTTTTTTTTGTTGCAATAAGATGAGAATTTTATCTATTAGCATACATGAAAAAAGCTATAATGGATTGGAAAAACATTAGGCAAGCTAAGGGTAAAAATGTGCAAAGCTATACTCAAGAATTTAGGAAAATATCTTTGATTTTGGGTATAGATTTATCCTCTCGAGACACTCTACTCAAATAGATTTGAGGTTTACATAGTTATTTGAGAAACATAATTCTCATGTTTAACCCTACAAAACTAGATGAAGTTTGTGTACAGGAAACTCATTTAGAAGCAAGGGGAAAGAATGTTCCCCAATAGGGAAGCAAAAATCCATTCAAGAGTGGAGACAAAGGAAAGGGGAAAGTCAAAGAAAAAGGGGAGAAGAATGCTTCATTCAAGAACAAGGGAGAAAAGACTCACATGTAAACATTTGTTCAAAAGAAGGTCATGATGAAGATCGTCATTGGAAAATTCATCCTGAAATGAGACCTTAAAAGTTTAACAACAAAGGGAAACAAAAGACTGCTACAACTACACAACATGATTTAAGATCCAATTCCGGGGATGAAACAAAGGTCACAACCATGGGATTTAAAGGTAAGGACTTTATTGCAAGTACTAGTTCTTCTAGTAACCTCAATGAAACTCAACATGAAAAAGAAAGAATAGAGTTTTTCCACATTAGAGTCATTTGAAAACATACCAAGATAGATACGTTGTTTGATAGTGGATCACAAGCAAATCTTATTTCATAAGACATTATTAAGAAATTAAACTTGGAAACCATTCCTCATCCAAAACCTTATCCTTTAGGTTGGATATGTGACAATGCAAAATTGCATGTGACAAAAATATGTGAACTAGAATTTTCCATCACTGCAAACTTTATAGATGAGGTAGAGCTTGATATAATTCCACTTGACATTTTTGGCATTGTTTTGGGAAGCCCATATCTATATGATAGGAGAGCCATATTTCATCGCCATGAGAACAAATATCACTTTTTTACAAATTTGATTGAGTACTTTGTTAGAGCACATAGAAAGAAGTTGAATTTATCACTTGTGAATGCTGGACAAATGAAGAGGATTTTTAATGTTAGTAAGAATTTTGTAGTCTTGATGATCAAACCCAAAGAGAATTTTGAAAATGAAGCCTTCCAAGGATATGATGCAAGATTAAAATCTGATTTGATTGAGGTTGTTATCACCTATGATAAGATGTTTTAGGAACCTGAAGGATTTCCTCCTAAAAGAGGAATCCAACATGAGATCCAATTGCAGCAAGATTGTCCTCTTCCAAACATTGGCATGTACAGGATACAGTTATGGAGAATGCAGAAATTAAGAAACAAATCCAAGAGTTACTTGATGAAGGGTTCATTAGACCAAGCACATAGCCATGTGGGTCACCAATTGTTTTAGTACCAAATAAATATGGTACATGGCGTACGTGTGTGGAATTCAAATCCTTGAACAAGATCACAGTAAAGAATCATTACCCTCTTCCTCAAATTAATGATTTACTTGATCAGTTGAAAGATAGTGTTTATTTCACTAAGCTGGACTTGAGAAATGACTATCATCATATTAGGATTTTTGAAGGTGACATATGGAACACGTCTTTCAAAACAAATAAAGGTTTGTTTGAATGGTTGGTTATTTGGGCTTTGTAATTCTCCTGCAACATTCATGAGAGTTATGAATTATGTCCTAAGACTTTTTCTTGAAGACCTTGTGATAGTCTACTTAGATGACATATTGATTTGCGGCAAGACTCATGAAGAGCATGTCAAGCATGTTAGCTAAGTCTTAGATGTCTTAAATAAATAAAGTTTTTTTATAAAGATGTCTAAATGTGAATTGGGAGAAACACTTGTTAGTGTATTTGGGACATATTGTTGGACAGGGTGAATTGAAGATAGATCTATCAAAGGACAGAGTCATTGTGGATTGGCCTAAATCCAATAATGTAACAGAAGATAGGATATTTCTGGGAGAAACTCAATATTGGAGAAAGTGCATTTCCAACTTCTCATCAATTGCAACTCCATTACATGCCTTGACAAGTGTGAAACAATCTTTTCAGTTCAGAGGCAAGCAACAGAAAGCCTTCGATGCATTGAAAGAGAGAATCAATACAACACTAATACTTGCACTCCCTAATTTAAGACATCCATTTGAGATACATACTGATGCAAGTGACTATGCCATGGGAGTAGTCTTGATGCAACATGGTAAGCCCATTTGTTAGCATTCTGAAACTTTTACTGGTGCAGTAGTTAACTAATCTAGATATGACAAAGAATTGTATGCTTTGGTGCAAAGTGTGAAAAAATGGGAACACTATTTGATGGGAAAGGAAACTAATTCACACTGATCATCATCAAGCATTGAAATACTTGCAATAACACACCAAGATACAGCAAGCAAGTCATTTGATATCGATGGGTTAGTCCATCAATTATTCTTAAGCATAATTCTATCATGCATGAGAGCTATACTGAAGAGTATGATTTACATGACTATTTCAAATATGTATATGCAACTTTGTGTCAAGGAAACTAAGTAGAGGAATTAGATTACTATGTTCATGATAAATTGTTGTATCATCTTGGCAAGTTATGCATTCCATAGGGTGAAAGAATCAACATCATAAGGGAAGCACATACTTCTCTTATTGTTGGCCATTTTGGAGCAGGAAAGAGATTGGCACAATTTCCAAGGTATTTTGTCTATGAGGTTTCTGCGAGTCTCATGTTTGTGTAGATTTTCTTCCAGTTCCATCACATTCAATTTTTTTTTAGGTCGACATTTTGAACCAACAATGGTGGTTCATCTTCAAGATGTGTAAGGTCAACCTTCTTTTTTGTTAAGAGAAATCTGTGTCGTTCAAATCTGCGAACTTCCTTGAATGAAAGTGTGTTGCGACATGTAAGAGGATGTTATTTATGTGCTACTAGTAAGCCTAGCCATAGAAAGTTAGGATTGTATACGACACTTCCAGTTCCTTCACGTCCTTGCGAAAGTGTTTCTATGGACTTTTTAGGAGGGTTACCTATGTCCAAAAAAAATCATGATTATCTTTATGTTGTGGTGGATCATTTCTGCAAGATGTGTATTTTGATGCCTTGTAAGAAGCAGGTTACAAGTGAACACACTGCACAAATGTTATTTAAAAATGTATGGGTGCATTTTGGGTTGCCCAAATCTATTATTTCTTATCGAGATTCTTGATTTTTCGGGAAATTTTGGTCAAGCTTATGGGGACTCATGGACACCAAGTTGAAAAATATCACATCATTCCATCTACAAACTGATGGTCAGACAGAAGTGGTGAACAGAACAGTAGTACATCTTCTTCGTGGTTATTGAAACAAACATCCTAATCTTTGGGATGAACACTTACACTACATTCAAAATGCTTACAAATAGGCAAAGAATTCATCGACTCAAACATCTCCATTTGAGGCATACTTGGGATACTTACAAAAATAACCTTTAGATTTTAGGTTTGGGAAAGATTTTGCTATGAGTGGACATAATGACATTGATAAGGCCAAGAGATTCATTGAAAAAGTTCAATTAGTGCATCAAATGGTTCAAGAACACTTCGAAAAGAGTCAAGCCAAGTACAAGACAAGGCATGATAAGCATCGTGTTGACCACAGTTTTCATGTTGGAGATGAAGTTTTGCTTTACATGAGAAAGGAAAGACTTCAAGGAGAAGGTAAAAAATTGAAACCAATAAGGTATGGACCTTTTAAGTTTTAGAAAAGATTGGTAATAATGCCTTCCAGTAAGATTTGCCTCCATCTATGCAAATGTATTTAGTTGTTAATGTTGAGAATTTTAGATTATATGGGCCTCCTTTAATTGAGGATCAAAGAGATAATGTTCAGATTCCTTTAATAAAATATTTCTCTCGTGAATTTCCTGAATAATTGCAGCAGGATATTATCCTTGACAGAAGAAAAAGAACTTCAAGAAGAGGGAATGTGGAATACCTTCGTGTGGGGCTCAAAGGTACAATTGAAGCAAAGCTAGATGGATTGAGATGGGAAGTGTGAGGTAACTATGCTCTCATATTTTTGTTGACTGAAATAGTCTTTTGGATGTCCAAAAGATTCTAGTGTGGAGGAGTGATCCAAAGGATTAGTAAACTGCTCAAAATTCAAAGTGTTGAAAAATGCTCTAAACTAGTGCCAAAGCATAGATATTGCTGACATGAATCAAACACAACTTGAATCACTGAAAATCGATATCGTGTGCTCCCAAAATCGTATTCTGATCTCTTTCCCAAAGAAGTAAAATTTTTGTGGGTTGGATGCAGGACTACTAACTCGGTAGTTCATACAATGAATCAACAAGTTGACTGTGTAGGTTCACTAGTATTCTCGGACCAATGGGAGGCTACCAAGTGGCTTCATGTGATTAGTTTGATTTGGCAAGTTTGATTGGTGGCTAGAGTTTTTAAGTGGATCAATGGTGGGATGCCATGTGGCACCCCGACACAACATAAAATTTTGGTATGGGTTGGCCAGAGGCATAACTGGGTTCAAAAAATGGGATCTCTGAACAAGAAATGCAATGCGCTACTGCATTGTGAATGGTGTTACTTAATAGACCATAAGATCGAAATCCTATTTAAAATTTAAGCAGTTTGAACTTTGGGGAGGGGGTTGGGGCAAAGCCCCTCGCCCCTGGTCACTACACTACGCATGAGCCCATGGGAAGAGTGACCAAGCGCTCGGGGCTTAGCCCTTACCCACAATCTAAACCTTGAACCATACTGCCAAAGGCAGCCGCAACACAAAGCTTAGCGGGATAGATGTGGATAATATGGGGGCCAACCCCAGGTTATATGCGCCATGGAACCGAATGCTGACGGACTAGGGGGCTATGCTAACAGGGTTGGGCGTTACCCCCAACCCCGAGGCTCATTGCCCCATGTGGCCCAAATTTTTCGCCAATAAGCCTTATTACACATTTAAAAGAAACAACAAATTGCACCTGAACCGACGGGAATCTCACCAATGTTGGGCGAAATTGGCACTCGACAGGCCCTGGAATGGAAGAATTCATAGAACAGTGAGTAGAGAAGTCTAGTTTGTAGAGGAGAGTGAGTAGAGAAGTCTAGTTTGTAGAGGAGTTAGCAGAAAAACTTCTCTAGAACATAACTTCTTCAATTTTTGGCCAAATTGAGCCCAACAAGAGCCCAAGCGGGTTTTTTTTACTATTATGGAGCCATTGGAGACATAATTTTTACATTATGAGCATTGTAAATCTATATAAAGACAAGTTTGAGCACTTAATGAAAGAGGCCCAACATTGGAAGTTGGACCAGGTGATATAGCTGAGGAAAAGGCTGAACTACTTTATCATTTTGTAAAAATATAAAAATATAACACAATACTCTTAGCCTCATAGATAAATTTAAAAAGTATAAATTTTCAATCACAAATCATGTCTAAAGAGTAGTGCCTAAAAACTCACGTAAATAATTGTGAAAAATAATATTAATTTATTTTATTTATATATAAAAACAATACTTTCAAATTAATTAATTCCATTGATCAAATTAATACATAGATCAAATTAATACATATTTTTTTTATATGACTCTAAATCTATATATTAAACTTAATCATTAATGATTTGACATCTTCCTAACATTTACATGTTAAAGTTAATCTCTTGAACGATTAGATGTTTAACGAAGATTTAAATGTTAAACTTGATCTTAAATTCATATTAAACGTAACGATTAGATAATTACAGAAGATTTACATGTTAAACTGGATCTGAAATTCATATGAAACGTAGATCAAATTCATATGAAACGTGAATTGCCAGTTATGACATTTGAAAATACTATTGGAGGAGCAGAGGCAAGCAGTACCATTGTCGTTGTTTACTTGAGAAGACAAACGTGAGTCCTGTTTGTCAAAATGAGCAATCAAATTTGTATTGTAATACTCCGCTGCGTTCAAGGCGGGGTGCCCAAGCCATTTGTATGAAAGTATGGAGAAAAGTTTATGGGATAGGGGCACCGGGTAATATAACTAGATCCAAGTTTCACGTGGAGAGAGTTCAAAGCAATGTAGACAAAATTACTATATAAACCAATGCAATCGGATAAACTGGTTAATAATTAATAATTAGTAAAAAAATTTCAAACCATATTATTTAAATAACTCGTTAATTATGAAAATAGTTTCAAACTATAAATTTAAACAAATATATAGGAAATAGTAAAATATTTTTATTTATTTATTATATAACGATTTTAGAAATAAAATTTATTTATATATATTATTATTTTATTAAAAAATTTGGTTCAAATTCATAAGTGATTTTTAACCAATATTATATAATTTTATTTAATATTAATAAAACATTAGCAAAAAATAATAATAGTAAATTGAAACGATTATCAAATTAATGAATTTTAACCAATATTATATAATTTTATTTAATATTAATAAAAATCAATATTATATAATTTTATTAAATATTAATAAGAAAATAGTGAAAAAATATTAATAGTAAATTAAAATGATTATCAAATTAATGAATTTTAACCAATATTATATAATTTTATTTAATATTAATAAAAAAATAGTAAAAAAATATTAATAGTAAATTAAAATGATTATCAAATTATTAAGTACAGAAAACAAATTCATTTTTATATTTATATTTTTTTTAAAGAATATATTAATTTTTCTTTTAAGAACAATTTTTTTAAAATATATATTTATTTATATTTTACATACAAAATGTAAAACTTTTTAAGATGTATTTTTCAATAAAAATATTATCATTACAATAAGACTTGTAGTTGAATAGGTTTGGATTCTCCATTACAACAATACAAAATTACAATTAACAAAATATCTCAATCTACCAATCAGTAAACCCTAAATTCGCTAGATTTTTAACCTTAATTCTAAAATGAATTTAGTATTTTTACTTTAATTTAATTATATTTAAACTAAGCCATAATTACTAGCTACTACATAGCACTTATTTATTTATAAACAAAAAAATAATATCATTTAAAAAATAATTTAGATATTTTAAAAAACAAATTTATATGAATAATTATCAATTATATATTAAAAAATTGACACTATTATAGTAAATTATATTCCTACCACCCATAACTACTTTAGTTATTAAAATAGTGCAACGTACAACTTTTTCTAAAAATTGACATTGTTACCCTAAATTACTTTCCTGCCACCCTATAACTATTTTAATAGTTATTAAAATTGTTATTAAAATTGTTTAACTCAAAGAAAATAGTGCAACGTACAACTTTTTCTAAAAATTGACATTGTTACCCTAAATTACTTTCCTGCCACCCTATAACTATTTTAATAGTTATTAAAATTGTGTAACTCAAAGTACAACTTTTTCTAAAAATTATAAATTAGACCTTTAAAATATGTGTTTGATTCTCATAAACTATTGGACGTAGTAACGGAAATACGGATGTAGGCGCACGTCTTCACAGTGACATGAGGGATTTTCAAACCGCATTACATCATTGGAGATATGTTACTGTTCGTTCGCAAGGCTTTCCACATCGGTTCGCTTGCAATTTGCATCTCAATACAACAAACTTCGATCTTTTGACTTTCCACAAGATTATTGATTATTGAAAACTTTTAGGTATCAGTCGCTTTCCATGCTCGTCTCATCTAATATTTAAAGTTAGCATCGAGATACATTAACAGGGAGTGAGGATTCTACATCTTGAAGTTATAAATACAAGTTAGCAATAAGTTAACATAAAGCTGGAAGAGATATTAAAATCAGTTTAAGCTTATTAAATTTGTATGTATTATTTTTAATTGAGTTATTTTATAAATATATGTATTTATAAATTGTAATTTGTTGTTGGAGAATTTTATTTATTTTTTCTATAGAAGGAAGATAGGGTTTTTATGTTAGTAGTTTGTTTAATTTTGTAAATGGAAAAGGGAGTGTAGTTATTTGTTTGAAGTTATAAAGGTTATATATATGTGTATAAATTAACAATAATTAAATGACCTTATTTTTTCACTAATCAGTTATATAGTTATTAAAGAAATATGAAATATTTATTTCAAAATAAAGCTTATTCAAAATTTAATATAATTAGGAGAAAATTGTTTAACATTTTATTTTGAAAATTTCTCAAAAAAATGTGTAATGACCCCAGACAATGTAAATGTGAGAATGTACTGTGGTAAAAGACAGTATGACAGTTGTTGTTTTATGTTTTAAAAACAAAATTGTGACAAACTATTTTATTTAAGTAATTTAAATGTTTTCTTGAAATGCTGGCAGCCTCTATGAGGTGGATTTAAAAGAAAGAGATCAGTTATAATAACTGATTGAAACTACCCTCCCAAAACAGGAAAAGTCCTGGTTGTAGGGGGAAGTTCTGTGCTGTGGGGACAGACAGAAGAGACCTTTTCCAAGAAGAGGAAAAAGGAGAAAGAAAAGAGAAAATTGGTTAAGTCTGGTTAGGACCAGATAACCAGGCACAAAGTGCACAAATCTTGTTGAGGGCTTGAGGCCTGCAAGATGGCTCGGGGGGAGAATTCCGTCTGAGGAATGGAATCTCATGGCTGGGTGGAAGAGCAGACTCGAAGCACAGGTGACTTGCTTGAGTATCTATTTATGACTCTGGTGAACCAGGTACGGTTTCAACCACAGAGTCCTTATTTAATTGAAGAAGAAGCCTACAGTAAACTACAGTAGTTAAACAAGAGCCGTGCTTACTTCTTTAAAAGATAGTATTTTTATGACTGCTTAAGTGTAGGACTAAATATCGGACAGAGTATTAGTCGAATTTTGATGACTGCTTAAGTGTAGGACTAAATACAGGACAGAGTATTAGTCGATATCATGACTTGAAACTAGTTCTGTTGTTAATGAGATTACATCGCTGTAAGTTTAAATAAAAGCTTGTACAGGAAAGAAACATGTCATAACATAAACACAGAACAGAGATATGTTATATAAAGAAGAAGCCTTTAACGAGACAGACGAGGAGCATACACTGCATAAAATCAACTGCACATATATTTTACCCTCAAGAACGAGTCTGGATTATCTGTATCTTGATTACAAGAACGACTCAGGAACCTCAGCGCCTGTGAAGATACCACGGCGGTAGGCGGATTTTAACCCGGAACCCAGAAAGAAAAGAACCCATTGTGGGTTATAAGGAAAATTGAGTAAATAAAAGATTCAAACAACTAAACCAGACATGAAATTGATCCTGCAGACTGTATAAGAGAAGCCATACCGTAACCACTTAAAACAGCGCTTCAAAGCATAACGGTTGTAAATGCAATAGCAGTGAAATCAATTAACAAGAGCAATAACAGAAATGTCGAGATTCCGAACAAGAACTTTGTGTATGCTAGCCAGAAAAGGAAAACAATACTCTAAACATGTGGGTATTTAAACAATTCGTAAATAAAGAAACGGTAGGGTACCACCCATGTAGCCAACCGAGAGCAACTTTACAGAAGCCAGATAAGGCGAGAAACATATGAAATCACTGATACGAGTAACTTGAAGTAATTTAATAGCTCAGCCGTCGCTGAAACGGTCGGCCTATCTACAGATAAAGGAGAAATTCCACAATAGTAGATCAATTAAACATGCATTGTATTAAAACGCTAAGCATGCAGGATTTACATATCAACTATCAGTTCAAAACGCAAACCATTTCTGAGGAACGATCAGAGCAACAGTTTCCCATAGCATTTAACAAATAATATCAGGTAGCGTAACCCTGGTAGGGAACCAGTACATTTACAATGTTAAATTTAGATAGTCTTAAATAAAAGCAAAAACCTAGACCTGCTCACCCTGAATCGAGCATTACAGGCAAAGTCGATGCCGTATGCCATACATTAAACTCGGTGACTCTATCCAGATATGCCGCAAGGCCATTAAACTACAAAACTAATCCATGAGCTATATAAATCAACGCAGGAGTTCCGCTGTGAGCGATAACTCACCAAGTTGGTATAGACTCGATGAGACATTAAACATAAACAAAAACCTGTGAGGGTTTCCTTTGGAAAGTACCTCTGTAATTGCAGCAAGGAACCCGCTTAGGAATGGCGGACTGTAACAACCAAAGAGAAGGACTCAGTGATTAAGGAGTTCAGAGCCGCAGATGCAAAGGAAAGCGGTTGAGGAGGAAGAGCTTACCTTTCACCGCCGTGGAAGACCAAACCCTTGAGATTGGCTACCGTAACACTGTCGACACAGGATTTGAAGAAATCACCTGCACACTACCAGCGAAGAAGAACAGTTAACAAGAGGTTGTCAATGCACAACAAAACTGTAATCAAGCCATTAAGTTCAGATCCGAATAAATTTACCTGTGTTGGCACCTCATAGCTTTCAGTGAGGTTGCAGGTAGGGATAATGGCGTAGGTAAGAGTCGAATCTGTGTTGGAGCACCAAAGCGGAGCTGGATGAACCGCGTGAACGAATAAACCCCAAGCCTGCTCAAATGAGTTATGTATTAAGTCCAAACCCTTGAATCGATCCCAGCCCTTCATTCCAGGGGCGAGATCCTGACCGTCCACAGAAGGTGGGAGAACGACGCGGGATTGCCGAGAATCCTGAGCCCGAGGTGTCACATGGCCGAATGGACGGACCATGCCACCTGCCTTATCATGGCCTGAGAACCCTAAAGCCGAGGATGAGTTGGCGCCAGTTGAAGCCGCGGCCGGACCACCAAGCCCCGCGCCCATTTATTGATGATGTACACTGGGGTGGGTTAAGAGTTAGGCCCAGCTGTCAGGTCAATAGGTTCAAAAAATAGCATTATAACGACATAACATCACATCAAACCTTGGTAGCGTTCGAATGAACGTTAACCCAAAATAGTTTATTAATGTTAATACGTGACATTAAGGTTTGATATATATGAATTGTGGGTTAGACATGCGACCATGCCCAGGTTTAAAGCATATGGTATGGTTTTATTTATATGTATGGTGTATCAATAATTTTTTTTTTATATATGTTTATGTATATGTGGACAAGGTTATGACAAAATGTTTGGTGTCTTGTATAGCAATTCTTTTCTTTATCACTCTTCTTACATTATTTGTACAAAATAAGACATGTCTACTCATGCAAAACTTCTAATTATGTATTCACTAATATATTTATTATTCATCCATCCACATGTCTCTTGCATAAATAATTCTAATTTCTAAAAATGTATATTATTGTTTCTTCTCTCAACAATTGTGCTGATTTTCAATGTTTCCTATTATTTTTTCTAACTTTCTTGATTTTTTCATGTATTATTTCATTTTAAAAAAATGTAAAATAATATATCAAATTTATACTAATACATATTGTTAATGTATAACTTCCATTTCAAATTCCACATAAAAATAAAATTTATTTTTACCCTAATACATACTCTTACTCTTATAAAATACATGTAATTAACTTTATATAAATATTACATTAAAACTTAAAATATTCATAATATAATTTTGAATTAGATCCACATAAAAAATACCTTTCTTAAAATATTTCCCATAGATTATACAAATTATCCTCAAGTCACTTCATAGCACATTCATCAACTATTAGAGGGTGGACATATTTGGAGTTTAAGTCTTTGTGATTTCTTTATGTATATGTGCTCCAATTTTTAGTTTTAATAAAATCTTCAGTCTCTTACAAATTAACAATTTGTCACTTGTCTCTTTGTATATTAAAGTTTCCATCATTTGGATTCAATTTAATTAAATATAAGTTTTTTAGCTTAATAAAATGTGACAGTTTAGGATGATTTATATTTTGTTATTGCTCTATGCACAGGGGAAATGTTTTGCATAAATGATTAAGAGAACTTATAGCTTAAAGAATGTAACACATGTTTAGTTATAAACATTTATGTAAAGAGAACTTAACGAGAAAGAATGGACACTCACGTTTTTTCATATTTTGAGTTAAGAAAACAAAATATATCACACAAAAAATATATATATGAATAATGTTTGGGGAATTTATTATTATTATTATAATAATTAAAGTATAAAAATTAATAATGTATATATCTTTTTTTCAATTGTGGTTTAGGTAGATCTATTTAAAGGGATTTATCCGCGGGCTTATTTGATCAGGCCTAACTTGAAGGGCGTCTCCGAAATTTGATCCCATAACCTTCCAGTTAGCAAGTTACTTAACAATGAGAATTCTACTAATTGAACTGTCACATAGAACTATGATATGTATATATATATAAATTAATTTTAAAATAAAATAAGTATATTAATGTAAAATCAATTAGATTTATTTTATTTTATTTATTTAAGTATCTATTTAAAAAATAATAATAATTATGATAATGTTTGAAAGATAAAAATTAATAATGTAGATTTTATAAATTTCAAATAAAATATAAAAATATAACACAATACTCTTAGTCTCATAGATAAATTTAAAAGGTATAAATTTTCAATCATAAATCATATCTAAAAAGTAGTACCTAAAAACTCACTTAAATTGTTGTAAAAAATAGTATTAATTTATTTTATTTATATATAAAAACAATACTTTCAAATTAATTAATTTTATTTTTAAGGAATTTAGACTTCTGTAATCCATAATTTTATCTTCCTATGGAAACCCTACTTTCAAATTAATTAATTTCAGCTGCCACAACAAGGTAAGCAAGCTCACATACTCATTCGTTCATTAATTGCAATTCACTCTATTTTATTCCTTCTCTTCTAGCGTCACAATGCTATGCTTTTCTCCAATGGTAGGTCATGCTATTGGGTCACAGTGACGACCACCATCATGACAAAGTTATGCAGGCAACGGTTGCACTCAACCATTTTGGGGAAGGTCTCGTGCAACGAATGCCAAGGTGAATAATTTAATTGTTATTTCATTCATTTACCCTTTTATTTTTCATTTTGTTGTGAAGGAAAAGTATGAAATAGCTATTATATTATTTAGATTTTAAATAATGAATTAAATGGATGTAGGTGTCGATTTGGATACTTCCATATGTTTAACAATGATTACACTGAGTGTGAAATGTATGCCATCGGTGGAAGTTCAAACCCCACCATACTGAGTCAAGGCAATAGATTTATGGCATCTGCAAATCCCTTTGCTAAAGAAGTAACTGAATATCAGAAGAAAGTGAATGGAAAAAATGGAACTGGATATCAGAAGATGATATGCTACTAAATGGTGGATATTTCGACCTATGCAACCGCATACAGTGGCAGACCAAAGAGTTCAGCCGTTGTGGAAGAAATCACCAGGAACGCAGGCGTGCTCTCGTGCAAGAAAGGAACTCCCTGCTAACTGCACTTCTTACCCACAATTGTCACACCTGACCTTGAGTAGCCGCAAACATTGCTTTTACTTTTGTAAACTGTGTCTTCTTCAATGTCGCCCTTCTTATCCTTCACATTATCTTTTATAATAATAAGTTCTCCGGCATATTGATATTGATCTGCAATTTATTACTTTGTCAATTTCGCAAGTATAAAAGATTTATGTTTATATGAAAAAGTAAAATTTTAAAAATAGTCATCTTAAACTTTGTCCCCAATGAAGGACTTAATCATAAGAATTATGTGCCAAAGTTTCTTGAATAGGGCTAATTGTTTTTCTAAAATTTTTGCAGTAACAATATTTGAATTATAGTTTTGATGATGGAAATAGATTTAGTCTCATCAAAAAGTTTTGGGACACCCAAAACCTTGAAATTTGACAGCTGTAAAAAATCAAATTCTATTATTTATATATATTTGAAAATATTATCTATTCAAGATTTTTAATATAATAATACTCATCACTCTATCTTTTTTATTATTTATATATATTTGAAAATATTATCTATTCAAGATTTTTAATATAATAATACTCATCACTCTATCTTTTTTATTAGTCCCTGCCTGGGACTAATAGCGTTCGATCAGGCGTTGACTTCCTATTAATTTGAGTTGACTGGAGCATTTAATTGATGTTTTTTGCTTTTACCCAAAGTTTTATTTTAGAGCTTTGATGTTTTTTGCTTTTTATCCAAAGTTTTCTATTGGAGGTCTTATTGCCGGGTTGCTGAATTTCCAAATCCAAAATTTTTTTTTAACCAAAGTTTGGATGGTTCGTTTAAAAATGTGGTGACAAGTTATATTTTATCCAAAGTCTGGAAAATTGTGGTGACAAACATGAAACTTAGGCGCATGCAAAGTTTATTATACAGCTGCCACCTCTCACCTCTTAGGCAGCTGGCTACCACCGTCTGCCACCGTCTGCCACCTCTCAGGGCTCCACTGAAAATGGCGATGGAGCTTCAAGCTGCCCTACACTACTCCTGGCGCTGCATTTTAATGTTCTCCTCCGTGTTCCTACTACTTTCCAGCAACTGTATCATGGCTGCCAATCCTCTCAAATTCCTTGTGGTGGGCGACTGGGGCAGAAAAGGTTTATACAATCAGTCCCAAGTTGCTGCACAGGCACGCTGCCTCCCACTCACTGTTCATTACTTCAATTGTTTGTCTGCAGTTGCTTGGAGTTTTCTGATTAAAATGTATAATGTCTTAATATCTGACTCTGTAACAGATGGGGAAGATCGCCCAACCGTTGAATATCGATTTTGTCATTTCAACTGGAGATAATTTTTATGAAGATGGGTTGAATGGAACAGATGATCAAAGCTTTGAGCAGTCATTCTCTGCCATTTATACCGCCAGTAGCCTTCAGAAGCCATGGCATTTGGGTACTTATCGTCATTATCATACTTTTTTTCCATTATATAGAACTACAGAAAGAGAGAAACTTGGTACAGCTCTCAGCACCAGACCCCGCAAATTCCTAATTAAACTGCGTGTTATTAAGTAGTTTCTTAGCAGTATTGAGTTTGCCCTCTGCATTGCGAGCATGGGCATGAGATTGTTCTTGGATTAACTCGTTGGCATGGTTTTTTTATATTTGAAGTTAATTTGAATATTAAAGGCATAGGCTTAATAAAGAATTCTGAAATTTGGGTTTTATTGGTAGTACTTGGGAACCACGACTGCAGGGGAGATACACTGTCACAGTTGGATCCTTCTCTGAAACGCCGGGATGATCGATGGAATTGTTACAGACAGAACTTGCCACTTTCATGTAAAGGTGCTGATCTCGACTCTACATTTTATTTCTACGAGGCCTACCTCCTTTTTCTTTTACACCGACTGATCAGAAATTGCCATTTTACACCGACTGATCAGAAATTTCCATTGTCATATAAAGATGTTGGTCTTGAGTCTGCATTTTATTTGTACTAGGCCTATTTCCTCTGTTTTTTTTCTATTGACTGAGTACAAGGGCCATGAATTCCATTATGGATCCTACACATTCGGACGTACTACATACCCAAGGGCCAAGCCCTTCTGACGTTCTCCTTTATGGCTGCCCAAGGGCCAAGCCCTTCTGATGTACTCCTTTAGGGTTGCCATTTCATAGTCCTCTGGTAGCCTGTGGTGATTTTACCACAAATGGCTTGGGTTTGCTTCTCGATCCTACACATTCGGACTTACTACATACCCAAGGGCCAAGCCCTTCCGATGTTCTCCTTTAGGGTTGCCATTTCACAGTCCCCTGGTAGCTTGTGGTGAAGACAATGAATGTTGTGTTTACCCGCAAGCCTTAGTAATACCAAACCTTTACCATTATTTGCATATGTTTTTAGGATTTATTTGAATCATAGGTTTAATCTCTGAATTTTGTAAATTATAAGTGCTATGGGGTTTTTCTGTTCTTCCAACACCCTAATTCCTAGGTGACTTGGGAATCTAATATCGGTCAAGGTTTTGATATCTTGTTAAATTGTAGGTCTTAGTAAATTTCCAAACCTGTAGGTCTTAGTAAATTTCCAAACTTTTATTATTATTTTGAGTAGGAAGTTAGTCTCATGTTCTTAAGGTAGTGGTCCCAATATATAACAGTTGATACAACACTAAATTCAGAAACAACATTTAAAAAACAAAAAAATATAATCCAAATAAAAATTCTTCAGAAAACTAAAAAAATTGTAAAACATAAAATAATTAGGAATGCCAATAAACCGTACTTACTATATATGTTATGTTGTTTCCGAGATGAACACTCGAAGGGTATGCTCTGTCGATGCTGCTTGCTCCCACAGTTATGATCCAAGGTGCCACATTTTGAACTGTCGCCGGTCTTGGACCAAGATTTGCGGCAGAACAGACGACAACCTTCCCTCTTTGAACTGCATGGAACGATCCAATTGAAATTGAATCTTGAAAATAATCCGGAATGGGAGGTTGACCTCCTAGAGAAACTGAGAACACATCAACTCCGTCATGTATCCCTTCATCGAATGCTGCAAGAATATCTGCATCATAGCAATTGTAGCCACTTGAATCTGTAGGCCAACAAACTTTATAACTTGCAACTCTAGCATGAGGGGCTCCTCCTTTTGCAATCCCTTTTGCATGTCCATATATACTTGCATTTTTCATGAAATTCCCCCCTGCTATAGACAGAATATGAGTTCCATGTCTAGATTTGTCTCGCGCAGAGAGAAATTATTCCCCTGTTTCAGAGAGATTCAAAGGTTTATTTTCAGCATCACGCCCCTTGATGAAATATTTTCCCCCAATCAATTTCCTGTTGCCCGCAATTGCTGTCTGCAACATGAACTTATACACAATGAACATTGATACCTCTATATGCATAAATGAGCATCTAAATACTTTAGTCCTTTGAGGTATGCATTTTACATCTAGATTAAACATACTACCTTTTGAGTTTGAAATTGATAGATTATTTTACTTTTTAATGTTGATTTCAGTTTAAAAGATTATATGTATTTTTAAAATTAAACCAATTGTCAAACAATTGATCGCCTTATTTTTCATTAAATTCTAAAATATTTTTAAAATTTGCAAGGCTATCATCTAAATATTACACATACTTAACCATAAATATCTGTTTATGGAATTTTGATCTAAAATTGGAAAGTTCCACTGACATTAATAAAGTGCACATTTAAAAATTTATTTTAATATTTTGTTTTTAGAAAAATACACTCTTATAAATTATTCAATAATTTCTAATTAAATAGTTTTATGTGATTGTACCCTTCGAACATGAATATTTCTTTCAGAGTGAAACGTGGTGGATAAACAAGTACCCATATATGAAATGGACGCGTTATATAATACGTGTCATGCTGCATGTCGTTCGAATACTAAAGCTTATCCAATAGAACATAGTTGAAAATTTTCATATTAATTATCAAAAGTATGAAATTATCTATTAATTACTACACATTTTAAATCACAAAAATAATTTTTCCTTTCTTATGTGTGGAGAGGATTACAACACCTCCATATCCATTACCACAAATATCATATCACAAAGATAAATTTCTAAATATATATATATATATTTCTTTTCCAAGGAAAATTTTAAGGATGGAAAATTTTCTTGAAGTTTAAAACATTGGCGAATCTCACTAATCCCTAATATGCAAATTATAAATGTTTATTGATATATTTGTAAAATTAATCAAATTTATAATTATTTTATATATAGTCTCTCTATAATGTTGGCGATTTTCAAGGTAAAATAATTTTATATTCTAAAATTTGGGCGAATCGTCTTTTATAAAATTGGAAATTGGCGAATCTTTTTTGTGGAAAAGTCATGGAAAATTAGCCCACTGGGCGAACATTAGCCCCTAAAATTTTCCATGTTCTTTTCTCTTACAAAATTAAATTATTTCTATGTTAAAAGGTAAACCTTTCTTTTCAAATGCAAATTTCAAAATTCGTCCTTCCTTTTATTTAATTAATCCATTTCCATAGTAATCATCACAAATATCATTTTCTTCTTTATACATCTGAATTATTTCCATAATAATCATCACATAAATAAACTTTTCATTTTTATTTATTTATAGAAAATTAAACCATTTCCATGTTAATCATCACAAATATCATACTACAAAAATAAACCTTTTATTTTTTCTAATATCATATCACAAATCAAATTAATAAACCTCAAAAAATTCTTTTAAAATGAAATTATTCATTATTTACTTTTTATTAATAATTTAAAACACAAAAAATAATAATATCATTTTTTTAATGTTATTTAGAAATAAAATCAATTTCATTATACACCGTCATAAATTTGTTATCATAAAATTTAATATTAAAAATATTTTTAACAATTTTCATTATTTAAATTATAAATCAAAATTAATTATTTAAGTTTTTTCTAATTTATAATAATTTACATCATTCAAATTATATTATATATTAATTATAAATCTAAAATCTTTTTTTTTTAAGTTTATATATTTATATTTGGAGAATTTATATCTTAATTTATATTTATATATAGATACATCATTGTCTCAATGGAGCACATCATGTCGCAGATTGTTCGGAATAGAATAGAGATATCAACCAGTGAAAAGGGTGATCCCAGAGTATAAGGTAGTTAATTATTTGGGAGGAAAAATGAGTTCGGATGACGCTCCCATGTCAGAAGAAGCTCAAATGAAGCTCAAACGTGGAGCCATGAAAGGAGGGCTCAGCACCATAGAGGTTTGTATTGCATTTGGTATTATTTTACCTATGTTTCTGTTTATTGTTAACTGTACAATTTTCTTAAATTTTTTGCATGCTATTAAACAGATGTGATCCAATCTTATTGCCAGGTCTAAAGACTGGGCAATAAATGTTATTTAGACATATTTCTCTTGCAATGGGCATGAGCCAGAGCAACATCAGGTAATAACCATTTAAAATATTTTAACAATCTTGAAATATATGTTTTACTTCGAACTGAAATTTTTGTAATGAATTACACATTGAATTTGCAACGCCATCCAAGCAGCAAGATCTTTCAAGGAAGATAGCAAGTTTGTTCGGCGAAGGCAGATTGAAGCTTTGTTGTTCGGTTTGTTCAGATTAGTTTAGCGAAACAGAGTGGGTCTTCGTCAGAGGTCAGTGGCTTTTCCTTTCTCCAAACCTGCACTTTTTGCATATTTTTATCATAAATTACATTTGATATCTGTGGATAGCAGCAAGGTTGTCCTTATTTCAACATATTCTTAAATGGTAACTCAAGAATATCTCTTGCTCTTGGTTTAAACAATCAATTATCAGATGTCATTCCTGTGCATCAAAAGGTAACTCGTTAGTTAATCACTGTATCCGTCTTGATATGCATATTCTTTTTCACTGAAAGTAAATCTTTTTTCAGTGTAGCTTTAAAGCTACTTCATGCCAAAAACTTATATATAGGACTTCTGATATAATATAGCGTTTATGTTTTTCAATTTCCATATATATATATATATATATATATATATATATATATATATATATATATATATATATATATATATATATATATATATATATATATATATATATATATATATATATATATATATATATATTTCCATTTTCGACGTTGTGTACACACAAACTGTACCAATGGTAATGTCTCACACTGTTGATTTGGCATCGGCAACTTGCTAATTTTTCGGTTATATAGGCAGGGACTACCGGCTGCATGCAGCACTTGTTATAATAACACTAATTTGACTTTTATTTATTCAAATGTAGATCTTAAAAATATCTACAATTAAATAGGAATTATATATATATATATATATAACAAATAGCTCATTTTCCAACCAGCTTTAAATCATATTAGCATGTTCACAACATCATATTCAAATTGATGGATAATGCCCTATCCACAATATAGGCGTGTAACTTATCTCATTTTCATTACATATCCATGTGGTTCTTCATATCTACTTGAGGTCATTAATAGATTTGTAGAAGTAGGTTAGCTTAATAGTACAAATCATATATATACAATCTCAAATCAACTCACTCGTTCAAACACCCATTAAAACTATCCAACAACCTTATATAACTGTTGATATGTTCAGGATTCATATATATTCATGGCATGATGAAATTTTAGATTACAGTAATCCTGAAGAGTACCAAACATCAATCTAGCTAAAGCACATCAATCAATAAAGTCATGTAATTAAAAAAACTAAAATGCAGTCATTTATTATTGTAAATTATAGTGCAAAAAAAGACATTAAGATACTTAAATTATGATATTAACTTTATCAACATACAAGTTTGATACTCTCATAATATGATCATTTATAAAAAAAAAAAAAAGTCATGAAATTATTAAAACATATATATTAGCCATTGTGTACATCCTCCCATCTCTCCCTCTCTCTCTCCCCGCTTTATCTCCCACAATTCTCTCTCTCTCTCTCTCTCTCTCTCTCTCTCTCTCACATGCTCACTCTCTTTCTTTCCTTGTTCTTCTCTCTTCCATACTCTCTCTCTAACTCCCTTCCCCAATGCCCCCTATCCACCACCTTTCCCTCTCTAAGTCTCCCTCTTCTTGCTTCTCTTTCTCTACCTCGTGACTCTATCTCCCTTTTATTCATTTCCTCTCACTCATTAACTCCCTCTTTATCCATTTATAGCACTCTTCTCATGTCTCCCCATCCTTACCATCTTTTGTCTCTCCACCCTCACTCAACTCCCTTCATTTCCATATCTATCCCTCCATCCATTCACCCCTTCCTTATTCCGTCCTTAACAACCAAACCCCTACTCTACCCCTCTCTCCCTCCCTCGCTCCATACATATTAATGATTCTAGACATAAAAGAACATACATGTTTTGAAAATACACACTCATTCTTGAAAGCATGTTTTTTTTATAGATTTCCCACGCATTGTTGAAGCCTAACTCATGATTTTTGAATGCATACACATTCTTGAAAGCATTCACAAGCAACTGAAATTGTGCACATGTTCTTCAAAATCCAAATTGACATGTATGTGAGGTGATTTGGGGAGCACTAAATTGATAACAATATGAACATGTGCATCTTTTTAAAGATTCTCACTTGTTACTAGATTAGTGAATTCATGATGGCACACTCATAATAAATTAAAATCATGGTATAGGGGAACTAGAACAAAATAACTTAGTTAGTAATTCACCCTCAATATGTCACTAAGTATTTAAAATGATGCTAATAGGAATTAGATACTAATGGCATGATTAGCATTGGAAACCAAAGTTTTGTGACCCATGTTAAAAATGAAAAATTGAATTGATAGTAAATACAAAATTAGACTAATAAAAGGTTGAATTCGACAACAGTCTACACCCATGGGTTGGCGTATGTGTTACTCTAATCTACTAGATCTATTAGTTGATTTAATCAACTACACAATCAACCCTTCTATACCATCGACCTATATACTTGGTTTACCCTCTTATTTAGTCCATTTTCAAGCCACCTTCATGTATTATTGAGTTAAGTTGACTTCCTAGAAAAATGTGGTAATAAAGGAAAAGTTGATTCCTAATGTCCCTTAGCTAGGTGATAGTGGGGTGTCAGAAGGTGTGATTCAAATGGAGCCACTCTAGGCCATCTTCAATAATGACATGGTTATCTAACTAAAGTAAGAGTTGATAATTTATAGTTTCAAAACAATCTATGAATGAGAAACCATCATCCATATTTCTAAGAGCTTGTGTATAATGATAACAAAAATGTTATAAACATAATCATTCTTGCCATGCGCATTCCAACCTATAAGCATGTAAGAAACATTATAGTAAACATATCTCTTCAATCTTCACAGGGAGGAAAACATGGGTGGACCATTTCTCAATGTATAAATATGAAAATGGTCTCATTGACATAATTAATTAACCCGTGTTTATTCCCATTTTTAACAATTATTTCACTCACTACAACAAGGGGAACTTCAATATTCAATCACAGACCGTGTGTTAACTAATAAATTCACTACAATTCACACTATTTTATTCATTCTCTTATAGATTGACAATGATAAGATATTTAGGGTGGTAGGTTTTTTTCCTATTGTAGGTGTTAATGTTGGGTCAAACTGATAATTGCCATGATGATAGAATTATGTGGGTACAAGAAACCATTTTGGCGAAGGTACTGAGCATCAAAAGGCAAGGTGAATATTAATTTATTTTTCATTCTACCCCTTCCTATATCATTTTGCATTTTTTTGAAATAACAACATCGTTAATATTATTATTTGTAGATTAAATTGTGAATTACATGAATGTAGGTGTTGGTTTGGACACATATATGTAATTAAAAATAACTAGAATTCATGACAAGTGTATGTCATCCATGGAAGTTCAAAACCCACTATTTTCATTTAAGCCAATTTAAAACAATAATGAAATTAAATAGAATTTAAACTAGAAACCAAAAATTGATGTGGTGCTTAGCTATGCATATCACATGAGCTTTTGGGATATGGAATTGCATATAGTTTCACACTAAAGATGTTGGTTGTTATGAAATAAATCACTAGGAATAAAAGCATTCTCTCATCAAATAAAAAAACTCAAAGTTAACTAAACTTCTTGCCCACTATCATGATTGAATTCAAGCACCCTCAAACATTTTTATTATTTTCAAAATAGTATCCCTCTCCTTTTAGTTCTCATTTCCACATTTTTTTTGGTAAATTGAGTTACTTATATTTCGTCTGAAAAAAAGCGACTATAGATCTTGACATTTAGATCCATCCAATAAAACATAACAACCCAAAAACCCGAGTACAGCAAAGCCAGAGAGCAAAATGCTCACTCCATTACATCTAGCATAGTTATCATTTCCACTATTGACAATGTTCATTTTCTTCTTAGCACTAATCAAGGCAGAGAGAAAATTTTGGTTATTGAGATTGGGGTTCATCACCTCTTTATAATATCGTATTTTTATTTTTCCCTCCACCTCTTTATTTTCCAAAAATTTCTCATTGAATTTGGAAGTAATAATATTTTGATTATTATCCAAATTGTCAAATATGATCTCCTTCTTTAATTTCTCCTTAAATTTGGAAGTAATAATAATTTTAGTATTATCCAAATTGTGAAACATGATCTCCTCCTTTATTCCTCAATGATATAGCCAATACTCATGATCCTTATGACACCCTTTCTTGACTTGAAGGCGGGAATTTTGAGTAGAGTTGGAAGGAATATTGGGAAACCTCTTGCCCTCCATGTTATATGACTTCTTATCCATATTAAAACTAGTCATAACCAAGTTTTTTATGTGGGAATGTATTTCTTGAATTAAGAGGATAGGGTAGAGAGTCCTATATTCTGGAGGTTTTAGGTAATAAACTACTTTTTGATTGTTTCAATCTTCTTCCATGAATCTCTAGATATATTTCAACCCCAAACCCCACAGCCCTGTAAACAACAGGAGTGACAAGAGTCTCAAAGAGGATAATTTTTACACCAAATCTAAAAATCTACCAACTTACAATCATTTTCAACCCATAATAAACTTTCCAGCCTCCATTTATCCTTTTCTCAATGTTATAATTCCAATTGTGCTTATGATGGGTGTCATTTCCCAGATATTTGTATGAACGAACTTCTTGCAAGGAGTTGTTTTCATGAATGAAAATATCATAGGTGATTTTTTTGGATATTATTACTTTAATTTTGTTGGTATTTGTATTCATGTCCATTTGAAGTAGAAATATTGGAGGCTTTTGAGTTTCTTCGCAAGATCATTCCTTGGAAAAATAACAATATAATCAATGTAAAGGAGAAGTGTTGTGTTCATACAAGTGACTTTGTGGCCAAACCAACCTATATATTCCAAAATCTCTTATAGTTTATACATGGATATGCCAAAAATGGTAAGGGATATGGGAAAAATGTACTTGACCCCAATATTTCATATAATTTCCTCCGAACAACCCTAAGTGGCCATAAAATTTGCAATAAGATTCTCATATATCCTTTCCATAAAATATTTGAACTCGATAGGAACCATTACCTCTTCTAGCCTCTTCCATGACTCTTTTCTAGGAATAGTGCCAAAAGCTTTTCTAAAGTCAACAAAACCACAAAAGAGATAAATTTTGTTATTGAAGCATTCCTCTCCAATTATCATAAGAGTAACGAGATGTTCCATGGTTGAATGATATCTCTTACACCCAACTTGGCCTTTAGCTCTTTTACCATGGTTTTCAAGCCAAAGCCTAATCTTCTTTTCCAAAAATAAGCCCATATAGTTTGGCTAAAATATGGCTAAACATCACGGTCTTGTAATTAGAGGGAATTATTTTATCCTCACTCTTAAATATAGAAGCAATAAGGCTCTATATCCAAGTGATAGGGAAGAATTGGTTCACTACGAAATTAAAGTGGTTGTGTATGTGCAAGATGAGGAAATATTCTCCCATTTCAAAAATTTCAACTTTGTATCCTTCAACGTTCTTAGCTTTCTCACTAGCAAGTTTCTTAACCCCAAACTTGATATCCTCCAAAGAAAATATATGATTCTCTATCAGGAATTCAAAATTGTGACCATGGTGTTAGGGGATTTATAGATTTTTTTAAGGTAAATATTCTAGTTCTTCAAAGGAATCAAAATATTTTCTTTAGACTTAGGAATGACACATTTCCTCTAAAACCTTTTAGGATCAAACTCAAAGAGGTGTAGTAGCTTCTCTTTCTTTTTATTTGTAAGATATATTTTCTTTCTTTTAATACACGATTTCTAGGTATTTATACTATCAAGCTTTAAGGTTTCATTAGAAGAATCTCTAATAGTTTTTCTAACAATTTTGCAATCATTTTCATAATTTTTTTTATATGACACATTGCTAGAGAACTTGTTAATGGTCATTGTGAAATTATCATAGAGGTTTTCTAGGTATTTATATTATCAAGCTTTAAGGTTTTGTTAGGAGCATCTCTAATAGTTTTTCTAGAAATTTTGCAATCATTATCACACCAAAGATTCGTAGTTCTATTATTCTTTTTATATGACACCTTGCTAGAGAACTTGTTAATGGTCATTTTGAAATTATCATAGAGGTTTTTCAATGTTATTGTTATAAGTTAAGAGGTGTAAATCCCTATTTAAATACTTTAAGAAGCTAACAATTTTTGTTCTTGTCCAAAACTTGGTGCCTTTGACTCTCTCAATTGTCATGTATGTGCTTGTTTTGCATGGAAAAGTTTGGAGTTAGGTTAAAGGTCTATTATGAGAGTCAATGTCATGTATTCAAGATCATGGTCATTTAATAGGTCAAGATTTATATTTTGGCTAGAAATATGGTTATCTAATATTACATAATCTACAACACTAAGTTCAAGTCCATAAATACAAATAAACACTAAGCTCAAGTCCATGAATACAAATCATTTAGTTGTAGTTTGGCCACTTAATTACACCATTACAAATTATAAAACCTTGAAAAATATAAATTTTAACTAACTCTATTTCAAATAAAATTTCAGATAAATCTATTAACTATATAAATTTATATATAATTTAAAATATCAAAACAAAAATATTACAATCATAATGAAAAAAATTAATATCATTTATATATATAAACTTAAACCTTCATTTCTAAAAATATATCTTTATATTCACATGTGAATCTTTATATTCCAATAAAAATTGATTAACTGTTCAAGAAAAGTTTGTCTGGTTCACTTGCATACACGAGCTCTTGTTTTTGCCTATTTTTATGTGTGCTTGAGCTGGGCTGAAGTAGTGTTTGTGTGAGGGTGAAGTGATTTCTAAGGTTTAAAAGAGAGATCAAAATAAGATTAAATATATTAAATTAGTAAAAAATTAATTGAAAATTAATAAATATATTTATATAAAATTAATTAATGATATTTATTTATTTAATTATTTGTAAAAATATATTATTAAAAATTATTATAATGTTTAAAAAATAAAAAATTATAATAAAAAATTTATAAAATTAAGAATAAATTTAAAATTATAACATAATAATCCTACAATTATAAAAAACCTCAAAAGTTATAAGTTTCCAATCATAAATATTGTTTAATGAGTAGTGGCTAACCACATTAGATCTCAGTTTCAAAATTTTTGTTGCAATACTGACCTTCCTAGCCTTTTACGTTGTCAAAATTACACTGAGCTCGGGAGGCTTCTCTCAGCTTTTTGAGCATAGAAATAAAATCTTAAATCAAACTAAATAATTTGTTTCTTTAGGTCTGATAGAACAAAATTTAGTCTCAGTAGATGTTAACCATCATCATCATATTTATATATATAAATGATATATTTTTAAATTTATATTTTCATTTTAATTAATTTTAAACATATTTTGGTTAAATTAATAAATATTTTATTTTTATTATTTTAGCTCATCTTTATTGACATTTTTGTACCGTTTACATGTTAAACATAATATCTTTAAAGATTAGATATTTACCTAGATTTAGGTGTTAAACTTGATCTTAAATTCATATTAAACGTGCAATGCAACTTATATCATGTGAACATACTATTATAGGATTCGCAAAAACATTGGCTTTCCACATGTCAGTTAAATTTGCATCCGAATACAACAAACTTCGATCTTTTGACTTTTAAGCCTCCAACATTTCACATTTTTTTCGAAAGATAATTGAATATTGAAAACTTTTAGGGATCATTCGCTTTCATCGCTTTCTCATGTAATGGTTAAAGTTAGCATCCAGATAAATCACAGGGTGTGATGATTGGCCATCGTAAAGTTACAAAGATTATGGGAATGTGTACAAGTTAGCAATAAGTTAGCATAAAGCTTTAAAAGATATTAAAATGAATTTATGTATGGATTATTTTTAATTTAGCTATCTTAGGAATATACAATAAGCTAATATAAAATTTCAAAAATATTAAAACAAGTTTATGCCTATGAAATTTGTATGTATTATATTTTTAATTTAGCCATTTCATGAATATAAGTTGTAACTTTTTGTTGGAGAATTTTATTTCTTTTCGTAAATCAAAATTATTGTTTAGCTTTGTGAACAGAAGAGGGAGTGGAGTTATCTTTGAAGTTACAAAGGTGATATAAAAGTGTATAAATTAACAATAATTAAATAACTTAGTTTTTTAAGTAACAAATTATATAGTTATAAAAGAGATATGGAGTAATTATTTTAAAATAAAACTTAATCAAAATTTAATATCATTACGAGAAAAATATTTAACATTTTATTTTGAAATTTTCTTAAAAAATGAAATCTAGATGTCTTATATAGCCGCTCTTTATGCTCTTCTTATGTTACTTTTACAAAATAAGATACGTTGACTCATTCAAAATTTTTAATTATGTATTCACTAATATATTTATTATTCATCCATCTACATGTCTCTTCCATAAATAATTTTAATTTCTAAAACTTTTCTAACTTGTTTTTTTCACCTAGTATTTCATTAAAAAAAATTCTAATTTCTGAAAATGTATATTATTATTTCCTCTCTCAAGTAATGTTCCAATTTCAATGTTTTTTATTATCTTTTCTAACTTTCTTTACTTTTTCATGTGTTATTTCATTTTTAAAAGAAAGTAAGATATTATATTAAATTTATACTAATACATATTGTTAATGTCTAACTTCCATTTGAAATTCCACATAGAAATAAAATCTATTTTTACCTTGAATGTGTACTGTTATGAAATACATGTAATTATCCTCATATAAATATTGTTTTCACAAATTTACTTATTCATAATGTAATATTCAATTGGATTCACATAAATGATATATTTCTTAAAGTATTTAATTTATATCAACATTATGATTAATTCCAATATAATCAGTATATTAACACTACAATTGATTCCAATATAATCAGTATCAATGGCCAAGTTGATCATCCATTCAATTAGACATTTTTATGATAGGAAGGAAATTAATACAACATCAAAAATTTCTATGTTATCTATGTTTCATTTACTCATATAGTTTAATTAGACATTTTTATTGTAGGAAGGAAATTAATTTAACATCTAAAATTTCTATGTTATCTACATTCCGTTTACTCATGGTGAGAGGCTCATGGTGTGATTTCTCTATCATGTCTTAACATCTCTTTACAACATTTACACATGTCTAGAAATAATTAGCAATGTTTATTTATATATTCACAGGAATTTACATATACACATCAAATAGCTCATTTTTCCAACAAGTTTAAATCATATTAGCATGTTCACAACATCATATTCAAATTGATAGATAATGTCCTATGCACAACTTAGGTGTGTAACTTAACTCAATTTTTATTACATATCCATGTGGTTCTTCATATCCACTTGAAAGGTTATGAATATATTTGTATAAGTAGATTAATTCAATAGTACAAATCATATATATCCAATCATATATATTTACCATCAAATCAAGTCACTTGTTCATACACCCAATCAAATTATCCAACAACATTAAGTAACTCTTAATATGTTCATGATTCATGTATATTCATGACATGAAGAATTATTAAATGATTGTATAATCCAAAAGAGTACCAAACATCAATCTAGTCAAAGCACATCAATCAAGAAAGTTAGGTAATTAACAAATCTAGAATGCACTCATATATTAGTGTAAATTACAATGAAACTAAAGGCATTACAATACTAAAAAAAAAAATTTACTTTATCAACATACAATATTGACACTCTCATAATATGATTATTTTATAAAAAATAACATCACATTATTAAAATAATATATTAGCTATTTTTAATGAATCTTAAATTATTTAAAATTTAATAAAAAATAATAAATTTGGGGATAACAATATGAATATAAATATGAATAATGAACATGGGATCAATTATAATATGCACATGATATACAAAGGTTACATTAAATGTTAACCTAAAACATCTATCTAAATGATGAATATATAAAACATAAAGTAAATACAATGTCATTAAATCAAAATATTTAACACTTATTATAAAATCACATATTTTAGACAAAAGAAAAGTGTTATAAATTTTTTATAGCTACAATTAAATATAAATTAAAAATAAGTTATAGAGGATCAAAGTTCAAATTTACATTATTGTTAAAGCATATATTGTTAAAATGATAATACAATTGGTTTCAACAATTCTTAAATATTGTTCAAATCAAGTCTTTTAACAATAACTACAATTATTTATTGCTAGTTATATTTATCCTTGTGCAAGAGAAACTATCTCCATAAAATATTGTAACTTGTAGTGCATGCTCAAATTCTAGAAAATTGTGAAGTAATATTGGTATTTAATAAAATGTGTATATATTGAATGTTGAAAATATTGTATGTTATATAAATGATGAAATATTTATAAATATGTGAGTTTAGGATGGTTTGTCATTTGTTATTTCTCTCTGTAAAAGGGGAAGTGTTTTGCATAAAGAATTAGATTACCTTCCTACAACTTAAAGAATGTAATACATGTTTGGCTATAAACATTTACCTAGTGAGAAATTAATAAGTATGAATAGACAATGGCTATAGTATATTTTTTCATAATTAGAGTCAATACTGAATATAAAATACAACATTTACCAGAAATAAATATGTTTATTATTATAATGAGAGAAGTTTAAAAATTAATAATGTGAATATATATTAATATATATATAAATTCTCAGCTTACGTTTGACATCTCCCTCCAGTAGATGCATGTCCCTACATTCATAGTGCAATTTACCAAGTGTGATGAAATCATGATAGTAACGACAAAACGGTAGACACTATAAGAAGGTCCTAGCATTTGCAAGAGTGGCTCAGAGCAGAAGCAACCACCACTAGTGTTTTCAGTGTTGTTATCTTCTTGAGAAGACAAAGTTGAGTCCCGGTTGTCAAAATGAGCAATCCAATTAGTATTTTGAGCTGCATGGTGTTGATAGGAACACTCCACTGCGTTCATGGCGGGGCGCCAAAGCCATTTGGATCAAAATATGGAGATAAGTTTATGGGACACAAGATAGTAGAGGCACCGGGAAATATAAGTAGGTCCACGTTTCCTGTGGAGAAAGATGAGAGCAACGTAACGAAAATAGTTCAAAAGTAAATCGCTCAATGCAACATTACATTCCATTTTGTCAATCTTTCTATTTTTTTTAATTATTTGTTGTTGGAGGCTGAATTGACATTGAATGCTTCAATGTATGCGTATTCAAATAGAAGCAGAAGCATTATTAACAAGAGTACAAGAGGAGGAGAGGAAATGAGCGTGTTGTCATGTGCAACGGGTAATCCTATTGATGACTGTTGGCGGTGCGACTGCAATTGGGAGTGCAACAGAAAACGAATCGCAGATTGCGGCATTGGATTTGGCAAGCATGCCATCGTAGGCAAAAATGACAAGTTTTATGTGGTTACAAATGCCAGTGATGATGCCATGAATCCATCCCATGTTACACTGTGTCATGCCGTGATTCAGACGGAGCCGCTGTGGATCATCTTCCACAATGACATGCTCATCCAGCTCAAGGAAGAGCTTGTTATTCACAGCTTCAAAAAAATATATGGACGAGGTGCCAAAGTCCACATTGGTAAGGGCTCGTGTATCACCATAAAAGAAGCAACAAGCATCATCATTCATGGCATCCACATTCATGACTGTAAAAGTCTAGGAAACGCTGCAGTAAATATGTATCCTCTAAAGAGTGGGTCGAGAAAAATAAATCATGGAGATGGGATTTCCATCTCGAGAGCGAGGCACATATGGGTGGACTATTTCTCTATGTCTAACTGTGAAGATGGCCTCATTGAGGCAATCAAGTCATCCACCTATATCAACATTTTCAATAGTTATTTCACTCGCCACAACAAGGTGACTTCACATACTCATTCATTCATTAATTGAAATTCACTCTATTTTATTCCTTATCTTCTACCTTCACAATGCTCTGCTTTTCTCCAATGGTAGGTGATGCTATTGGGTCACAGTGACGACCACCACCATGACAAATTTATGTAGGAAACGGTTGCACTCAACCGTTTTGGCCAAGGTCTCATCCAACGAATGCCAAGGTGAATAATTGAATTGTCATTTCATTCCTTTCCCATCTTATTTTGAATTTTATTGTGAAGGAAAAGTCTGAAATAGATATTATATTATTCAGAAATTAAATTATGAATTAACTCGATGTAGATGTTGATTTGGATGCTTCCACATGTGTTTAACAACGATTACATTAAGTGGGGAATGTATGCCATTGGTGGAAGTTAAAACCCCACCATACTGAGTCAGGGAAATAGATTCATGGCATTTGCAAATCCCTTAGCTAAAGAAGTAACCAAGAGGAAAAATACCACAAAAAGTGAATGGAAAAAGTGGAGTTGGATATCAGAAGATGATGTGCTGCTAAATGGTGCATATTTCATGCCATCAGGATCGCAGGTGCTTTCGACCTATGAAACCACATATAGTGCCAGACCAAAGAGTTCATCCCTTGTGGAAAAGCTCACCAGGAATGCAGGCGTGCTCTCGTGTAAGAAAGGAACTGCCTACTAATTCCATCGTCTTGCCAACCATTATCACGAATGAATTTGACTGCCCTCAAACATTGTCATTGCTTTTCAAAATAGTGTCTTCATGCATTTGAGTGCCCACAAACATTGTCATTACATTTCAAAACTGTGTCTTCTTGAATCCCCCCCTTCTCAAAGTTCTCAATTCCAAAAATTATCGGCCCTCCTATGCATGGTTTGCAACTTTAGCTAATAATGAGGAGCAATTACTTCACATTATATTTTATCCTAAGTTATCTAGCATATGGATGTGTAGCTGCTATTTATTACCTTTTCAATTTCGCAAATATAAAATGTTTGTGTTTATAAATATAAGTGATTCATTTTTATATCAAAATGTTTAAGAAATTTTCAACCACATTCTCATTGTCAGTTGCATGATCAACAAAGTAATTAAGAATATAACATGTAGAAGTTACATGTGCTTCAGTTAGTAGAACAACCTTCATGTTATTGTCAATTGGTTCATGATTATACCATGTTTATGTTACTTGTTCATCATCAACAACATAGAAGTGTCCTTGAGGGAGGGAAATCATATTATCAGCCACAACTACATCTTCTTGTTCATCCACTTCTTCTTTTTCTTCAACATGTGCTTGGACATGCCCTTCTTATTGACCATCAACATGAAACGCATGGCTACAACGAGTATCGTGCATAAGACAATCATAATTCAGAGGCCAAATTCCAGTCCTCCTCAAGCCATCCCTAATATTTGATGGTGTGAGAGCCCTTTTAATAGGCTTTACTTGCAAGCTCTGGTAGCCCAAACCTTTTCACCTCAACCCTTGGATTCTTTGTCATCCACGAAGCTCTCTTTAACCTAAAATAGTTCTAGAAAGGACCAAACACATTAAGATCAAGGGGCTACAATCTGTTAGTGGTATAAGATGGTAGTGTTAATATTTTGATGCCAAAATTATATTCCTCCTTAATTATTTCCACAACAACAAGGCTTCCATGGCCATCTAAAAACAATAGGTGTATGTTCTTAGGCGAGAAATCACTTGGTATAGATGCAAAAAAGTGACAAAGCCAATTCAAAAAAAAATCCTTAGTCATCTATGCATGGGGATGTGCAGCCATGCATGCACATAGTTCACAATTTTGTATATAGTTGTTAAGTTGATTTTTACTTTTGAATAGATAAAATCTTGGGATTGAAGCACCAATTGCATTGACACATCATAGAATAGTTATCCACTCCCTGCTTTTAGGAAAAATATTTGGCACATTTTGGCTCCCTCTCTTGGAAATTACCCGCATACCACAATTCCTTCTTGCGTGTAAACTTGCTTCATCATAGTTCCATATGGCATGGAGCATAATAATTCTTATCATATGCACTAGAAATAGTACTATAGAAAGTAGAAACAATTACAGGTTGTAGATTTAAAACTCTATGTATGTCAAGGACCTTAGTTGTACACAATACAAGGTTTGGATACCTTTTTTTAAACCCAAACCACCATGGTTTACCAGGAAACCCATCTTTGAATGGGTTTTTCCTACCCTGATCGATTTGAGAAGCTATGGATTTGAGTTTTATCAACTCTAGCCCATGTCGCAATTGGTCCATCTCCTTACACGACTCAAGCACATCAACCTCCTCCTCTTTAGTTATAACTGTAAGAGGTCGTCTATGTTTTGTATGAGAGAGCTCGTTTATCTAATAATGTATTGATGAGGGAGAAATACCATGTTTTTTTGCAGATTCCCGAAGTTAATACCATTAAACTATATATCGTCAATTACAACTAACATTTTGTCTTTTTTTCAACCTCTTATAGCGCTGATATTGTTAGTTGAACATGCACCTTAGACTGTGGTTGATGATGGTAAAACATCATCTTCTGCCTCATAGTTATGCTCAAAAAATATTTCTTGGAGAATTTTTCACATTCGCATGATCTGTCCTATCATAATGTGATGAAGTGCACCACAACTGGGCACCCCTGGTCTCTCGCCTACCACTTCTCCTTGTACAGGCAACATAACTAACTCTTGCCATAAATGAAAATAAATGCAGCATTATTGCATGCATTTAGTTAACAATAATATATTATATAGGCTCAAAGAAATGTTGAAATTCAACATTCATATATGCTATTAGTATTTTTGCTTTCCTACAATCAATTAACAACATGTTAATTGATTCAAATATTCTAGGATATTTCAATAGAGAATTTTCAATAACATGGGTGATAATAGAGACACAATTCACAATTAAAACTAGTAGTAGCTTAACAAATTTTCATACATATTCCTTATTCATAGTATCCTTGAAAAACAAATCTACAGAAGGAATTTTTTATATGTATTCAAATATATCACTAATTGTTTTTTGATAACTTGTTTTTCCACTTAAAATAATATGACTATATTTGCACTTGGAAAATTGTTGCGAGCGTGTTGAAATTGACCTAGAATTGGTTGTATGTTTTCAATTATATCAATAAATGTTTTTGATATAAAAAGTTATGACTTGTAATAAAATGTGGTAGACATTGGAGGAATTTCAAATAAAACAAGTGACACCTAGTTTTTGTTCTGGTTAAGATGTTGATATGGTCTACTTCTTTTTGATAACTTGTTTTATGACTTAAAATAAAATGATGTACTCTATTTTAAGGCATAAAATATATGGTTAGTTTTTCAATGTTATTATTCTTATAGATAACACTCTCCTTGCATGAAGGAAGTTCTAGGATTTCCTTATTAAAGGTTATATTGAGCTATTAATTACCTTTAAAAAGGCTTAGCCTCATGTCCATGATCAATGACTTTACCAACATAAAACTCGATCAATCGCTTTATAATGGTTAGTGATTCTCCTATTATAGGAATGGTTCTTAGTTTGGTAATATTATTATTCCTATAGATAATGCTCTCTACGAATGAAGGAAGCTTTAGGCTTGCCTCGCTAAAGGAAATTAGCAACTCAATAAAAGATCTAGTCTTGCCTTAGTAATAGTTAGTGATTCTCCTATTGTGGGAATGGTTCTTAGTTTTTCAATATTGTTATTCCGATGGATAACACTCTCCATGAATGAAGGAAGCTCTAGTCTTTCCTTAGTAAAGGTTTTATTGATTTGCTAATTTCCTTTAAAAATATTGAGCCTCATGTCCATGAACACTCACTTTACCAACATAAAACTTATCGACATAAAATTCGATCAATTGATTTCTAATGGTTAGTAATTCTCCTATTATGGGAATGGTTCTTAGTTTTCGAATATTTTTATTCCTATAGATAACACTCTCTAGACATGAAGGAAGATCTAGGCTTGCCATAGTAAAGGTTGTATTGAGGTTCTAGGATAACCGAGTTGATGTGTTTATCTATGAGAAACACAATTTGGCCTAAAGAAAAATAGGATAATTCATTTAAGATTATTCCCATAGATTTGAATTTTGTTGAGCCCAAGTCATTCCAACATCATGATAAATCATCCCAAAATATCATTGAAAGTTTCAGAGCCAAGTATCATAGATTTTTCATAGAATAACTATGTTAGTTCCAAGGAATGATTTACAATATCTACTATAGAGAATAACCCAATAAAGCCTTATTTATAAAATTAGTCTTCGAAGTAGGTCATGTGAATGCTCAACAATAGCTACAGGTCTCTAAATATCCATAATTGGTCTGACTAAAGTAACCAAGAGGCATGACTAAGTTTTGTCTAGGCCGAGATTTTCTTTAATAATATGGTCAAAGAATTTCACATTAAATCCTCCTAGAACCCAATGAAAATGCCTCAAATCTATCTCATACATGATCAAAATACACCACCAAAAAAATGCATTAGGTATTCTTGAATAACTAAATTAACTTTTGAATAATAGGACTGAAACCATAACTACTGGCAACCTGCAACCTGTGGTGGGCTCCAGTATCGCAGCAATAATGCTGCAACTCCTGGGACTCCCTTCTTTACTTTTATCAACCCGGTAGTTCGTAACAAACTTGGAAGTGACGGTGCTATATGCATAAGTACTAGCTCTTGTCACAGGCTATCACTTGATCCGCTAGAAAAAGTCCGCTAGGAGCCTAAGCCAACTTCTATGAGCTCTTAGAAGAAGCTTTTAACTGTGATGGATGAAAGATAAATCAACAGAGGCTAATCTACTTGCAGAAAGAAGCGGAAAGCTGAAAGGAAATGCAAACCCTAGCAAACCCTAGTTTTATCGACTAACCCTACCGGTGCAAGAAAAGAGATAAAAGCAGTGGGAATGGATGCCATTGACTTTCAGAAAGTTAGAATGCATGTGAATATGCTATTTCTATAGTAAAATCTGAAACAAACATCGTTTTGTATTTTTGAGTAAGTTGGCAGAATTATTATGCATGTGCTTTAACTGTTTTTGACTGTGCAGAGGTCGATTGGGGAAAGGAAATGGGGTAGGCACTTGCAGGAGGTTGCAAAGGTGAGAAGAGGGCCTAAGGGGTCCCTAACACCCTTCCAAAGAGTTTCACAGTGATCAGATCTCGAAAAATCGCTCATGTGAGCTTCTACAGGAAGTCTGCAGGGGTTCTACAGGATGTTCTACAGGAAGATCCGAAAGAGGATTTTGGAGGGTTGATGGTGGAAAAATGGTGGGAAAGTGGAAATGGAGGTTGGATAAGGATGTTAAGGGGTATAGGACCTAGTGAATGAGGCTAAGGAGTGATTAAGGTGATTGGATTTGTTCAAGGATGGAGGGAGCAATGATGCACAAGAATGTAGAAATTAGGGCAAAGTGGGAAAATGTGCAAATGAAGGGAAGGAATCTTGGATTAGGGGTTGGATCAGGTTGTATGATGGAGGAAGGGTAAGCAGGGAGGTATCACAATTTTTCTACACACTATTTTCCAAAACTGATCAACAAAGACTAGGAAAACCAAAGGTCTAGCTATTTTGACCTACTTTGACCTAAAAACCAAAAAAATGATGAACAGAAGTTTATTGGCAGAAAATTATCCAAGATAACTATGGAAACTAGCAAGAATAGATTCTAAACATGCAAGCACAACTAGGATCAACTTTCCTAACTAAAAATCTAACACTAGCAATTGCATGAAGAGACAAAAACAATGTTTGTGTGGTAGCAAGTATGCCTTCATCTCAGCTCATGGTCCCAAGGAGGGAGAGATGAGATCAAGGATTGCTTGGTGGCATTTTTGTAGTTCCTTTCCTTTACCAAACTATCAAATCAACCTAAAGCATGAAACACTATCTTAATCATCAAAAACAACCTAAGAAACAAAGCAAGATTTTAACCTAAATAACATAAAGTATTCTATGAATGCAGCAAAGACACATAAAAGTACACAAAGGAGGTACTAGCACTTGGGTTGGGCCCAACCCCAAGAGTTATAGCCTCCTAAGAAATATTAGAGCTGGTTCAAAGCTAGATTCATCTTTATTGATCATGAAATAATAGTTAAATCCCAAAAACTGTCTACAAGAAAAAGCTCGAAAATGTGCTAAAATGCAGAGCTAACCTACTGACTAAAATATATCTAACATCTGACTAACTCCTACCTAAAAAATGACTAACTGAGTTGAGGCCCTAAGCCTTCTTATTTATAAAAATTTAGGGCCCCAATAGCCCTCCTAACTTTTAGGAACTTGGCTGCCAAAACTTGCAGTTAACAGCAGTCCTACTTGACTTGCTTGGTTGCTCCTTGTGCTTCATGTTTTTGATGGAGAATTCATGGTAAGGGGCCATAAATGAAGGGGACACCTTCCTACAAATCCTCTCCCTTGTTCTTCCATGAATTTTGATAGCAAGTGCTCATTAAACCTTTGATTTTGTCTCAAAATTGACCAAAAAACTGCATAAAGCACATATTAGACTTTTTGGCATGATGACGAACCCAATTCACTCTATTAGCATAAATATAATAAAAAACATGCAATAAACTAATGAGAATGGTGGATTAATTCAAATTAGGAGGCTGAATGAGCCCATAATTACCGATTTCTAGGGCTCATCATCACCCCCGTACTGAAAGTGTTGCTCATCCTCTGAGCAACTAATCTATCTCTTCATCTTTGATGGCCCTAGTGGCCTCCTAATCATCCCAAGCTTTTGATGTGTGCCATAAAATTTTTCCTTCTTGTCCAGGTCCTTCCATTGCTCCTCCTATTTTGCTTGTTTGAATTCTTGTGCTTTTCCCTAGCCTTGAAATACATGGAGGTTTGCCTTTTTCTTTTTCCTTTTTGTTTTGTAGATGTGCTTAATGCAGCAAGCACAACTGTTGCTTCCCTTGCCAACATTTTAGGGGATTTCTCTTTCTGCTATTCTTTTTCTTTACTTCCCGTAGAAATCTCTATGCCCAATGTTTCTACTTGTGTCATTGATATCTAAGGGTGTGTCCGTTCTTTCTCTTGCTAGGTGCTTGCCTTGGCTGTGGCAGCCTTCTCTTGGGCTTTCTTGGCCTTTAAGATACAATGCATAGGATCTAGCTAGTTGTCTACATTGCAGGGCTTCTATTGCCTAGCTGGCCATGCAGGCCATCTAGGCTTCTCTCTCCTACAACTGTTGTTTCAGCATCAGTATTTTAGTTGCTGCCTAAGACTCCCTCTCTTGCTGTTGCTTTATCCTCATTTCAACATCAGGCTGTGTCTCTTCCCTTGGCTGTTGTTCCTCTACTATTTCCTGACCTGCTAGGGGACCTTCCTGTAGTTGCTGCTCTTCAGAAATCTGTGTTGTGTCTGCCCTTTGAGTTTCCAGTTGCTGTAACTGCTTTTTCAGCAGTGCATTTTCCTCTTGTCGGTGGGCTTTTTTAATTCTTTCATTGTGTCTCACCATGGCCAACTCTCCTCTTAATTCCTTTAGCTTGTCCTCCATGTGGTGTTGAGTGTTTTTTTTTTCTTAAACAAATGCTCAGGTGAGAAAGTAGGTAGAACTGAAAACAGAGGGATCGCTGAATTTTCGTCATTTTTTGAAACCAAATAAGGAATTTCCCATGTGCTTCTCCTTACAACATCAAATTGCAATATTTCCCTTTGTTTTAAACTGCTTTTATCCTGAATTTGACTCTCTGCTTTTGAAAAGAATTTTTTTTTACAGAACAGAGCATGAGGACACATGGTCTTTTCTCAGCACATAGACAGATATGTAAATTCAGTTTTTTTTTACACACACAAGGTGGCCTCTATTGCAGCATGTATATTCCTTACAGGAGAAGTTTTTAAAATTGATGAGGAGATTTTGGAATGCAGAGAAAGAACTGGGTAAATTCAATGAAATATGCAGGCAATCTTTCTTGGTTTGCTGAATACACAAGTAGACTTTTATTTTTCAAAATGATGTCGTTCAATTCACCACCTTACACCAACAAATTATGTACAAAGAAGTTCTCTCATGCCTACCTCGTTTGGAGCTTGAAATTCACTAAAAATCCCAAGTTTTCTTTCTACAGGGTTGTTTTCGGCCTTTCCTGTAGAAGGCTCTCGTTTCCTGTAGAACGAAATTGTGCTTCCTCTAGAGCCCGATAGGCGGGAGATTTAAAAAAACACGAAGAAACCTCGAGAATTAAGAAGAAATCTTGGAGAGGACCATTGGTTAGCTGCTTTGGAAGTGGTGGACGCGTACTCCAATTGGGAACGTCATGAAGGAACAATGAACAAAGAGTGGTGAATGCATTAAATAAGCTGTCTTTTAATTGCTGGCGTGATTCGTGGTGAGGAGATGAGGCGGCCGGGTATATGTGGCCACATGCAGACTGCAGTGCTATTATGAAACTTCATGTTTTCTACCTGTTAATCACTTGAAATCATGTGCGCTAGAGTTCAGAACATCTGCCACTACTTGTTGTTTTAAATTTCTCGTGAGTTAACTAGACACATGCACTAGGTGATCTCTGGATGAGTGCAATCGAACCAGATGAGGGTTTCGGGTTAAGGCTATCTTTCTAGCTTAATCCAACCATTTCATTCATTCATGAAGTTCTTAAATTACATTCATGCAATAGAGGAATAGGTTTAGTCACGTACCTGGAAGTCGAATGCATTTGTTGTGAGTTGTGGCCTTTCCTTCTATTGCATGCCTTTGTTTCTGTGGATGCATGCTGGTCTGGTTGTTGATACATGGCTATTTTTCTTGTGCAGGTATCGTCTGACTAGATCTAAGTTGCAGGAGTCTGTTTCCACCTTCAGATTTGCACCCTCATGCTGCTGATGCTAGATTTTTGCAGGACAGCGACTTGTTTTCTCCATATCTCCCAAACGATAGATCGGATTGACCTAAAACTTCTTGAGCATGTTTCTATCGTCATTATGCACCTCCCATAGTGAAATTGTGGTCAATGGATGCACAGATTTTGAGAAAAAATTAAAATGCCTGAAGATGACAAAGGTCAATTTCTCAGAAACCATGCACTAGAATTCGCTGAAACTGCTTGGGTAGGTTACTATCACCCATATGAATCTCCCCATGAATTTTTTTTTGAAATGGATGCACGGATATGGAGAAAATGCAAAAATGGTTGAAGGTGATCGAGTCTGATTTCTTGGGAACTGTGCAGTGGAATTGGCTGAAATTGCTTGAGCATGTTGCCATCATCCCTATACAACTCCCCATAAAATAGTTTTGTAAATGGATGCACGATTTTCAAGTTAGGGAAAAAACAAATTTCTGCTCTATGTATTTTTGTTTCAAAACATTCTACAGTTTTTTGCACAGTAAGGAAAAATGAGCTCGGGGTGTGATCCAGGCATGGAAATGATGGAAGAGGGGTTTGAAGACTATAGGAGGATTTATAAACCCTTTATGAAGCTTTCATGTTCGCCAAACTGATTTTTAAAATCCATTTCCAGCCTTCTGTAATTTCTATAGTAACTTCCTGTAGAAAACACAGTTTTCAGAAAAGAAGCACAATGAGGTGGAAAAAATGATGGAGAAGGGTGAGGGATGGAAACAGGGATGTTTAAAGTCCTCATGGACAGATTCCCAACCTTCAGGTCATCCTCGGTGATCGATCTTGGCTTGTTTGTAGGCTCTACAGGATCTTCCTGTAGAAGACACACAACTTCCTGTAGAAGGTGAAATCTCAGTCTTAATGAGACCAAATCTTGGGAAAGGGTAGTGGCCATGGAGGAATGGATTATGAGGGATGCTTGCATCCTGGTGCTGACCTCTATATTTTTCTTGTGCGATCCTCCTAACCTGCAATGTCCTTCTTGGAACCTGCAATTTATTCACCAGAAATTAGGTCTATTTTTCTTTTTCTCTTTTCTTCTTTCTTTTTTCTCTTTTTTTTCTGAAAACAACTAGGGCACCTCAAGGAGGTTTTAACCCTAATTGCCTACCCTGGGTGCCTCCAAGGGAGGTTTTCACCCAGGGATCTTATTCTTTTTTCTTTTATCTTCTTTCCAACCCATTGACCGCCTCACGGAGGTTTTCAATCAATGAGCCAATCTGAGGCGCCTCCGAGGAAGTTTTCACCTTAGATTTTTATTTTCCTCTTATTTTCATTTTTTTCATTCATTTTTTTTCTTTTTTCTTTTTTCTACCCTAACCTACTTGAAAAAAAAAAATCATTTTCAAGTATAAGAATACTTCCAATGGAGCCATGTGCACATCGAGATTAGAGACAAAATGATGTGGAGGCTTGAAATGCATGCTTTGACAGCTATCCGGATTTCAGAGACCAAATGATTTGACTTTTAAGGGATCAAGCATAGTTGAGGAAGAGAGTATTGCTGCAACTTAGTGACCATCTGGAACCGTATCTCAATATAGCTCTGAGATCCTTGGTCCTTTTTCTGATCTGGATCATTCTTCATGTCACCTTTTACCATGACCTTCTCATCTTCCTCTTTTTGCCGATTTTTCTCTTGAATACATGGAGGATTTGATGGTAACCATGAGGGAGCTCTCTTGATCTCTAATTCTATTGTCTTTTCTTTATCAAGTGCAGTCATGGTTCTTTGATCTTCTCTTTTGCATCTTCTTTTGCTAGATGTGGTCCTTCAATGCTGCCAATATAATCTCCTATTTGCAATACTCTTCCTGAGCTATGGTGAATATCATTGAGCTCAAGAGGAGTTGTTTGGAATTTTTGTACCTCAGCTTTGTAATTGAGTTGAGCTACTCCAATGGGCAGGTTTGGAAATGGTGGTACAGGTAGTTGAGTGGGGGTGTAGATTTGAGATGGATGTGGATGGGGTTGTGGTTGGGCAGGTGGTGGAGGCAAAGGAGTAGAAGGAGAGTTGTACTGGGGCCTCCACCCCTGATGAGGTGCATTCCACTGAGGTTGTGGCTAAGCATAGGGGTGAAATGGATGAGTAGCTGGTTGAGCAAGATATTGAGGAGGATATGACCAAGGAGGGTGTGTGGACCAGGAAGGATGAGAAGGGGGACCCCAAGAAAGTATGAATGTGACTCGATTGGGGTTGTAATAGATCTGGGATGTCCCTTGCATTCCTTGCTGGTACGTTCTGAGTCCATGAGGCCTCTTTTGGTTCATGAAATAAAGTGGTTCAGTGACTCCTTTGGCCCTCTGATATGTAACTTTAAGTCCAGGCAAGGAAGGGCACTGATTCGTGGATGGTCTTCTTCACAGACAAAACACACTTCTATGGAGTGCAATGGACATTCATTCCTAGGATGCTTTCTAGTGCACCTAGGACAAAAGATGGCCAAAGCCCTCTCGGCTTCCTCTTGCTTCCTTTGGATTCGCAAGGTATCCATTTGCATGGAAATAGTCTGTCTGATCTCGCTCTTGACATCTTCCCACATGTTTCCAATTTCACCTTCAGTGGATTAGTTGGAAGAAAAGATATTCTTCCCACCATTTTTGTTTCCAGCCATTTGCTCAAAAGGAATGTTTTCTTCTTCTTCTCCTCTAGACGTTCTTCAAATATGTCTTGTTTTCAATCTAGGGGTTCTTCTTAATCACAGCCATCGAAGAAGAGAGAAGGTTGGCTGTGTGAAGTAGTGGGGGTATTTTGCAAACATTTTTCTGACTTATCTCTACTCCTACAAGGCATGAACGAAAATATTTTTGGTTGATTTTTTGTTTTTTCTCTGCTTGTACCTGCAAAACTGAAATAGATTGAACTACAACTAACTAAAATCTATCTTGCTGAAATGAAAATGCGGAATTGAAATGAAGGCAGAAAAGGACTAATCTATGCTGCTGAAATGAAATTGCAAAATTGAAATGCTAGGCTACGCTTGCAGAATTGAAATTGTAGAAATGAAATGCTAAGCTGCGCTTGCAGAATTGAAATTGTGGAATTGAAATGCTAATCTACACTTGCAGAATTGAAATTGTGGAAGTGAAATGCTAATCTATGAAAGCAGGAAATTTCTAATATACTTTTGCAGAAATGAAATTGCAGAATGGAAATGAAATAAACTACTTAGCAGAAGGTTGTAGTAGAAAATAGAAGAAAAGCAGCAATCACCAATACTATGACGCTTCCTCGGCAACGGCACCAAAAAGATGGTGGGCTCCAGTATCGCAGCAAAAATGTTGCAACTCCTGGGAATCCCTTCTTTACTTTTATCAACCCAGTAGTTTGTAACAAACTTGGAAGCGACGGTGCTATATGCACAAGTACTAGCTCTTGTCGCAGGCTGTCACTTGATCATCTGGCACAAGTCCGCTAGGAGCCTAAGCCAACTTATATGAGCTCTTAGAAGAAGCTTTTAATTGTGATGGATGAAATAAAAATCAACAGAGGCTAATCTACTTGCAGAAAGAAGCGGAAAGCTGAAAGGAAATGCAAACCTTAGCAAACCCTAGTTTTACAGACTAACCCTACCGATGCAAGAAAAGAGATGAAAGCAGTGGGAATGGATGCCATTGACTTTCAGAAAGGTAGAATGCATGTGACTAAGCTATTTCTGTAGTAAAATCTGAAACAAACATCTTTTTGTATTTTTGAGTAAGTTGCCAGAATTATTATGCATGTGCTTAAACTGTTTTTGATTGTGCAGAGGTTGATTGGCGAAAGGAAATGGGGTAGACACTTGCAGGAGGTTGGGAAGGTGAAAAGAGGGCCTAAGTGGTCGCTAACACCCTTCCAGAGAGTTTCACAGTGATCAGATCTTGAAAAATCGCTCACGTGAGCTTCTACAGGAAGTCTGCAGGGGTTCTACAGGATGTTCTACAGGAAGATCCGAATGTGATTTTTGAAGGTTTGGAGGAGGAAAAATGGTGGTAAAAAGGAAATGAAGGTTGGATAAGGGTGTTAGAGGGTCTAGGACTCTATCAATGAAGATCAAACATTAAGGTGATGGCTGGATTGGTTCAAAGGATAAGAAAGCGATTTTGCACAAAAACGTAGAAATTAGGGTTAGTTGGGAAAGTGTGGCAAATGGAGGGAAGAAATCTTGAGTGAGGGGTTGTAATAGTTTGTATGATGGAGGAAGGGTAGGTAGGGAGGTATCATAGGTGTTCTGCACACTATTTTCCAAAACTGATCAACAAAGACTAGGAAAACCAAAGATCTAGCTATTTTGACCTACTTTGACCTAAAACCCAAAAACATGATGAACAGAAGTTTATTGGCAGAAAATTATGCAAGATAACTATGGAAACTAGCAAGAATAGATTCTAAACATGCAAGCACAACTGGGATCAACTTTCCTAACTAAAAATATAACACTAGCAATTGCATGAAGAGACAAAAACAATGTTTTTGTGGCAGCAAGTATGCCTTGGTCTCAGCTCATGGTCCCAAGGAAGGAGAGATGAGATCAAGGACTGCTTGGTGGAATTTTTGTAGGTCTTTTCCTTTAACAAACTACCAAATCAACCTGAAGCATGAAACACTATCTTAATCATCAAAAACAACCTAAGAAACAAAGCAAGATTTTAACCTAAATAACATAAATTATTCTATGAATGCAGCAAAGACACATAAAAGTACACAAAGGAGGTACTGGCACTTGGGTTGGGCCCAACCCCAAGAGTTACAGCCTCCTAAGAAAGATCAGAGATGGTGGAAAGCTGGATTCATATTTATTGATCAAGAAATAATAGTTACATCCCAAAAACTGTCTACAAGAAAAAGCTTGAAAATATGTTGAAATGGAGAGCTAACCTACTGAATAAAATCTAACTAACATCTGACTAAATCCTACCTAAAAAATGACTAACTGAGCTGAGGCCCTCAGCCTTCTTATTTATACAAATTGAGGACCCCAAAAGCCCTCCTAAAATTTAGGAACTCGGTTGCCGAAACTTGCTGTTAACAGCAGTCCTACTTGACTTGCTTGGCTGCCCCTTGTGCTCCGCGTTTTTGATGGAGAATTCGAGGTAAGGGCCCATAAATGAAGGGGACACCTTCCTACAAATCCTCTCCCTTGTTCTTCCACGAATTTGGCTACCAATTGCTCATTAAACCTTTGATTTTGTCTCAAAATTGACCAAAAATCTGCATAAAGCACACATTAGACTTTTTGGCATGATGACTAACCCAGTTCACTCTATTAGCATAAATATAATTAAAAACATGAAATAAACTAATGAGAATGGTGGATTAAGTCACATTAGGAGGCTGAATGAGCCCATATAATTACCGATTTCTAGGGCTCATCAACCTGCAAGGACAATTTTTTTATAGTTCAATGTTCTATGTTGATTTCATGGTTTCCTATTGTTGTTTGTGCATGAGGCAATCTGCAAGGATAAATGTTTTTAGAATTCAATATTTTGAGTGCATTTAATGGTTTCCCATGAAAGTTTTTGCATGATTCTATACTACATAGGCTTAAAAAAAAAAACAAAATAGTAAGAACAATAACAATAAATGACTTGGATAGAGATCAAGCAACCTAATAAAACTAAAATACATATTGTTCAAAAATTGAAAAAAAAATGAAATACATATTGTGCAAAAACTAAAATAAATAAAATGAAATACATATTGTGCAAAAATTGAAATAAATAACCTGAATATACTATGAAATTTTCTCTGATGGTATGTATCCAGGGCTGGTGAATAGTTGGAATGTTAAAAATGTAAATTTAGCAAGGGTTGAACTTATTTTATATCTTTTTGCACTTGAATTTAATTGGTAACAAGGATTTACTTGGACTGCAATCTCCCAACGATGGGTAATTTTCTATGGTTGATCTATGTGTTTTGATATGTTTTAATGGGAAATTTAATGAGGTGGGTGTCATATATTGAACACAGTGGGTTGAATTGTTGAATAACACAACAATTATGGCTGACATACAACAAATTTTTATATGTGTAGGTATGAATGTGCATTGTGATACTTAGCTCCAATTCAGTTCAGTGGCAATTGAAGTGATGGGTACCTTGTACTCATGGATTAGACCATTTTGGGACAATTTATAGTTTTATTTGTTTTCTAGTTGGTACAATATTTTTTATACTCTTGATATATAAAAGACTATTTATGGAGAGTTGTGGGATGAGTCAAGATTTTGGGAAAATTTTGACATAACTTAAAATATATTTTCACTTAGTGTTATATATATTTGTTTAAATATTTGTTAGGATATTCCGACACATAGGATATAGTTAAGGTCAACTTGGTCTAGTATAAAGTTAGGTTAGAGTTAGGTAAAGTGTGTTTCTTTACCGTTGTACATTTTGTAACTTACAATCCGACGGTCACGATATGTAGTGATCCGACGGTTCACTCTCACCTCGGTATTACCGACACTTGATCCGTGGCTTGACACCCGATTGGTCCATGAGTTCTATTTAAAGCGCATGGAGGGTCATTGTTCGGGTAATCCGTGCATGAGAGAAGCTTATGTAAATTTTCATTCTTTGATTAATAAATTGCCTGTAGTACCCACGTTGGGACAGGCCGTGGACTGTTTCCTTCCTTGCACTCTGAGGGTTTTAACCACGTCAAAAATACTGGTGTATTGATTTGAGATCTGGTTGTGAGCGGTGTCCTTTTGGTATTCTTTCTGTGGAACTTACCCTGTAAATTCCTACATGGTATCAGAGCTTGGACCTAGGTTCGATTCCCCCAAGTTGCGTTTGAGGGGGGGTGTTGGAAGAATCACCGCACCTCTATAGAATTCATAATTTCCACCCTCGGGATCCTAGTTATTGGCTCGTAATGTTTACCGTCACCTGCAGGTTTTGGTGTAACGGCAAACCTCCACATGGTATCAGAGCTATTTGAGGGCCGCGTCCGTTGGTGATCCAAATCTGAAGCCGGTAGAACTGCATGCGGCTGTCGTTTCCTAGATCTGCTGTTTCTGACTGCTTTCGGGCCGAGAGGACTGCTCTGTTGCGTTCGGAGCATTAGTTCCAGTGAGGAACCCCTTTCGTTTCACGCGAAAAGGTTTCCAGTAGCCCTAGCTGCGTCATTTTTCAGATCGGGAGGTATACAGTGTTTTTTTTTGCAGTTTACTGTTATTTTCTCTCTGCTTATTTCGGTCTCAGTTTATTTAGCCCTTTTTTTTAACCGGATCTATACCTTTCATTTTTGCGTATGCTCTTTGCCCTGCGACTCTGTGCGATCTGGGCAAATCAGAAACAAAAAGGAAGGATTTTTCTCATGCGTATGCTCTTTTCCCTGCACCTTAGTGTGATCTCGGAAAATCAGAAACATTGAGAAAAATATTTAGTTTTTCGGCTAAAGCTAACTTTGAGATTTTTTTTAAAATTTCTAGTTTTTTGGCTAAAGCTAACTTCGAGCCGCAAGGTTCGTTTTTATTTGCATATTCGTGTTGGGTTTTGTGTTTTGTGTTTTGTAGGGAAAAAGAGCTTTCTCAAGGCAAGCACGCAAACCGAGGCCCCCCCCGCTCTCTCTCTCTCTCTCTCTCTCAAATTTTTTGTATAGATCAATTGGTTCAAAGCTATTTTAAGAGAGTAGAGGTCTTGGGTTCAAGTCTCCATTTTGTGGGGGCGGATTTTTTCATTCCCGCACATTCTTCAACAATTATTTTTCAAAAAGCCATAACTTCTTCATCCGGAAGCCTTTTTCAGAGCCGTTTTTTTTAAAACCGCCTATTTTTTCGAGATCTATCCATTGGAACACCTACTTTCAGCATCTTCAGCTCCAGTTTTTTTTTAAAATGGAAAGCCCATGCCAAATCATTCTTGACAGCACTAACTACTTCCAATGGGTAGCCTACATCGAAGATTTACTTAGAAGTAAAGGTCTCTTCAGAATAGCCACAGACCAAGAGAAGAAACCAAAAGATGAAGACAAGGCGGAAAAATGGGAAAATAGACAAGATCAAGCACGTGGTTTGATAGGGATGTCTATTTCTCCTGATCTTAGATTCCACATTGCAGAACTTGAGACTCCTCATGAAGCATTAGAAAAACTTGCTAAAGTTTTTGGGATTAAAAATGAAATTAGAGCCCATCAACTTGAAAATGAGCTGCTTACTTTGGATCCTAATAATTTTTCTTGCATTGAAGATTTCTTGTCCAAATTCAAGAACCTTAGATATCTCTTGGAAGGTGTTAAAGTTAAGAAAGAAGATGGTAACCTTATTTATTCCATCCTTACTAAGTTGGGACCAGCCTACTCTGTATTTGTTTCCACTTTCCATTCTACAAGAGAAGCTTTCATTTGTCAAGGACAAGACTACAAGCCCCCTTCCTTTGACTCCTTTTGTGATTCCTTAATAAGAGAACAAGAAAAACTCTTACACCTTGGTCTTCTTAATCTTGGAAACTCTTCCACGAAAGCGTTAGCCGCCCAGCAGCAACCAAATTCAAAGAATCCTAAGAAGTCATATCCTCAAAAGAATGGTCCTAAACCATTTCAGCCTCAAAATGAAAGATCATTTCAGCAAAATGATAAGACCAATAAAAACAAATGGAAGAAGACTGATAGACATTGTAACTTTTGTAATCGAGATGGCCACTTAGAATCTAAATGCTTTAAGAAGATGGAAGCCTTGGAAGCCGCAATGAAGAAACATAACATCCATGTGGAGCCTACTTCAACTTCAACTTCCGGAATGGCACTTTCTGCATCTCATTGTCAATCATCTCAGTCTGGTTATGCATTAAATGTATCTTCTTCTTCTTCTCATTCTCATGAGTGGCTCATTGATTCTGGAGCCTCTTGTCACATGGCCAAAAACCAAGCCATGTTTTCTTCTTTAAATGATTGTAACACCAAAAATATATATATTGGTGATGATAGATCTCTTAATGTTGTAGGGACTGGAACTGTTCATCTAGACAATGGTCAGTTTAATGATGTATTATGTGTTCCAACCTTATCCTGCAACCTTCTATCTGTCTATCAGATAACTCATTCAGGTGAAGGTAAAATTGTTGAATTTTCACCTCATGATGTTGTAATCAAGGATCTAAAAGATCCTAAACAGATTCTAGCTACTGGTCTTGCTGATGATTCCAAAAGGTTGTATAAGTTTCACAACTTTGGGTCATCCAATCTTCCCTCAGTATTTGTTGCTCATAATGATGAAGTGAGCAAACTTTGGCATGAGCGATTTGGTCACTTAAACTATCGCTCCCTTCAGCATCTATGTAAAGAAAATATGGTGACAGGTCTTCCTATGGTATCTTGCAGAGATGGTGTTTGTTCCGGATGTGTACTCGGAAAACATCATCGGGACAGTTTTGACAAACGTGCCTCTTGGCACGCCTCAGCCCCTTTACAGCTTGTGCACAGTGATTTATGTGGTCCTCTTCCTGTTGCTTCATTCTCTGGCTGCAAGTACTTCTTAACTTTCATTGATGATTTCTCCAGACGCACTTGGGTATACTTCTTAAAACTCAAGAGCGAAGTATTTACCACTTTTTTGGCCTTCAAAGCATTTGTTGAAAAACAATCTGGACATCAAATTCTTAAGCTAAGAACTGATAATGGTGGAGAATATGTTAAAAACACATTCATCAACTTTTGCACCGAAAATGGAATTCAAATGCAACATACTGTTCCATACACTCCACAACAAAATGGTGTAGCTGAAAGGAAAAATCGCACCTTAAAGGAAATGGCTAATTGTATGCTGCAATCTAAAGGACTCAGTCTTAGTTTTTGGGCCGAAGCAATTAATTGTGCAAATTATATAATCAATCGCACTCCTACTAAGGTTCTAGAGAATATCACTCCAGAAGAAGCTTGGAGTTCCATTAAACCAGATGTAAGTCACTTTCGTGTGTTTGGAAGTGAAGCATGGGCCCATATTCCAGATGAAAAGCATAAAGCTTTAGAACCTAAGAGTGAGAAATGTACTTTTGTTGGATATTCTGAAGATGTAAAAGGTTATAGACTTATTCCATTTAAGTCCAAAAATGTTATCATTAGAAGAGATGTAAAATTTGATGAAAATAAATCGGCCTGCGAGCCTAGTCCGGCGGATGTGCCACCTCTTCCTATCTCTTCTATCTTTGAAAACATTTCTTCTTCAGATGATGAAAGCGAGGATGATAATCCTCCCCCACCTTCTCAGGATCCTCAACTTCCAAGATGGGTCCGTGCTACTCGGGATGCAGCAGGTGATCTTGCCGGTGATCCTACAGATCAGCGACGTACACGTTCTCAGTTTGAAAGAGCCTCTTCTTTACTGGCTCAAGCTCCAGTAAATCATGATCCTGACACTTTTGCAGAAGCTTCAGGCCATCCACATTGGGAAGCAGCTATGAATGAAGAATATCATTCATTGATGACAAATGATACATGGGATCTTGTTCCTCTACCAAAGGGACGCAAACTTGTTAGATGTAAATGGGTTTACAGAACCAAGTATGGACCAGATGGGAAAGTTGATAAACATAAAGCTCGTCTCGTTGCTAAGGGCTTTTCACAGGTTGAAGGCATTGACTACACTGAAACCTTTTCTCCTGTTGCCAAAATGAACTCTATCCGCCTTGTTCTTTCCCTTGCTGCCTCTTTAAAATGGGAAGTCCATCAGATGGATGTTAAATTTGCCTTCTTGCATGGGGACTTGCAGGAAGAAATCTATATGGAACAACCCATTGGCTTCATACAAACAGACTCCAGCCTTGTTTTTCGACTTAAGAAATCCCTTTATGGCCTCAAGCAAGCTCCTCGGGCTTGGTATGCCAAAATGGATAGCTTTCTTTTAGAATCTGGCTTTTCTAGGTGTCATTCTGACAATACTGTCTACACCAAGAAAGTGGGAAACTCTCTTATCATCCTTGTTCTTTATGTTGATGATCTTATTCTTACTGGTAGTGATCCCAACCTTATAAACCATGTGAAGTCCAGCCTTAAAAAGAAATTTGAAATGACAGACTTAGGACATTTACACTATTTTCTCGGTCTTCAAGTCTTGCAATCCCAAGAGGGTATTTTCCTTTCCCAGTCCAAGTATGCTTGTGATATTCTTCGTCATTTTCACATGGAAGACTGTAAGCCAGCCCCTTCTCCCTTTCAGTCTGGAGTCAAACTTTCAGTCTCTTGTACTTCTCCTGAAGTTGATGCTACCTTATACCGTCAACTTGTCGGAAAACTCTTGTATTTAACCCATACTCGTCCTGATCTTTCCTTTGCTGTTGGCCTTGTTGCTCGTTTTATGCAAAACCCCCGTGAAAGTCATTGGAAAGCAGCTAAAAGAATACTTCGTTATGTTCGAGGTACAGTACAGTTTGGGATTCATTACAGTGCCAAAGCAGCTCCTCTGTTAGTTGGTTTCACTGATTCTGATTGGGCTGGTGACCCTGATGATCGGAAGTCTACTGCCGGTTATGTCTTCACTCTTGGTTCAGGACCTATTACATGGGCTTGTAAGAAACAGGCTGCCATTTCTCTTTCGTCAGCAGAAGCAGAGTATCGTGGTGCCGTGGAAGCTAGTAAGGAAGCCTTGTGGCTTCGTCAGATCCTATCAGAGTTTAGCTTTGAGCAGCAGCATTCAACCACACTTTGGTGTGATAATCAAAGTGCCATTCAGCTATGCAAAGATCCAGTCCAGCATCAGCGCAGCAAACACATTGAACTACACATGCACTTCATCAGAAAGCTCATTCATGACCATGTTCTTGAAGTGCAATATTGTCCAACAGATGATCAGGTTGCAGACATCTTCACAAAGGCTCTCACAGAGGCGAAGTTCACTAAACTTCGATATATGCTTGGAGTTTAGGAAGTTGTCACTAAGGGGGGATAGGCTCTAGTGCCTCCTTCCTTCTCCTATTGTGTCATATTTGTAAATCCTTCAATCCTATCCCAAGTTGTTCTTAAGGGGGGATGTTAGGATATTCCGACACATAGGATATAGTTAAGTTCAACTTCGTCTAGTATAAAGTTAGGTTAGAGTTAGGTAAAGTGTGTTTCTTTACCGTTGTACATTATGTAACTTACAATCCGACGGTCACGATATGTAGTGATCCGACGGTTCACTGTCACCTCGGTATTACCGACACTTGATCCGTGGCTTGACACCCGATTGGTCCATGAGTTCTATTTAAAGCGCATGGAGGGTCATTGTTCGGGTAATCCGTGCATGAGAGAAGCTTATGTAAATTTTCATTCTTTGATTAATAAATTGCCTGTAGTACCCACGTTGGGACAGGCCGTGGACTGTTTCCCTCCTTGCACTCTGAGGGTTTTAACCACGTCAAAAATACTGGTGTATTGATTTGAGATCTGGTTGTGAGCGGTGTCCTTTTGGTATTCTTTCTGTGGAACTTACCCTGTAAATTCCTACAATATTGGTTTCACATGTGTCAATTTTTTGGTGGCTTGGTGGGACTAGTACTATAACAACTACAGGTCCATGCACAACATTAGACATCTCTCCCCTACTATTTTTTAGTTACAATATGTATGTCAAGAATAACAAATATATTTGAGAAGAAAAGGATAACAAATAAATTTGAGAAGCAAAATCATAAATATAACTAATTATTTTTTAGCTACTTAAGAATTTCATTATATTTAGAGCCACAACTTAGTATGAGGGACATGTGTAAATTCCCCTCCTCAATCTTGGGTAGACACTTCTCTTTTAAAATAAAAATAAAAAAATTCTCTACATAAGAGAGAAATATAGGTTATAATAATAAAAACTAAAATGAATGTGCATATTTTGTTACTTTTAATTAAAAACATTATAAAACATCAATAATTATATTCTCACTTTATTTCTCCTTTATTGATATTAGAAAAATATTTAAAAAATATGTGTTAAAAACATTTCACTCTCACTTTTAAGTATAAATAAACTAGCAATTGCACCAAATGTTGCAATGGAAACGTCGTAAGTCGGTAAAATATGAAAAAAATCATAGATGAAGAGTGATTCCTCGCCATAGAAGTAGATTCTTCAAGGGAACACCCACCTCTGTTTTAGAGTAAATTTTTGTGTATCCTTCGGAAGCAACAATTTTAACTAGACATTTCCCATTGGTTCAGCTTCCAAAATCATATCATTGTAGTATTTGATTCCCCAAAACAATTCATTGTCATCTGTAAAGGCACCGTCAAAGACATAAATAAGACTAGGGATATCTTAAATTATTAACATTTAAATGAAAAATTGATAAGGTGTTGTCAGAAACAGTGAAGTGGGAAAACATAGGTGAAAAGGATTGAGCTACTTACGAAGAGATGCATATGGATCAAGTGACTTGTAGTTGAAGCTGTAAATATGGGTCAAGTTGTTGAAGTTTGGATGTTGAGTAACAATATTCCAAACACTGTAATTCATCATGTAATTGAAGTTTGTGATAGGATTTTCACTCTCCAATACTCTTTGTAGTTGAGCTTTACATGCCAATGTATTTTAATTAGGAACATGTGAAAAGTGAATTGTACAAGAGGAGATGTATTGCTATTAGTGGGTGTTTGTACACCCATAATCGTTAGATTTGGGGAATATCTCTTGCAATGAATTGAAAGTTCATGAGCTTTATATTGTGTCAATTAATTCAATTAATAAAGAAACAAAATGAATAGGACTCTACCAAAGTGGATAGGTTTGAAAGACTCAATACAAGCTCCAGGAGAGGTGAGATTGGTGTGGTAGCAACTAGAGAATGTAGGGAAAGAGACAATAGTGTCATATTTGTGACACAACAATGGAGATTCCTCTCACCTAGAAACTATCTATATATATATATATATATATATATATATATATATATATATAGATATATATATATCACCTTCCAGGTAAATACAACAAAAAACAATTCATCACATTAAATTGATTTCATAGGAACTTTAAATTCAAATTGATCCAACCTTCATTAATGAATTAATCTAGCCAACATTATTAATCACTAAACCATAAAACAAGGAATGGCCACAATTGAGTTTTTCTCAAATTGTCAATTACACATAAGCTGGGGTTTTCCTTTTTAAGGCACAGAGAGATAAAATATTGGATTTTTACTAGTTACTATAATTTGGGACATTAGTTTGGAGTGCATTCAACATTGCCACTAAAATTCTACGAGAAAAATCATAAACTTCAACGGCAAATCACATGGGAATGAACCACCAAGATCTTCAATTTACAATATGAACATGGGAATGGGCAACCGCGTTTTTCATCTTTGGGCAACCAGCATCATATCATCCACATACAAGACCAGATAAAGAACACAGTCACCAATTAATTTAAAATACACACAGTGATCTACTTTGCTTCTAGTGAAGCCAAGTCCCCATATAAATGTATCAAAATTTTGATACCACATCCTTGGTGACTGTTTTAACCCATACAAATACTTCTTTAACTTGCATACCAGTTCTTTCTTACCCTTCACCACAAATCCTTTAGGTTGCCTCATGTAGATCTCCTCTTCCAGATCCCCGTGAAGAAATGTTGTCTTCACATCCATCTGTTCTACCACAAAATCAAAAGTAGCAGTAATAGATAAAAGTAATCTAATAGAAGTTACCTTGGCAACATGAGAAAAAATATCACCAAAATCAATTCCCGACGGCTAGGAATAACCTTTTTCTACCAACCAATCTTTGTATTTCTCCACCTTTTGTTCTGCATTTTTCTTCTTCTTGAACACCCATTTGTTGCCAATGGGTTTCCTTCCATCTGGAAACTCCACCAGATCCCAAGCCTCATTTCTGTGTAAAGATGCCATTTCATCAACCATGGCCTCTTCCCAGAGTTTTCCATCCTCTGAATCTACTGCTTCCTTCACAATTCTGGGATCATCATCAGTAATAGATAAAGCAAAATGTGAATAGAATGTAGATGGACTATACCTTTCTGGCTCCCTTCTTTCTCGAACTGATCTTCTCACACCTAGAGTTTGTGGCTCTTCCCCTTTTTTGATTACTCCTCTGTTGTAGAGTCTGATTCTTCCTCCTTTAGCTCAAACTCTATCTTCTAAGGTTCCTTTGGTTGGACTTCATGTTTAATAACATCTTTTACCTTTCTGAACACCACATCTTGGCTGTACACAACCTTCCTTATTTCTAGGTTCCAAGGCTTATAACCATCTAAACCATCCTTATACCTAATAAAGATGCACATTTTAGATTTACTATCCAACGTGGTTGGCTTCTCCTTTGGAACATGTACATATGCATCACATCCAAATACCCTTAGATGTGAAAGAGAGGGTTTCTTACCAGTCCATACCTCTTGTGGAGTCTTATCCTCCAACGCTAATGAAGGTGATTTGTTGACCATGTAACATGTTCTCTCCACCACCTCTGCCCAGAATTCATGTCCTAACCCGGCACCACTAAACATGTTTCTTGCCCTTTCCATCAAATGTCTTGTTCATTCTTTCTGCAACTCCATTTTTCTTTGGTGTGTATGGAGTAGTCTTCTACCGTGCTATACAACACTTCTTAAAGAATTCTTCAAATTCCTTACTGCAAAAATCTCCACTGTTATTTGTCCTCAGCACCTTTATCTTCTTCTTTGTTTGGTTTTCTACCAGAGCCTTAAATTCTTTAAACCTATCAAAGACTTCAAATTTCTTCTTAAGGAAATATATCTATGTATTCCTTGAGAAGTCATCTATAAAGGATACATAGTACATAGACTTACCCGGCGATGGAACCTTCACAAGTCCAAACACATCACTATGCACAAGATCTAATATATGTTTCGCCCTCTTACCACCAGAAGGGAAACTCACCCGATTCTGCTTCCCATATACAGAATTTTCCCTGAAATCAAAATCTAGAGAGCTCATACCTTCTACCATACCTTTACCTTGAAGTATTCGAAGGCCCTTCTCTCCAATATGTCCAAACCTTTGATGCCACAACATGGTCTTCTCTCCAAAGACCACTAGATTTTCTGCTCCACTTTCAGGAACCACTGAACTGTTGCACCCATCAACAACAATGCTACCTTGCATCTTGTACAAAGTTCCAATTGGAACTCCCCGCATCAATAGCAATTTCCCTCGAAGCATCTTGCAGGTATCCTTCTCGAACACTACTTTTACACCTGTATCATCTAGCTTTCTTACAGAAATCATATTTCTAGCTAATGCAGGAATATGCAGAACATTCGGAAGTGTTCTAGCCCTTCCACCTTGCAACTTCAACTTTATTTTTCTATGACCAATGATTCTATCCTTCCTATCATCCCCCAAAGAAGACATCACCATGATCATGTTTCTCATACTCACAGAACCACTCTCTATGGGGAGTGAAGTGAAAGAATGCACCTGAGTCAATCAACCATGCCTCATGATCTACATGTGTACTTGAAGAAGCCAAGTACACATCCCCACCTTCATCTGAGGTGGTTTTCGCCTATGTAGAAGGATCATCATTACATCCCTTTCCTTTATTAGGAGGTTTAGATTTACAGTCCCTTTTGTAGTGCCCTTCCTTTCTGCATTTCCAGCACACCACCTCTACAGGTTTTCCTGGAGATTTAGATCTCCCTCTAGATTTAGACCTCTCACTCGACGACTTATTTTTGTTTCTATTCTGGGACCTTCCTCGTACAAACAAGGCATCACTGTTTTGGCTCTCCATATTTTTCCGTCTCATTTCCTCCGTCAGCAAGGATGAGACTATTTCATCAAACTCCAAGGCAGTTGCATTGCTACCTATTGCAATAACTAGAGTATCCCACGAATCTGGTAGAGAACACAACAAACTGATGCACTTATCTTCATTTGAAATTTTAACATTAATAGATGATAACTGACTTACCACAGTATTAAATGCATTCAGATGCTCATCGCCGAGTCTCCATCTTTCATCCTTAGGTTATACAGCTTTTTCCGTAGGAATAGTTTATTCACTAGAGACTTAGATTGGTACAAAGTCCCTAACTTGTCCCATAAAACCTTCGTCGTAGCTTCCCCTAATACATTCAACAATACTGAATCTAAGACACACAATCGTATTGTGCTCTTTACCTTCCGATCCAACTTCTTCCATTCTTCATCGGACACTCCCGTTGGTTTAGTACCCGGATGTACCGTGATCCACTGATCTTTATCCACCAACAAATCCTCCATATTGAGTTTCCACAACTCAAAACTCTTACGATTAAATTTATTAATCTCTATATTTCCACTACTCGTCATCTTCTTTCACCACCAGAATCGATCTCGCGGATCTCCCACTGAATAGGGTCTATCACAGGCCCGAGCGAAATCCCTCGGCAACAAAGGCGTCCCCTTGAAGCCAAAACAACTCTGATACCAAATGTAGGTTTTAACCCCATACAAAAATTACCTACATACGAATTCTAAAACACAGAAAATAAACAATGCGAGCGCTTAACACACAAAACGCATATACACAAAGATTTTCCCCTGGTTCCCAAACTGGGACTACTATCTTGATTTTTCATAATATTCCTTTCAATGTTACAATACATATTTATACATGTCGAAGCATTCAATACCATGGAATAAAAACCATCGCATCCAGAACCATGGACCGAAAACCATCACGTCCAAAACCATGTGCAAAAAACATGCACAAAGCCATAGGTAGCTCTGCCCAACCTAATATAGGGTCCAAAACAAAAAATTTATGGAGCGCTGCCCCATACCCCATAGAGTGGGGTTACCTACACCCCTGAAACTCGCTATGAATCCCCCCACTACGCAATTGACACATCAAAAGGGGGACTCTTCCCCCCTTCTAATCCCCCAGTTAACTATGTGGGCTAGTCATGGAAATAATATAACACAACCCAAAAATCCCTATTTGGGCGTCTGGTGCCATGCCTACTATAGGTCGTTCATTACTAACTCGACCTCCTAACAGGATGTTACCTCAATCCTGGTGCATCCCACCATTCTGAACCCTTTTGTATCATCTGTCCTAGTGACCTATCCGGTTCAACCGAGAGTCTCGAAGAATGTCTCTGTCAATTCTTCAATCCCTCCAATAAGTGGCCAAGCTATGCCACCATCTTGGTGGAAGAATTTGAGTGTTTCCATTATGTCAAGCGCCACCAATGTGAGTTGCTCATAGGCTCACATGGTTGCTATGAACCAACCTTCTTCTAGCATTATTCAAAACCTTGCTAGTACTACTAGGTCGAACCATGTCCAGTACCAGTAGGTTTAGAATCCCGTTGGTCCACCTGAGTCAAGCGATTTCTAGTCTCAGTAACCTTATAAGGCTCAGGTTCAATACCAAACTCCTTACTTTCCATATGGTTCTCAAGGAATGGTCAATATGTCATACATTCTTCAGTCTGGGTAGTATGTTCAGCCTCGCTCATCCACTTTTCACAGTGGCTATGGCCAGATTCAGTTCAAAAATTTTCTGGGCACTGTTTGAGTACCCTTGAAAAAGAAAGGATATCCTCTACAGCAACAAGGGAAACATTTGTTGTAGCAAGGGCCATCCATGCAATAGCAAGGGCAGATGATACCACAATAAGGTCAACTGCAACAACCGCAGGGGAAACCCTTGCAAAAGTTGTAGCCAACCATGCAATAGTAGATCTAATATGCTTCAAAAAACTCTCAGCCTATGTCTTCCCAAGGCCAACCTCTGTAGCTAGAGGGACAGGATTTGAAACTGCAAGGTCAACCCTTGCAGCAGAAGAGCCGCCCCGGGCAGCAACAACCCTTATATACAACAAAGTCAACCAATGCAAGGACAAGGCTAGGGTCAAGTCCTGCAACAGTAGGCCTGAAATTCTAATGTCCTAGGTCAGTAGGTACAAAATTCTTTTGGCCAAGGGAAGCAGGTACAAAATCCCTATGTCTAAGGGCAACAAGTGTACAATACTTATGCCCAAGCGTAACAGGTCCAAAATCCTCTTGTTCAGGCACAGCAGGTTCAAAACCTGTATATCCAGGGACAACAGGTACAATATCCATATGTCCAAGGTCAACAAGCTCAACAACCATTTAACCTGTATGTTGCTTATAAAAAACCTATGGTTGGACAATTCCCAGGTGTTCAAGGTCAAAGTCCTCCCTATGGCCAAGGTAACGCACAATGGGGGTAGAATCAAATGCCATATGGCCAAAATCCCCCACTATGGGGCCAAAATCCATACCAGTAGCAATGGGCTCCTCCAGTTGGACAACTTACTAACCTCCAATGCCTTTTAATACACGATTTCCATTCTTGGCCACACTAGAGTTGTCAAATGTGTCTCTGCTTATGAATGATAAAATTCTTCATTCACCATACTGGCCTCCGATTAAATCCAAGATCCCGAGCGATTGTCCTAAGTTTGATGGGAAAGCAAATGGATATCCTCAAGCCCATGTGATGACATATCACCTCTGGTGCTCTTTCAATTCTTACGTTGACGATTCTATTCATCCCCGTCTTTTCCAATGAACCCTCACAGTCATTGCAGTGAAGTGGTACATCGAGCTTCCTTGAAGTACTTACCATGAATTTAACTCTCTAACCATGGCTTTCCTCCCGCATTTCTAGTTTTCAGTTCACTATGAAACTGGAACCTATTTTCTCACGTCACTTAAGAAAGTTACTACAACAAACATCTCTGATCACATCCATGAATGGATACGTAGACGTCGCGTGATCAAATTCGAGATTTCTGATTAGCTTCTCACCAAATGGTTCACTAAGTCATTCGTAGCTCCAATTGCTCACGATATATCTATGGGTGGATGCGTTACTGAAAGACAAGCCATTTCTCATGCTCAGTACTTAGATCTCGTTTACTCTCAGTCTGGCACATTATATGAGTTATTACCTGATGCTCCACAACCATCATCTGATCCCATGACATCAAAGTCACAGGCTACACCTCCTGTTGATGGAGTGATTGGTTCAATGTCTCAGACCCCTACTAAATCCTCTTCCAAACAGAAGTCGGTCTCAAACGCTGCTTCTAATAGTTCTTCACCGAATCCACCTGGCCCTGGTAAAACATCAGAGGTCCATGCTGTCCAAGCTACCACAATGGATAATCCTAGAAAGGTAAGAAGAAAGGAAAATAGAAGCCTAATTATCTGTGCCTCATTTGCGAGGAGGATCACTATACCAAGGATTGTCCCTGATGATCCGAAGTTAGTCGTTTACTCAAAGGGACCCTAGCTATCCTGAAAGAGCCATTTCCATCTCAAGAGACTCAAATTGTAGACCAACCTCAATCATCTGCTACCTTAGGATCTCAAGTGTTCATGATGAGAATGCCTATTAATGTGGCTACTAGATCCAAAGATTACCAAACTCCTGCTTTGCCTGTTGCGAAAGAAAAGGAGACCACCCCTTCTTCTTCTACCTAAAGCTCTGGCCCTCCTCATATAGAGTGCCCTAACCCTGATTCCGCTATTCGACCATGCTCTCGAGGTGTGCTACGAAAATCCTCGTATAATCCCAATGCTCGAGCTACTCAGCAGTATAATATTGTTCAGGAATTGGCTCAGTCACCATCAGCTATGTCGACTCTCGAGGTGCTCTAAAGCTGTCCGTCAAAACAAAAATCTTTGATGTCAGCTATTGGGGGTATTGATCCTACCAATTCCAATTTGATATGTTTTGATCTAGAGAACCATGTTCCACGCCTACCTCATCAGATTTCCTTCCTCATTAAGGTAATCATCAATGAGAATACCATCCACAGGACTGTGATCGATGAAGGTGCTTCCACTTGCATCATGTCAATCGCTTAGTGGAAGGCCATTGGTTCTCCTACTTTGAACCAATCCCTAAACACTTTCGATTTTTTCGATTGGCATGATTCGTTGCCCTTCAGTGTCTTACCTAACCTTGTCATTACTTTGGAGGACGAGACAATACAAGTCGAGGTAGAGATTGTTAACCATAATCTCAATTATAATATTCTACTCGACCAAAGTTGGACCCATGCCATGCATGTTGTATCCTCTTCCCTATTCCACGTGATTCATCTTCCCCATCAAGGGAAGATTGTCACTATCGACAAGGTGTCCTTCTTTTCCTCTTCCTCCCTAGATGGAAATGTTTCGTATGTCAAGCACACTGGTGCTCCCTATGAGAGTGTGGGGGTAGGTCTTTTCAAATATTTTGCCTTGATGGGAATTTTTCTGCTCCCACCTCCTCATGTTGCCTTTGTCAATATGATCTCAATCAAATCTAATCCTTGGGTCATACCTTCACTAGATATTTTTGATACCTGGGGCGAGGTTATGCCACTTAGTCCCGCTGAAATCAATTACCTAGATATTGTTTCGGCCTCAAGTTCTGTATCCTCTGATTCTTCTGTTCCGAGGACTTCTCTAGATATGTATTCTCAATCCCCATGGCTTGGCACTTTGAAATCTCCTAATACCTTAGCTGAGACCTTTCTTGCTAATGAAAGTATTATGGAATTAATATCTCTCAAGGAACCACCTTCAAATGGTACTCATGATCGTTCCTCATTCTTGCCTTGCCCGACGTTCATGTCTAGTGGTCTCAAAGAGTTTTCTTCTCAGTTTCATTCCCTCCCACATCTGCGACCGATCTTGACTCATGAAGTATGGTCGTAAGGAAAATCGTGTAATATTACCCCAATGATGCCAATTGATATTTCTATCAAGCATGGTATCTGTTTAGTCAATTTAGTGTGATCTAAATTGCTATTTAAAATGTCAATCCGGGGTTCGTAAACTGATGAAGTGAAGTGTACTATATGTACTAGATAACCATTTCCTTAATCTTTTGTCGTTTTTGAGTTTTGAGTTTATTTTTGGATTTATCTTTCCCTAATGTGTGATGGTGAAAATGAAAGTGAAGTATGAAGTATGGATGGTGATGGTGGTTTCTACAGTGATTTTCTCAAACTTGAAAGTGCTCAAGAAGAAAGCTTTAAAACAACTAAACTGAAATCAATTCTTAAGAGAAAGTAAATGCATCAAACAGTGAACTAATGACAATGGCCCAGTATCCTTGCTGCTGAATGAAAAAAAAGTAAAAACTGAACTTAAAGCAACACAAACCAAAAGCAAAGCAACTAATTCACACTACTTAAACACTTCAGATCCTTTACCCTTCAGCTCAATCTACCTTGTGGGAAGTAATCATGAATAAGTCAAGCAATATGCTATCTAAATGGCAAGAAATTAAATTGCATAAAAGAAACTAGTCACACTACTTTAACTCTTCTGGTCCTTTACCCTTCAGCTCAATCTACCTTGTGGGAAGCAACCAGAAATAAGTTTAAGCAATATGATAACTAAATTGCAAGAAATTAAATTGCAGAAAGGAAACTAATCACACTACTTCAACTCTTCTGATCCTTTACCCTTCAGCTCAATCTACCTTGTGGGAAGCAATCATGAATAAGTTTAAGCAATATGATAACTAAATCACACTACAGTTAGTAATATTCTGATTTCTTGCTAATAGAGTCACTTCACTATAGAAAGAAACCATAAATTGATGAGCAGTATGATATGTAAAAAAATAAATAAGCAAATCACAATCTTGAAAAGACAGTACTGAAATTAAACTTCAGAAAATGAAAGTTAGCAGGAAGGACAAGATGATCTCATATGTCAATAGTTATCAAAAAGATGAAAATTTGCCTGGGCTGCCTAAGAAAACCTGCGGAAAAACACTGATTAGTTGACAGTTATAAGAAAACAGAGGTGAAAATATAAACAGCAGTGAGTTAAGAAACATCAAACAGTGTGTTATGTACAAGCTAGTGATACAAGAACATAATAAAACCAAATGAAAACTTTACAAGGCTTCAGCGCGTAGGGGCCCTCTGCCACTTCAGCCGGTCAACAAGTAGTCACATGAATAAACTCAGAAAAGTCTTCTCATATATTAAAATAGCAACATATATAAACAGTGGGGTGATAACACAACAGATCAGAATTTACATATCCAAAAAGCTCCTTTACAGCGTTCATCGACGCGTTATTTATAATGACAAAATGATGAAACTAACTAACTAACTCCTACACTATTGACTATGTTGCCAAAGACACGTAGATCCCTTCAGCCGAGTTCTGGCATAACTGTCATCATGTCTATTAAATCTCCGGAGTGGTAGCTGTTAGATTCAAGTTACAGAAGTGATCTCCAGGTGTGCCGGTGTCTTCGTGAGCTGAGGACTGTGCCACGTAACGTTCACGTGCTCAAAACAAAGACGTGCCACCGTTGAACTCCTTGGTTGGCTTTTCCTTTGACCTTCGTTGACCGTTACCTTCCATGGATGATTTGGCTGATTTGAAGGGACACGTTCCATGTATCTGTCACCTGGAGCTTGTCCATGTGGCTCGTTTCTTCATAGGACACATGTAGCACAGCTTTTAACAAAATAGCTGTGGAATCCTGTGCTGGCTACGGAAACCCGTGCTGTCAGTTTCCGCAGCTGCATGAACAAAAAATCTAAACCAAACAACAATCATAAGCATAGTCAGAAAACCATGTAAAAATCTCTTTTTAAACTACAATGCAATGATTTAATAGCTGGGTGGATGAAATAAGTGGAAAAAGGAAGGCTGAGAGGGTGTATAGGAAGGTGCAGGTTTGAGGCTCAACATACCCCCACTGTGAAGGTGTTGCATGTCCTCATGCAACCAAAATTGAGTTATTTCCCTCTAATCCATATGTTCTGATGCTTCTACAAGGACATCTACCCCTCTTTTCTTCTTCCTTGATGCTAACATCATTCTTGGCTTCCTGACTAGGCATTTGAACTTGAGGTTAATCAATGCTCTGTTTAACTTTTTGCACTTCTTCTTCAGTTTTCTGTTTTTCTTTTGCCACAGTCCTAAATGGAGCATAGTGTTATCATGGACAATCTTGTCTACTTTACTCTTCTCTTTGAGTGCTTCATTTTCTTGTATGATATGCCTATTTAGGACTTCTAACTCAAATATTTCCTGTTTCAAAGACTGAACTTGTGCATCAGGTGGCAGAGAGGTACTTGGTCCTGCAGGTGATTTTTCTAAGGTTTCCAGGTAATTGTATGCCTCTTGCTGATTAGAATCTACCTCAGGTGTCTTTCTCGGCCTAAACTCAAAATCTGGTGGAGGAGGACTACTCTCTCTTTCTGGCCGAAAAGGGCTTTCCTCACGTGGAGGACTTGACTCAATGCTTGGCTGAGTTGGAGATTTCTCAAGTGTCTCTTCATCTAAATCAATAAAGTGAGACTGTTTTTCTTTGGTTTTATTCCCCTTCCCTTTTAGCCTAGTGCGCCTTCTTAAGTATGAACTAGTACTCTTCTCTTGTGCACTCTGTTTTTCTTTTTGCTTTTTCTTGGCTATGGCAGCGGCTTGAAGATCTATTAATCTTTCCGAAAGAGGTTGATAATCCTCTTCTATGGATTGCTCAGGGGATGGATAGACTTCTTGGATGGTTCTTTTGCCTTTTTCCTTCTTCTGTTTCTTACTTCTAGCTCTATCTTCTTTTTCTTTTTGGACTGTTTCTTGAATTTCTATTATAGGGGAGTCTTGGATTGTAATGTTCTTTTCTTTCCTCCTACTTTTCCTTGGAATCTTTCATGGACTGCTTCCAGAGACCTCAGACGGCTCTTGGAAGTAGTTTCTTGTCAAGAATTGCCCCCAAGTATCCTTAGTTTTCTTCAACTGATCCTCAATAAGAATTTTTATGAGCCCATGATGGTAGAGATGAGGTTCAATATTGCCTACATGTTTTTGAACTGTAAAACTCATCTTTTTCAAACTTGATAGCAGAAAATGAGGCAAATTAAGGGTGTGACCGTCTATGAAATTCATCATCAGTCTAACATGATACATATACATAGAGCCAAAATGACCTTCACACGTGATAAATTTCTGGATGACTAATAGTAGACTAGACCATTCCTCTTTTAATACATGAACAGGGATGCCTCTTGTAAATACGGTTGTATCCATACCTTGGTTTTGTAGCATGGTTCTCCATATTTGATCGTCCACACTTCTATTTTTAAACCACCTTTCACCCTCTTGAGGTAGGCCCGTGGCAGCTGCTACTGTGGCCTCGGTCACTGTGAATTTCAAGTCTCCAACCTCCACTGTTTGTCCATTAAAGGACCTTGCAAAAGCTTTGGTCACCTCCTTGTTATAGCCTTTAAACTTCTGGATAAATTGTAGCCATCTGACTTTCTTCAGCAATTCCTTAACTTGAGGATAACCCTCCAAGTATTTTGGTCCTTCCGGCTCAGCTCTCAGTAATTTTCCCATCCTCTGTTTTAAATTCCACTGAGAGTTCTTCTGTGTGTGAGGGTTAAGGGAAAAAATAGCTCTGTTACAGGGTTTAGGATAAACTGTAATGACTGTAGTCAGGGTTTAGGATGACTGTAGTGACTGCAATCGGGGTTTAGAGCAAACTGTAGTGACTGCAGTCAGAAATAGAGAACAGTGAATGGAAATACCCGAATTACGGGAAGAACAGTGGGTGAGCAGTGGTAAACGAGTTCATAAAATGAAATTTGGATGCATGCAAGGAGTATGGTATAAGTGGAGTATGAGTGGAGTGATAAGTGAGTGGAGTAACAGCAACATTCTTTCGAGTCGGATGACTGTGTATGAGATTTTACACGTCTCAACAGACGGCTGCGCAAATTACAGCTGGGAAGAGCCATAACACAATAGGTCACGTATCAAGAGTACGGGTAATAACTAGAAGTGCAGTCATACTTGAGTTCAAACTCGGAGTAATCATGAGACCATTAGGGAAATGAATGCGAGGTGTGTGGAGTGATATCACGGAATAAGAGTGATAGTGGGCTAATATATCAAATCATTGCACATAGGAGAACCTGTTATGGTTTAATGACTATACGTAATTATGACTTGAATTGTTATTTGATAAAGATTTTTGATCATACCTTTAGAAACTTTGTCAATTCTTGCTCAAGGCTTCTAACCAGTTGCTCTTCTTTGATATCTTGGAGATGCCCCATGTCTTTAGCTCAATTACATCCGCATTTCATGATTATGGCACTAACAATTGATTGTATTTTTGAAAACAGAGTGATGCTGGCTGCGGAAATCGTTTCTGGCTGCGGAAACTGCTTCTGGCTGCGGAAACGGCTTCCCAGCTGCGGAAACTGAGACAGCACCCCCTTGTCTACACAAAGATAGTTAGAGAAGAACTAACCGAATGAAGGTAGTCCTGAAAGGGGTTTTTATTAATGAAATGAAATGAAATGAGTGGAATGAAGTGAAAATGAAGTGGAATGAAGTGAAATGGAGATGAAAATGAGATGGAGGTGAAGTGAAATGACAAGTGAGATGAAGTGAAGATGGAAAGAGAAGGAGAGGAGATTTTTTTTGGAAAATATAGAGTGTCAGGTGTCCCTGATTTTCACTCTATATTTTCTGCATAAGACCGCCAATCTGGGATTGGTTTTCAAGCTTATACACATTTTTTATTTTTTATTTTTCTCTCTCTTTTTTTTTTTTTTTTTTCAAAAACTGAAAGAAACAAAGATTAGGCTGGTGGGAGAGAAGGATTCTTCTCCACCAGCCTTATTGCAAAATTCTCTTGGAACATTTTGAAAAACTCCTCTTTTGAAAGTGGCTTATGATAAATTTTCAATCGGTGGCCATTCACAATAAGAGGAGTCTAAAATTCATCAATGGTCTTGATTCTTACTGCTCCATTGTTAAAGACTTTATCAATCTCATATGGCCCAAGCCAATGAGTCTGAAACTTCCCTTTGAAGTCTTTAAACTTGGAATCAAACAGTAAAGCCCAATCTCCCTCTTGAAACTTTCTCTCTTTAATATATTTGTCGTGCCACTTAACTCTTTGATGTTGAACTACATCTGTCCTTAAAATTCCATCTTGTCTGATCTCATCTAGCTCATTCAGCTGCTCCATTCTGTGCTTTTGGGCTTCTGATAGATTCATCCCCAATTGAACTGCCATCTTGAAAGTCTTGTCTTGAAACTCAATGGGGAGCATGACTTCTTTCCCATAAACAAGTTCATAGGGAGAATGTCCTGTTGTATTCCTCCATGTAGTTCTGTAGGCCCATAAGGCTTCAAGGAGCCTTTTTGCCCAATCTCTTCTGTGGAGATGAACAGTTTTGGTGATGATGCTCTCAAGAACTTTGTTTGTAGATTCTACTTGACCATTTTCTTGAGGATGGTAAGGAGTAGATTTTCTGTGCTTGATTTTGTATTCTTCCATCAGCTTCTCCATCAAGTTAGATGTGAATTGACTTCCCTGATCTATCACAATTTCTCTTGGGACACCAAAATGAGTAAAAATATCCTCAAAAAGAAATTGAACAACTGAATTTTCAGTGGCAGAAGGCAATGCCTTGGCTTCTACCCATTTAGTGACATAATCATTGCAAACCAATATATATTTCTTTTGTCTAGATTGTGGATTAATGGGTCCAATGAGATCTAAAGCCCATTTTTCAAAGGGTTCGATGAGTACCTGTGGCTGTAATGGCATTTCATTTGAAAGAGTCGGTCTCCCAACTCTCTGGCAGCTCTCACACCTTCTGACATATTGTTTTGCATCTTTGAAGAGAGAAGGCCAATAATATCCTAAAGAAAGGATTTTATAGGCCGTCATCTTGTCAGCGAAGTGCCCACCGCATGGTTCATCATGACATGCCTTGAGGATGTCAGGCATTTCATCTTCCCTAACACATCTTCTGATCACACAATCTAGCCCTGTTTTAAACAATTTATTAGAAATCCATGAATAATTTGAACTCTCCTGAATAATTTTCCTTTTCTCATTAGGAAATAAGTGTGGAGGTAGCTTCCCTGTAACCAAATAGTTAGCAATATCTGCATACCAAGGAGTCTTAGTAGTTACTGCAAACAAATATTCATCTGGAAACTTATCCTCTACAGGAGAATCTTCGTTAGTATTTTTGATTCTAGACAAGAAATCAGCTACTGCATTTTGTTTCCCTGGTCTATCTAACACAGTAATATTGAATTCTTGTAAAAGTAAAAGCCATCTTGTAACTCTGCCATTAGTAACAGGTTTGTTCATGAGATATCTAATTGCAGAATGATCAGTATGGACAAAAGTTTCATAGCCTGTTATATAATGTCTAAACTTGTTGATTGCATGAACAACAGCTAAGAACTCTTTCTCAGTCATAGTATAATTTGACTCAGCGGGAGTCAAATTTTTACTGGTGTAGTAAATGGCATAAGGAACTAAGTCCTTTTGACCCAACACAACTCCTAGAGCTGTATCTAAAGCATCTGTAGAAATATGGAAGGGAAGTTTCCAATTTGGCCCTCTCAAAATGGGTGCTTCACATATTCTTGTTTTCAAAGTTTCAAATGTAGATTGACAATCAGGATCCCACTTGAATTCACAGTCTTTTGTAAGTAATTTGAAGAGTGGAGATGCTATTTTGGTGAAGTTTTCAATAAATCTTCTATAATATCCAGTAAATCCAAGAAAACTTCTAACATCTTTTTGACAATTTGGAATAGGCAACTTGGAGATGACTTCAACTTTTGATCTATCAACTTTAATCCCATCCCTTGAAATATGATGTCCTAAAACAATCCCTTCAGTAAACATCATAAAGCATTTCTCATGACTTAATGAAAGGTTTGTTTCTTTACATCTTATAAGGACTTTTTCCAAATTCTCTAATGCCTCTTCAAATGAATTACCATAAACTGTAAAATCATCCATATAAACCTCTACACAATCATGAATTAGATCAAAAAAGATTCCTAGTACTTCCCTTTGAAATGTTGCGGGTGCATTACATAATCCAAAAGGAAGTACTCGGTAAGAAAAAGTTCCCCATGGACAAGTAAATGTGGTCTTGTCCTGATCTTTAGGTGCTACCTGAATCTGATTGTAACCACTAAAACCATCCAAAAATGAGAAATACTTTTTGCCTGCTAAAGTATCTAATACCTGATCAATAAAGGGTAAAGGAAAGTGATCCTTCAAAGTTGCTTTGTTCAATTCTCTGTAATCAATGCAAACCCTCCATTTACCATTCTTTTTAGGTACTATAACCAAAGGAGAAACCCACCGACTATCTGAAATTGGATAAATGAAGTTTACATTAAGTAACTTTTGGAGCTCTTCTTTCACTATCTCCCTAAGGTTTGGATTCATCCTTCTTTGAGGTTGTCTGATTGGTCTATTATTTTCCTCAATGTAGATGTGATGAATGCAAGTCTTAGGGTGAATACCTTTCATATCGGTATACTCCCATGCAAATGCAGTAGAATGTTTTTGCAAGATTTTGGTTAGCTCTTCCTGTTGTGATTTTTCCAAGTTTTTGTTGATATTCAATGTTTTTCCTGGAAAAATCTCAATGGCGGAACTACCAAACTCTTCCATAGAGGAAAGAGACATTTGTCTAGATGATAGACACTCAATGTCAGAATCCAACTGAAATTGTGTGTGGTCATATTCTGAAGATGTTTCAAAGTTTTCTAATGTGTTCAGAATTTGACTATCTTCACTGATCTCAGAAATGGTAAAGACAGGTTGTATAGTATATTCATCATCAACCCACTCATTATATCCTATTTCTGTAATTGCTTTTGCTGGAGGATACAGATTGAACTTCTTTGTCAAATTACCATCATAAATATACATATCCCCAGACCTACAACTGATAAAAGCATCAACTGTGGCTAGCCAAGGTCTTCCTAAGATGAGAGGATGTCCTCCTAGATTACTCTTGGGAGTTAAAATCATGAAATCCACTGGATATTCCCAAGAGTCTAAGGAGACTGAAATGTCTTCTAATACACCATCTGGTTTAATAATTTATCGATCTGCAAGTTGCAATAAAGTAGGTGTAAAAAGAAGATTAGGAAGTTTTAGCTGTTCCATAGTCTGTCTACTCATGATGTTGATAGCGGCCCCTAAATCAATCAAAGTATTTGGTATTTCTACCCCATTGATATGTGTTTTGACAATTGGACTACCGGGATCTACATACTTCTGCATAGTAATTTTTCCCATCATGATATCTGCAATTTTTCCTACTAGGTGGATTCTTCTTGTATCTCTTGGTTTCCTTCCTGGTCGTTTAAGACTCAACTCCTTTATTTTTTTCGGTAGAATAGGAATATCTTTAATGGCTTGTAACAAGGGAATCTTGATACAGACATTCTTCAATTCATCTAGAAAATCATACGCAGGCAACAAGATTTGTTTTTCCACCCCTTTGTCAATTTGTAATCTTTCAGGAAAAGGAGGTGTGGATGAAGATGCAGGTTGCTCAACTATAGGAGTTGTGGGGGTTAACTCTTTTTCTTTTTCTTTTTGAGTGCTTTGGTTTTGAAGAGATGCTTCAGAACCCTTATTGGCTTCAAGAGAATCTTCCTCAGAAATGATTTGCTTTTGAGCATCTATAGAAGGCTTATCTAGGACTCTACCTGATCTGAGTTGTACATCATTGAGAGGAACAATCATATAGGCAGGAAATTGTTGACCTTCCATCATGTAAGCATTTTGAGGGTTTTTGTTATTGGGGATTGGCAATGGCTGAGAAGGAAGTTGATTTGACTTTTGCTGGAATGGGAGCAAGAGTTGAGAATTTGGATTCTGTTGAGAAGGTTGTTGTTGTTGAAATGGCAATGATAATTGTGGATTTTGATTTGGAAGTTATGGAGCTTGTTGATTTTGAAAAGATGGAGGATATTGATAAAATTGAGCAAATCTCCCATAAGGATTTTGCATACCTTGTACCCATGATTGAATAGGATTTTGAGGTTGGGACCAAGGTTGTTGCCAAGGATTCCAATTTGGTGGGGGTTGAAAATTCATAGAGTTGTTAAACTCTTGATTTTGTTGCCCCTGCCAAGGTCTCCTTGCAACAAAACAGAGAGACTCAATTGTATCTGGATCTTCTTGAAAGACAACTTTGAGCCCAGGAATTGAAGGACAATCCTTGGTCTCATGATTCTCTGAACAAATCACACATGTTTCTACAACTTTTGCATCCAAGGGACATTCCCTTAGAGCATGTTTCTTTCTACATTTTGGGCAAAAGATGGCCAAAGCCTCGGCTTCTGCTTTCTGCTTATTGTGAATCTTAAGAGTGTCTAGTTTTGAATTCATCAAGCATGTTGCCAATCTTAGCCCTACTTACTGATCCAGTTGCAGATTTGTTTGCTCTGATGAGAGAAGGATCTCTAGGCCCTTTTTAAGTTTTAGATTTCCCCCTTGAGAGATGGACACATAGCTCTACTATATCATCAAGTGGAAGTTGAGATATGTCTCCTTTTCCCATCATGTTCAAAATATCTATCCATTCATCTCTAATGGCTTTTAATAGAAGGGCTTTCAAGGTCTCCTCATCTAAGTTACTCATTTTTTCTCTTTTCAGGTTGTATTGAAATCTTTCAAGTAAATCCTCCAAGTTTTCATCTTCTCTTTGCACCATTTTGAATACCTCATCCTTGTGATTGGTGGGCATACAATAGTCCAGGTACCTATCCAAAAATGTTTGTTTCATATAATTCCAAGTCCTAATGGATTGAGTGAGTAATCCCATGAACCATTTCAAAGCTACTCCTTTCAATGTTGAAGGAAACAGTTTGAGTTTTTGAGAGTCTTCCAGATAATCATAAGTTCGACACACGACCTCAAACTCAAATAGAAATGTTTCAGGGTCCTCATTTCTTAACCCATGGAAGTTTCGGAGGACAGATGGTGAGATGTTTTTCATTGTGGCTCGGGAGTCCTCATCGACTATAGGAAATCCGAATGAATTATCTCCATCCCTATTTCCCCCAATGTTACCTCTACCTCCTCCATTATTTCCTCCTCCTCCTCTACCTCTACCGAATCCATTTGCTCCTTCCTCTGTCATGGTAGTTTCCCTGGAGACTTCAGAGTCCTCTGGTTCCTCTACTAAGGGTGAACGAGACGGAATTTCTCCCTCTTCTTCTTCAGATGATTCTACTTCTTCAATTACAATTTGTCTCTCTGTAGAAGGAAGGAAAGGATCTCTTTCTAATTCAGATTCGATGGAAGGTGTGGGAGAGTCAACTACTGCCTCTTGAATTCCAAGAATCCTAGGGCTAGGAGTGTAAGTGGGAGATGATGGAGGTGTCTCTTGTATATTCCTTGAAGTAGATGGAGTTGTAAAAATCGAACTCTTGGCTCTAGCTAAAAACCTTCCCCTAGAATCTCTTGCTCTATGCATGTCATTTTTTTTTATTTTTCTTCAAGTCGGGCTAATAATTCTCTTTCTGATCTTCCAGGTCACTCTAGGTGCAAGAAGAGAGCATACTCAAGAAACTATTAAATCAATAACTTTCTCTTTTATGATCCTCCAGATCACACTAAGTGCAAGAGGAGAGCATACTTTGAGAGGTTATCAATTTTCCTTCCTTGAAATTTTCTTGTTTTTTTTTAGAAATTCGCTACCTAATTTCACTTCCCCGGCAACGGCGCCAAAATGTTTGGTCAATTTAGTGCGATCTAAATTTCTATTTAAAATGTCAATCCGAGGTTCGTAAACTGACGAAGTGAAGTGTACTATATGTACTAGATAACCATTTCCTTAATCTTTTGTCGTTTTTGAGTTTTTAGTTTATTTTTGGATTTATCTTTCCCTAATGTGTGATGGTGAAAATGAAAGTGAAGTATGAAGTATGGATGGTGATGGTGGTTTCTACAATGATTTTCTCAAACTTGAAAGTGCTCAAGAAGAAAGCTTTAAAACAACTAAACTGAAATCAATTCTTAAGAGAAAGTAAATGCATCAAATAGTGAACTAATGACAATGGCCCAGTATCCTTGCTACTGAATGAAAAAAAAAGTAAAAACTGAACTTAAAGCAACTCAAACCAAAAGAAAAGCAACTAATTCACACTACTTAAACTCTTCAGATCCTTTACCCTTCAGCTCAATCTACCTTGTGGGAAGTAATCATGAATAAGTCAAGCAATATGCTATCTAAATGGCAAGAAATTAAATTGCATAAAAGAAACTAGTCACACTACTTTAACTCTTCTGGTCCTTTACCCTTAAGCTCAATCTACCTTGTGGGAAGAAACCATGAATAAGTTTAAGCAATATGATAACTAAATTTCAAGAAATTAAATTGCAGAAAGGAAACTAATCACACTACTTCAACTCTTCTGATCCTTTACCCTTCAGCTCAATCTACCTTGTGGGAAGAAATCATGAATAAGTTTAAGCAATATGATAACTAAATCACACTACAGTTAGTAATATTATGATTTCTTGCTAATAGAGTCACTTCACTATAGAAAGAAACCATAAATTGATGAGCAGTATGATATGTAAAAAAAATAAATAAGCAAATCACAATCTTGAAAAGACAGTACTGAAATTAAACTTCAGAAAATGAAAGTTAGCAGGAAGGACAAGATGATCTCATATGTCAATAGTTATCAAAAAGATGAAAATTTGTCCAGGCTGCCTAAAGAAAACCTGCGGAAAAACATTGATCAGTTGACAGTTATAAGAAAACAGAGGTGAAAATATAAACAGCAGTGAGTTAAGAAACATCAAACAATGTGTTATGTACAAGAAAATGATACAAGAACATAATAAAACCAAATGAAAACTTTACAAGGCTTCAGCGCGTAGGGGTCCTCTGCCACTTCAGCCGGTCAACAAGTAGTCACATGAATAAACTCAGAAAAGTCTTCTCATATATTAAAACAGCAACATATATAAACAGTGGGGTGATAACACAACAGTTCAGAATTTACATATCCAAAAAGCTCCTTCACAGTGTTCATTGACGCGTTATTTATAATGACAAAACATTGAAACTAACTAACTAACTCCTACGCTATTGACTGTGTTGCCAAAGACACGTAGATCCCTTCAGCCGAGATCTAGCGTAACTTTCATCATGTCTATTAAATCTCCGGAGTGGTAGCTGTTAGATTCAGGTTACAGAAGTGATCTCCAGGTGTGCTGGTGTCTTCGTGAGTTGAGGACTGTGCCACGTAACGTTCACGTGCTCAAAACAGAGACGTGCCACCGCTGAACTCCTTGGTTGGCTTTGCCTTTGACCTTCGTTGACCGTGACCTTCCATGGATGATTTGGCTGATTTGAAGGGACACGTACCATGTATCCGTCACCTGGAGCTTGCCCATGTGGCTCGTTTCTTCATAGGACACCTGTAGCACAGCTTTTAACAAAATAGCTGCGGAATCCTATGCTGGCTGCGGAAACCTATGCTGGCTGCGGAAACTGACAAGTTTCCGCAGCTGCATGAACAAAAAAACTAAACCAAAAAACAGTCATAAGCATAGTCAGAAAACCATGTAAAAACCTCTTTTTAAACTACAATGCAATGATTTAACAGCTGGGTGGATGAAATAAGTGGAAAAAGGAAGGCTGAGAGGGTGTATAGGAAGGTGCAGGTTTGAGGCTCAACAGTATCGTTGAACATGTCCATATCGGGGTAACGTATTCTCTGGATGAGATAAAGACCTATACTTGTCTGCTTCAAGAATTCCATGATGTGTTCACGTGGTCGTATGAATAAATTCCTGGCATTGATCCCAACATTGTTGTGCACGAAATACCAACTTATCCTCACGCGAAGCCTGTTCGCCAACGACTCGGCCTAGTGCACCCTAGGAAAGTCTCCGCTATCAATGGGGAAGTTGAAAAACATCGCAATGCTTGATTCATCTATCTAATCCCTCTTATAGATTGGGTGTCAAATATTATCATGGTGACAAAGAAACAAGGCACGATCCGTGTTTGCATTGATTACTATGATATCAATGATGTCTATCCTAAGGATAACTACCCTATGCCCTTCATTGATAAGATCATTGATGAATGTGGTGGGAGCAAAATTGTTTCCTTTATGGATGGTTTTTCTGGTTACAACTAGATTAACATTGCATCAGCCAATCAAGAAATGAGAACTTTTATCTATCCATGGGGTATGTTTTCATACAAAAATATCCCTTTCGGCCTCAAAAATGTTGGGGCTACATTTCAACGAGAAATGTTCTATGCATTTCAGAATATTTTCAACATCATCAACCTTACTTGAATGACCTTCCCGCTCATTCTCGTAAGCACCAAGATCAACCTAACCATCTTCGACAGATTTTTCTTCACTGTAGACATTATAACATTTGGTTAAACCTGCATAAGTGTGTTTTCTACAGGGAATCCAGCTGACTCCTTGGCTTTGTCATTTCTAAGGATGGTATCTGCCTTGACCCGCTTAAAGTCAAGGCCATTGTAAATTTACCCCCTCCATCTTCATTGCACCAACTCCAGACTGCAAGGGAAGGAAAATTTCCTCTGTCGTCTCATACCCAATTATGTTTGGCTAGCTACAGGATTTACCCGGTTGCTCAAACAAGGAATGCCCTTTGCCTGGGATGAGGTTTCCCAAAAGTCTTTTGACGACCTCAAGGTTGTCCTAATAAATTCTCATTTGCTACATACCACAGATTATCATCGAGATTACTTCCTTTACCTAGTTGCAGCCCCTAACACGATTGCTATGGTCTTGGTCCAAGATGATGACAAAGGAAACGAACATGTTATCTACTACCTTAGTTGTAATCTCCTCGACACCGAAACATGTTATTCCCATGTCGAGAAGTTGACTTTGGCTACCATACAGGCTGTTGAATGCTTTCAGTACTACATCCTATTATGCACTACTACTATTATTTCTAAATGCAACTCCATGACCTACAACCTGACTCGTTAGTTGTTGGGGGGAAAGTATTCTAAATATATGGTCATCCTGTAAGAATTCGATTCAATGTTCACTACTAGCAAATCTAATAAGTCACTAGCTTTCGCCGAGTTGATTTGTTCCCTTCCTTCTACGTCTCTCCTCACTGGTGTAGATGAACAACTTCTAGACAAGACTCTTTTCCTTATCAACACCCTTGACTCGTGGTACGGTGATATCATCGTGTATCTCCAGATGTCCAAATTCCAGTCCACATTGACCAAGGATGATCATCGATAGATTCAGCATCACTCCCGACCCTACCATATTATTGGTGATATCTTATACCCTGTTGTTGTTGATTTAGTTCTTCATGGATTCCTTACTCTCGAGGAGAATAACAGAGTTCTCAATGACTGCCATTCTAGGGCATGTGGCGGCTATATGTCTGGCTATGCTACCACTCAAACAATCCTTCGGGCTGGTTATTTTTGGCTGTCCATTTTCAAGGACTGCATCCTTGTTATTCGCAAGTGCCATGAATGCCAAATTTACCAACACAAGATGCACACCCCAATTGCTCACCTACACCTCATCATTACCATTGGTCATTTTTCCAAATGGGGCATTGACTATATGACATGTAACCCTCATTCGGGTTGGGGGCATGGTTATATTATCATTCCTATGGATTATTTCACCAAATGGGCCGAAGCGATGCCTACATACTCTACAGATGGTAAAACAATGACTCAATTCCTTTTCAATCAAGTTATTTCTATGTTCAGAGTACATCAAGCCATTGTCACAGATCGTGGCTCCCATTTCTGAGATTACATGATGGCTAAGCTAACCTCTCCGTTAGGTTTGCACCATGATGGCTCAACCCCGTATTACCCTCAGGTCAATGGTCAAGTTGAAGTTGTGAACAAAGTTTTGGTTACAATTCTGCAGCGTACTATTGGGATTCACAAGTAAAATTTGTATCTCATGCTCTACTCATCTTTGTCAGCTTACGAACCTTGACCAAAGATGCAACTGGTTTCACACCATTCCAGCTTGTCTATGGTCTGGAAGCAACATTACCGATTGAATGCGAGATTCCTTCAATCAAGCTAGTTGTCGAACTTCTCCCTGAAACATCACCTCAGGAGGAGTGGCTCTTATATTTAGAATGGCTAGATGAGACTCGTCATCTCACTGCTAAGGTTATCGAAGCACAAAAGAAATGATTCAAGTCCCATTTTGATCAGTCAGTCTCCCCCCACACATTTTCTGAGAGTGATTTGGTTTTATTATATGATCAATCTAATGATAAGATGGGGACAGGCAAGTTCCAGCCCATATGGCATGGGCCCTACATTGTAAAATGTGTTTTGCAAAAAGGGGACTATGAGCTTATCGATTATGAAGGCACTCCTTTGGACAAGCCCCACAACGGGATTTACCACAAGAAGTACTACGATTACATCATCTTACATGGTTACTTGTGTACATTAATGTGCCATTCATTTTTGTGTAGTGTGGTTTCATGTGTTAGTTTTGAAACATCTTTCCTATTTACTATACTTTTGCCTACTTTGCATATCTCTGTGACTCCTCACATTGGTTTCGCTTATGGTTCTTGCTGTAGTATCTAGAATCTATCCTCCACAACATGGGCTATTTATGACCCTCATGCTGAGTTGATTGACCTTCAAGGCATTTTTTAGGTCGCACAACTAATAACATTTCCGAATACAGTGCAGTCATCGAACTATTATCAGAAGCCATTGCTCTTGACATTCGAGAGTTGGTTGTCAACCTGGATTCACAGTGTGTTGTCCTTCAACTCAACGGGAAATATTTTGTCACAAACCCTCTGATATTGAGAATGTATCTCCATATTTTTCTATTGGAAAGGCATTTTGATTACATTACATATCATCATATTCCTAGATGCATGAATACATTGACAGATGCATTAGCTAATTACGTGTTGGATAGACATTTGCGAAACATGTGAAAAGATAAAAGAAATCATTTGTACCATAGTAAGAAAGAAAATACAACATATATATATATATATGGTGATAATATTTGATACATCAAAACCCCAAAAAATAATATGTGTGTTTAAAATAACATCAGCGGCTCACAAGCCTCATATATCTATGGCACGCATCCCTAAAAAATGTAACATGTTGGACCTAGGAACTAATCAACATGGTGATCATGGTAGCATAACATGGTCTGTGTGACATGAGTAAAAAATCAGCAAATCCGATCCGAAACTCCCACCGTGTGCCTCTAGTACTAGTGAGGAATGTCTCCCACCCGAGCCTACTCTAGGATACCACGAGTCAACCCCTCAAGGTTCCTAACGATCACCTCCTTGTTGTCACTCCCCTCTTGATAAGGAGTGACAACATCAAACAAGCGAGCAGCATGCCTAGCTATTGTGGACATCCCGGTAGGATGCTTTGGCCCAACATCTGCATTGGTAAAACGAAATATTATAAACACACACACACACACACACACACACACAGATATATATATATATAATTAAAAAATCACAAAATTAAAAAATTGATTTTTTACCTTCCTCATCGAAATCCTCCCCATCTGGCAGTGGCATGTTCAGATCTCCATTGAAGTCGGTGCCACTATATGTCTAGTCCTCCACGACGATCATTTGTCATCGTAGCCATCAAAAGAAAGTGGGCTTGTAAGACATATGTTGTCCCCCAGTGATCGTAGGCATCAAACAACTCCAGCAGGCCATCCGTGGGTCGCGTGGCATTAGAGGATCTACCTCAGTCAATTGGTACTGGAACAATGACTCCCATTCCAAGAAAAAGGTCACTAGTATAGATCCAAAGCAAAACTGCTTCAGATTCCATGCCTTAGGTTTTATCAGTTGGCATTTTATGTTGATCTTCATGGCTTCTACCTAGTTGAAGATCTTCAGTGCTATGTAGTCAATGGCATATAGAAATTTCGACTTGTTAGTCTCATGTGCTACCTAGGACCCCACAACTCTGTTGATAGTCAACAGTAGCATTCTCAGTGTCAGATCTTGCATGGTGGCAATCTCAATCTTTCTGCTCTTAGATTTGAGGGCCTCAGGGCAATGTTTGGCAAGAAACATGGATATTCTTGCCCTAATCATTCCTGACCCATACAGGTTGATTGGCTCTCCTCTCCCGGATAGTTTTGTGATGAAATATATGTCTGAAGCTTATAACTCCACCTCCTGGTCACCAATGATGAATATTTCCCGATTTATGTCCCAGATACTAATCAGGTATCAAGGTAGCTCAGGTTTGGCCTGCATCCCTGGTGTGAGAAAGAACTTGAGGAGCCCACAGTCCGTAAAAGAATTCAAGCAATTTGGATCATTCAGTGCCTGAGTGTCCACATCTTCTTGCTCATTTTCTTTCTAGTCTACCATTTTCGATGATTCTTTCCTGCAAAAACCATATATTTAAGTCAATAATTATTTTTGGCTGATAAGATTTGGATTCCAATGGTGGTTTCGAGGGGAAATTGATTTTTTCCCTATTCACAACATTAATAAACCTATTTTAAAAATAGTTGTGCTGACGGCGCGATAAGCCGTTTTAATCATCCTCGGCTGGTGCAATTCCATGCCCGAAAGTTGCGTCAACCGACAACATTTTTTTTGACAAAACCTCCCTCAAAAATCCAAAAAATGGATGAAAACAAGAATAAATGGTATGAAAATGGAGGTTAGGGCTTTGGATCTTACATGTAACTAGCATCTCGATGAATGAACTCCCAAATCTCCCGCAATTTGCTCCGGAACAATTAGGGCAAAAGTGGGTGAAAAGTATTTCACTGCAAGGTAAAATGGTAAATGGTAAAAAATATTCACTTTTCCTCCCTTTTATTTAGTTTTCTCATGAAATATTAGGTTTTGTAAATGTTTTGACCTATTTTTCCTCAAGAATTGGATAATTCACTTTACCATTTTGTGTAGCGATAGGTGATGGATGTTCAACGATGATGCCAAGTCCCGTTTCAGCTCTTTTCTCAACTTGTAAAACTCATATGAAAATATTGTTGGGCATTTTTCCCTTTTGACTCGTAGAAGAGAATAAAATGGGCGGTCTGCTTTCAAGATCTTTTCCGACCCTTAAAAATGAAAAGATAGCTGAGCCCTTGTCATTTCAAACTTGTTAATGGATTTGAAATGTCATGCGCCCAGTATAAGTTTACCCCCTTTTCGGGTTGGGATGCACTATTTACAAAAATGGTACTCCTTGGATGAAACGATCGAGCGGTTCTCTCAAGTGTTGTTTTCTACGTTTTCGGGCTCGAGAGACACAAATGTATGAAGAGGGAGTATGTGGAGTTTTCTTTTCAATGTATTTTTCAAACTCTCTAAACATGAAAAAGATACTGAGTTGCACCTTTGTCAGACTCATTAAAATATTAAATGACATTGAATTCATTACCATGAGGAACATGAGCTTCTCCTTTCTAGAGCTCATTAAACTTACTAGTTCGGATTCATCTGAAGGATGAACTTACAATGTGAGAATATGCTATCCTCTTCAAGCTTTCGATTAAAAAATAATTGGGGTACCTGCCAGAAATTGTGGGGGAAAATTTGGGAATCTAATCAGTTGTGTCGGAAGCTCACACTTGAACATGACACTCTATGTTTTGTGTCAGGTTGGGTTATCCTCCTTTGTATTGTTGACCTCCCTAGGTTGGACCATTTATTTTTTCCTTCCATTTGATCTCTACCACGTCATCATGACCATCGATCCTATGGATCCAAAAGCTACCAAACTTCCTGTCGTGTCGCCGACATGTTCAAGAGTTGTCCTTCTGTAGTTACACTTACCTGTGATTCTCTGTATCATCCAAAATCATTTTTCGTCCCTTTGTCTCATGTCGATGATGTGAGATACATTATGGCCCTCCTTCCAGATGGTTTCTTCTTTTCGACTTCAACTCATTATCCAGGAAGTTGACCGAGAGACTCCCTTCTAGTACCTTAGAGCTTGCATTCCCAAATGGCAAGTTCTTCGCACTCGACGACAAGTTCACATCATTGACTCTTGATCGAGTGATTTCATAGGTGTTCGATTTCGATTCTTCTGTTCACATTCCATGGATTGTACTGATAGTACCTTTAGGACCATTGTCGTTATTGGTGGTTCCTCTCGTGCTTGTTAATAGTTTACATCATTGACTAGTAATCAAGTGATTTTATAGCATGTTTGATGTCACCACATCTATTCACATGTTGGAATTTGTACTTTGATCGGGTTGTTTTGGAGCGCAAGACCTTGGGCTCATATCACAAAATTCCAGGTTGCGAAGTGATGTGACATCGCTATGTTGATATACATGCATCTTTTAGATGGATGGTTGTGACCATACCATGAGTTATCATATATGATTGTCTTTATCGGATGGTTGGGTCCATGCCTAGATCCATTTACATGATCATTCTTTGGATGATTACGTCCATGCCATGATTCATGTATCATTTGATAAAGTTTTCATTTATGTATATGTATATGTACTTTCTTGCAGGTTTTTGATGACGAACTCTGGTTCCCCACACTAATTCATAAAGCATTTCATCCCTCACTATAGCTTGACCTTCACGCTTTAGGGGGCATCTATTACATAGTATTTTGTCATTGTCCCTATAATCCCCGTTCCATGATTCTGGAGAGCCTCTATAGTGAACCCCACATGCTTTCCCTTCATGAGGGAACTCCCATTGTGTCCCTCTTCATGAGAAGAACAATTCCCTTTTGCACCATTTTCCCAAAATCTTTTGTTTTTCCCAGTTTAAAATAATGGCGCTAATGACCCTTGTCCTCCTTGCACTGATATGCAGGGACTAACACTGTCCCTAGTGCTAACTGGAGCGACTTAGATTTGTTTCAGTCACGCCGATCCTCTTTTGGAAAGGTTTTTAAATAAGGAGTTTAAGCTTCCAGCTCTCGAAGCCTCGTAACAAAAGTCTTATAAATGGTTGAGCCGGATGGAGTCAAGGATGTCAGTTTGGGAGCCTTTCCCCTATAAGGATGGAACTACCTCAAGAGATAATACCTTCTCCCATGAGAAGAGGAACCATCCCCCATCCATTCATTCTATATAAACCTCCATTTTTCCCAACCACAAGCTAGTGTTAATGTTGGTGCACTAGTGCTAATTAAGTTTGGAGTAAACAACAAGATATTCATAGCTATAGCTCTCTAGTTGTGTGAGGGAGAAGTGTGAATTTGGTTTAGTGTTAAGCCTGAAGGGAAGAACCTTTAAACTATCAGTGTTGAGGCCATCATGGAATGCTAACAGAAGTGTGTGGGAACCTGGTTTTGTCAAAGGAGAACAGCAACGTCACGATAATGGTTGTAATCTCTTCTTGATTCAATATATATTCCACTATCGATTGATTTCCTACATGATAGGTCATCTCACATGTTTATGGCTTAATGTTTCTTGAATTTTTAATTAGGTTGAATTACAATTTGTCTATTATCACGGTTGTTGTTTGTTGTTGTTTACTTGTTTTAGGTGTTTGAAGAAGGAAATGAGAGATAGTTGGAGCGAGCAAGAAAAGTCATCATCAAACGGGATAAGCGTACTAAGAGGTAGGCCCTCTTAATTGGTTCTAACCAAAGGAAAACTTCCATAGAATGTATTGGTTGTGGCTAGACCCATTATTGAGCTAGAGGAATTGTTTGTGTCCGCACTCATAATTTTAATTTACCACACTCCCTCCTTAGCACACCTGGGACTCACTGACACTTTCTGTCACAAAATCTTATTCATTCATTTCCATGCATTATGTTTACCTAGTGATTGCTTGTGTTTCCATGGCACTTTGTAACACTTCCTAGCATGCGTGGGCACACCTTCGCACCTAGTACATCTTGGCTTCATGTTTCCCTGTCACTCTAGAATGTATTACCATTGCCTAACATACCATGTCATTCCTTCCTTAACACACTTGGAACTCACGTACACTCTCTGTCACACATTGTTATCCATTCATTCAATGAATTTTTACCAAGTGCTCCTTTGTGTTTCCCTCACAGTCACTAAAAATCCTTAGCATTCATTGGCACACTTTGGCATTTGGTACATCCTAGCACGATTCCCTAGCACTCTAGCAAACCTTGGCACTACCTAGCATACCTTATCACTCCCTCGTTACCAAACTTGGAACTTGCTAACACTCCCTATCACACACTCTTATTCATTCATTTCCATGCAATTCAAAATAGTTCTCCCTTGTGTTTCCTAACATTCCCTAACACTCCCTATAATGCATTAGCACCACACCATATAATCTAACATAACTTTCCATGCCTTGGCACTTGCCAGTCATGGCATGCCTAACATTCCTTGTGTCTGTCTATCATGTGTTAGCAATTCTTGGCATTCCCTAACACACGTTGGCACTCCCTAGTTGTTATGCCATTATAGATAGCCTTACATTTTTTGTGACTTGGTAAACCAACCAAGTCATTGAAAAAATAATGTTGTGCCTAGCCTAAAGTCTCCCTTTGTTTGAAACTAATTTGTCCATCCCCTTATCACAATCATAGGCTTCCCTCCTACAAGTCCTATTCTAAAATTATCCTAACACACTTCGTCCTTAGGACACTTGGAATTCACTGACGCTCCCTGACACACACTCTTATTCGTTCATCTCCATGCATTTTGACCTAGTTATCTATTTCTATGCCCTGACACTCCCCATTAACACTCCTCGGCATGCATTAACAGTTTCTAGCATGTATTATCACGTCTTTTCATTCCTTACAATGCCCTGCCACTCCTTAGCTATCATGCTCTTACAACTACCCTTACGTTTTTTGCAACATGGGAACCCAACCAAATCCTACCTTGACTACAAGAGCTTGACCAAGTTACAGTTACTACAACTAGACTATGCCTCATTCACCTAAGAACTTCTTATAACAAATCTTGGGCTATTCATGTTAAATCTCAACTCATACAACTTAACATGTTATGAAGTCAAGGCTCACATCCAACTGTGGTCATAAACAAACTAAGCAACATAGTTTACATCTTGACATGCCATAAAACTTGGCACGTGTGACAATCCGTTGGCATAATGGTGCACATGTTAGCATCTATTTCATTACTTGGCATGCTTTAGCACACCTTAGAAAATCCTAGCACTCCCCAACACCTAGCACACTTAGTACTTGCTAACACTCATTGTCACACTCTTATTCATTCACTTCCATGCATTTGAAACTAGTGCTCCCATGTGTTTCCCTAGCACTTGGACCTAACACTCACCAGCATGTGTTGGCGCCACACCTTGGTGCTTCGAACATCTTGGCATGCCTTAGCACTTGTGATGTCTTTCCTTGCCTAAAATTCCTTGGAACTTTCTAACATGTGTTAGTACTTCCTGGAATTTCCTAGACACCTTGGCACTCCCTAGCTGTCATGCCCTCATAGATAGCCTTACTTTTCTTACGACTTGGGAACCCAACCAAGTCTAGCTTTGTTGACATCTTATCATAACTATAGGCTTGCGTCTTTCAACTCCTATTCTTAACTTCTCCTAACACACTTCATCCTTGGAACACCTGGAATTCACTAACGCTCCTTAGCGCACACTCTGGTTTGTTCATTCCATGAATTTTGATCTAGTTATCCCATGTGATGCCCTAACACTCCCTAACACTCCTTAGCATGCATTGACATTTTCTGGCATATGTTAGCATACCTTTTCATTCCTTTTGATGCCTTAACACTCCTTAGCTATCATACCTTCACAACTACCCTTATTTTTTTTTAGACTTGGGAACCTAACCAAGTCCTACTTGAAGTATAACAACTTAACCAAGTTATAGCTACTACAAGTAGACTATGCCTTGTTCACCTAAGAAATGCTTATAACTCATCTTAGGTTACTCATGTCAAATCTCAACTCATCCCACTTAACAAGTTACAAAGTCAAGGCTCACATCCAACCGTGGCCATGAATCAACTAAGAAACATAGTTTACGCCTTGACATGCCATAACACCTGGCACATCTAATAATCCCTTGGCATTATGTGCTGCGTGTTAGCATCCCATGCATTCCTTGGCATGCTTTGGCACTCCCTAGTGCACCCAAGCACTTCCACACATGCCTTAGCCCTCTAGCATGCCTTAGCAGTACTTGGAACTTGCTAACACTCCCTATCACACACTCTTATCTATTCATTTCCATGCATTTTTAACTATTTCTCCCTTATGTTTTCATGGAGCTCCCTAACACTCCCTGGCACACATTGGCACACTCTCACACCTGGTACATCTTGGCATGTCATGCTCACACTCTAACATACCTTGTCACTCCTTCCCTAGCACACCTAGGACTCATTGACACTCCCAGTCACACACTCTTATTCATTCATTTCCATCCATTTTAAAGTAGCGCTCCCTTGTGTTTCCCTGATACTCCATAACACTTCCTAGGATTAATTGACACACCCTATCACCTGACATATCTTCGCATGTTTCCCCGACCTTTAGCACGCCTTAGCACTGCCTAACATACCTTGTCACTCCCTCCTTGGCTCACATGTAACTCAAACGAAAATTCCTGTCACAAACTCTTAATTGTTCATTTACATTCGTTAATTTTACCTAGTGCTGCCTTGTGTTTCCTTGTCACTCCCTAACACTTCCTACTACATGTTTCCACACCTTGGCACCTGGCACATCTTGGTCGCATGCCACCCTGTCATTCTAACATGACTTAGTGTTGCCTAGCATACCATGTCACTCCTTACTAAGCATACCTAGAACTCGCCAACAATCCTTGTCGCACACTGTTATTCATTCATTTCCATGCATTTTGCCCTAGTTCTCGCTTTTGTTTCCTTCACATTCCTTAAAACACCATAGTACATGTTAGCAAACCCTGGCACCTGGCACATCTTGGATGCATGTTGCCCTGACACTCTAGCATGGCTTAGCACTGCCTAGCATACCATGTCACTCTACCCCTAGCACACCTCGAACTTTATGACACTCCCTATCACACACTCTTATACATTCATTTCCATGCATTTTTATCTAGTGCTTCCATGTGCTTCCCTGCTACTCCCTAACACTCTTTAGCACACATTGGAGCACCTTGGTGCTTGACACATCTTGGTATGCTTACCTAACATTCTAGCATGCCTTATCACTAGCTATCATACCTTGTCATTCCCTCCTTAGCACACCTAGAACTTATTGACACTTCATTTCCATGCATTTGAAACTAGTGCTCCCTTGTGTTTCCCTAACACTTTGCCCTCACACTCTCTAGCATGTGTTCATGCCACACCCTGGCACCTGACACAACTTGGCATGCCTATCATGGCTTGGAACTATTTAGAAATTGTTAGTACTTCCTGACATTCCATGAAACACCTTGGTACTCCCTAGTTTTCGTTCCCTTGTAGATAGCCTTACTTTTTTTGTGACATGGAAACCCAACCAAGTCATTGGAAAAATAATGTTGTGCCCAACCCAAAGTGTCCCTTTTTCTGAAACTACTTTGTCTAGCCCCTTATTATAACAATATGATTGCCTCCTACAAGTCTTATTCTCACCTTCTCCTAACACACTTTATCCTTGAGACACTTGGAATTGATTGACACTCCTTGGCACACCCTCTTATTCGTTCATTTCCATGCATTTTGACAAAGCTCTCCCTTGTGATGCTTTTGCACTCCCCAATGCTCCTAAAAATGCATTGACATTGTTTGGCATGTGTTAGCACACCTTTTCATTCCTTGGCACACCCTGGCACTCCTTAATTATCATTCCCTCACAACTACCCTTACCTTTTTTGGGACTTGGGAACCCAACCAAGTCTTTCCTCCACTACAAAAACCTGACCAAGCTACGGTTACTACAACTAATTTGTGCCTTCTTCAGCTAAGAACTAAATATAACTCATCTTAGAATACTCATGTCCAATTTCAACTTATCCCACCTAACAAGTTACAAGTTACCAAGTCAAGGCTCACATCCAACTGTGGCCATAAAATAACTGAGCAACATATTTTACATCTTGACATTCCATAGCACCTGCCAAATCTAACAATCCATTTGTAACATAATTTACGTCCTCTTTACTTGGGCATTCTTCTTTTGTAAATGTGACCATTGACTATGCCATGAAAACCCTCCAAAACATTCTTAAATGATGGGAACTCCTCTTCATGTGTGAAGCTAGTGAAATGTCACAATTCATCCAAGATACCTCCAAATATTTGATTTGTGCCTTAGGGAATGTGAAACATGCCCTTAATAGAAAACATGCATACAAATTTGTAGCCAAGTACCCCAAATGTGAGATGTTTTCACTTGTGCAATTATTCTTCCAATTATGTGAACTCAAGAACAAAACACATGTTAAAATACATGAATGTCTTTCAACATGTGAAATAAAAAGTAACCCTTACCCTAGTCTCCCTTTGTTGGAAATTTGGGCCTTTTGTCACAAGGTATCTTCTCTTCTTTGGAAAAAGGACATAAACAAGATTTTAAATGTTTCTAAATGGAGTACCCTTCACCTATGTCCTTCTCCTTTATGCCATGTGATACAAATGCCAATTTTCATATCCTTAAATATGGCGTTCTTATTTTATACATGTGAACCTTGACTATGGCATGAAATCCTCCATAATCTTCTTAAAGGATGGGAGGACCTCTTCATTCTTGAAGTTAGTGGAATGTAACAAGTTATCCAAAATTCCTCAAAATATGTGATTTGTGCCTTGGTAAATGTTAAAGGTACTGTCAATGGAAAAACAAATAAATATTTGTAGCCAAGTGACCTAAATGTGAGATGTTGCCACTTGTGAAATTTTGCCTCCTTTTGATGCTCAAATTGTCACCCTAGTTGTGCAAGACTCACAAGGTGTCACTTTGGGTCAACTCGGGGTTTTTGGAATTTTCACCTTATCAACAAATCCTTTCACTTTGGATTACTTATTGAATATTTGGGGTATCCCAAAGCACAAATTTATGGGGTCTTTTGCGTGACTAGATCACTAACATTGAAAACCATCTTTACATTGAATGGTTGATCTTGATGATCCCTATCCTATTGACCACAACTTTTGTATCCATTATTTCTTTAATTGCAACACCTCCAGTAGATATTGATGGTGTTCATCAACTTATTTCTGGTTCTCTCCTTTATGGAAACAATATTATCTCCAATGTCATTATTCGATGAATGACTACACAACAAGTATCCTATGAGCCAATTGTTCATGTTGTCGATGTAGTTCCTACAAGAAACAAAAATTCGATGGTTTATCATAGACAAACACTCTATGATGGGTTTCAAAGATACTGAACATATGAATATGAGCTACATTCTATTTCCGAAGCTTGTAAGTAGTGGAAGAAATATATTATACCAAAGGAAATGACCATCCACATCAATTGTAGGCCATTTCCTACTCTAGATAATCCTTGGGAGTTAGTGGCCTTGGATTTTATGTCATGTTTTCCCTGAACCAAGCATGGTGATTGATTTGTTTTTGTTGTTGTTGATTGCTTCCTTAGGATGAGAATTTTGGCACCTTGTAAGAAGATTTTTCGCAACAAAATCCACTCATAAGTTCTTCTTCGAGCATATTTTGGTTCACTTTGTGTTTCCAAATACCATATTTCTTGATAGAAATAATAGGTTCCTTATTATTTTTTGGTTTAAACATTGGTGCATGATGGACATCAAGCTTGACCAAATCCACTACCTTCCATCCCTAGATTGATAAATAAAAATTAGTACTCAATGGGATTACAGATGTCATTAGAGTATACAATTGCGATCATCCATATACACGTGTTGAAAACCTCCATATTATGAACAGAAATTCTACATAGCTCTTCATATTTCCATTGGCCACAAGCGTCTTTAGGTGTGCTTGGGGTCCCAACAATTGGGACAAATTGATGTAGCTATATTCATGGTATAACACATGCGTGTACCTCCAATACATGGAACGAGATAAGTAAAACAACCAATTTTGAGCAATATATCCAACAAATTCAACAATGAGTTCATGATATTTTGTAGGATATTGCCAACTTCAAGTACAAGTAGATACACAATCCACTGGGTTCCAAATAATTTTCAAGTTGGTGACAAGTTTTGGTTGGACTTTCATAAAGGGCAATTGAAAAACTCCCATAAGAAGCACATACCACTTTGACACAAGCCTTACACCATCACTAAGGCTATGGGTGATAACTATTTTGAGGATAACCATAGGATGATTTATATTATTTCAAAAGTAGATATATGTTAAGATGACTTAGGCTTGATGAATTGCATGTATAGAAAAAGTTTCTTTCAAAAAATAAAAAATAAAAATGATCTCACCATCACTGACATAAATTATTGTGATATTCTAGTTGACATTACATAACTACAAAAATTATCGTGATATTCTACTTAACATTAGATAACTACAAAAGATATTTTAAGAATTGACATTTTTAAAATTTATTTTATATCAAAGTATGTCGATCATTATGACTAAATTTTTTAAAAATTACGTCGCTCTAATATTATTTCTCTTATGACTATTTTTTAAAAATATTATCACTCTAATATTATTTCTCTTATAGGTTTGAGAGCTTGTGTGTATAATAAGACCATTGCAGGTGGGCCATATCTCTACCTTGCTTGTTTTATAGTCCTCTGTACCTCGGGTTTCCATAACCCAAAACATTTTTCTTTCCATTTGAGGGATGAAATTTCCTTAGCCAATGAGGGGGAGGGGGAGGGGGCCAGTGGTTGAACCCATGAATCTTGCAATAGATCGCGATCTCAAACCATACCTAGATGCAAGCACAAATGAATACGAGGGATCAGATTCCAACCCCACCATCATGGCTATTGTGATGGTGTTGTTGAAGGAGTTACGATGAAAATGTGAACCGAGATGGATTGAAGAAAACTCCACTGCGTGTTGCCAAGGCATTCAGGGATGGAACAAGAGGTATGCATTCAATATGCCTATTTTTGGATTTGATGGCCTCCTATTATCTATTACTGGTGTTGTTGGTATCTATTGAGGACAAACATCAGAACTATTTTCGCTTATGTTCCTATACTTCTTGGAGAAATTCTCCTTAATCATGGTCTTTCCTGTGCCCATTTTTCCCAGGAAATAATTATATTTTTATTCATGTATATTATTCTAAAACACTAGGCCTATTCATCTCTAGATGTTACCTCTAAAAAGATATGCATATTTTGCTTCTTTCTATTGCTACATACCTCTAGGTAGGCTGGCGTACAATTCCAAAATTTACAAGTAAAAAAAATAAATTTTGGGATGTTTCAAAATGAAACGTTTTCTTTGATGTAAAGAATTGATTGAGCACTAGTCTAATAACCCATATGAGGAAGTATGTGATGCCTTAGTATTGGATCTTATAAAAAATGCATTGGATGATAATTCCTTGTGCAAGGTAGCAACAATGACATCTTCCTAGGAAGCATGCAAGACCTTAGAAGTAGAATTTGGTATAAAGGAAAGTGACATAAAGCAAAAAAATTCTCTTACAATTCCCTTAACTACAATGGGCAGTTTCCATCAATTGGGTTGTCATATGAACCCATATGAAGTAAGATGAAATCAAATTTCATTGAAAAACTAATGTTATGAACATAATTGGGTTTTTTGAACATGAAGAAATATTTGTTTGGTCCTTATCATCCTTTTAGAGACACCTCTTTTGGAATCTACTCAAATATGCATGAAAAATATGAAAACAAGTGATGTTAAATTTCACTTTCAATAATGGTGAGGTCAATAAATGAGTACATTTCTAGAATACTAGATGAAGAGGTCCAAGGATCAATAAGTGATAATCCTGGCATCAATAATTTGTAGAGAATACTAGTCAAATATTGTATCACTAAAGTTTGGAACTTCTACAATGCTAATGAGTCCAACTAGCTTGGGAAAAAGGAGTTCCACAAAATAGAATATGGAAGAAAAGAACTTCTACAAAGAAGAAGGTTGTTCCATTTCCCTGGCCAGATTTCAATGAAAAGATCTATCCTTATAAGTATCTAAGACACCATATCCTTCATAAGAGAATGATAAGCAATCTACATTTTATGGGTGTTAAAACATGTTGAAACATTTAATAGGATGTTGCATGCAAATCTATAACATGCAAGACATGCATAACTTTTTTCTCTCTCCTAATGTGAGATAGACAAGTGTCCAACAAATACCATGTCAACACTCTAAAAGTTTTCCACAAATTGTCTTTCAACTATCCACAATGAACTCGATCAAAGTCTTGACTTAGATTTTTACTAGGGCCAAATTAGGAATTCTTTACTTTCGCAAAAGGCTTAGCCTTCACCACATAATAGACTCTAATTTAAACTATGAATGGGCTCAAGTATTGTCATAGACAAAGCTTGAACTTCACCCTCAGAATGGGCTCAGAATTCATCACAAAACATGCTTGTACTTTATGTTAGACAAGCTCATATTTCACAAATTCCATAAAGAAGGTGTTCCACTAAGAGCTTGTTCAAGTATTGACCTAGTCACCATAAGGTTTCATAGGGTATTAGGAACATGATTTATCTTGGTTTGGTGTAACTGGTCAAGTGTGAGAGTAATAACAATTTCTATCATAAAAACTGTTGAAACTATGAAATTATATTTTTTAGCTAGATGATCCATTAGAATATGACAAAATATAATATCAATAGGTTGGAATAATTTTGTTTTTTACATAATTATCTATCTATTAGTTTGGTTCATATTCATAGCTTCTTATTAGAGTACACTACTACATTAAAAAATTATTTTAAAACGAAATTATCGTACTAAAATCATAGTGACTATTTTAATAGTCTTAATTAAAACAAGAGAACCTTGACTATTTTAATTGTTTTTGTCTTTATTAACACAAAAGAAAGAATATTTATGGCCAAAATTTATAGCATGTCAAAAATCCCAAGCTATAAGGAGAATGTGTGTGCATGTTCGATTTCCTTCATTTTTTGAAGCCTTTGGTGATGGAGAGTTCCACATCATGAGAGATACCAACAATATAGCATCCTTCCTTCCATTTAGAGATGCCAAGATCAATAGGTAGCATTAGAGAAGCATTGGATGCTCAGACTGATAGGCATCATTAGAGCAGCATTGGAGCATCCCCTCCATGTTGAGATTGATTCCCAGATAGATAATCATAGTCTACAACTGCACAGGTAACAGTAAAGGTAGCCACTAACGTTTTACCAGCAAAGGCAGGGGCAAAGGTGACAAGCATACCCAACAGAGATAGGGGCAGAAACGATAAGCATACATAGATAGAGAAGACATGGCAAGCATAGCCAGATAGAGAATACATGTAGGTAAAGGCAATGGAAATCATACCCAACAATTACAGGGGAAGACATGACAAGCCTACCCAGATAGACAATACACATGGGAAAGATAATGGCTAAGGCATGCCGAATTCCTCGAGTCTACACATCCTTTTCACTTTTGAAATTAACACTTCAGGGCTTCCATTGTCATGGGAAATGAAGGGTTGTTTTAAGTTGTTTGTAATTTTGAATCTGGTTGAAAAACCCCAATTTAAGAATTTGGCAGATCTAGATCTGATTTGAGGTGTTGTGTAGAGCAGTCAAGAAATCATGGGAACACGCATTGTGATGTTCCATATAGAGTGGGAGAAAAATCCAGCAGTGAAACTGAGTTGTGGAAAATGTGCTGAAATGCCCAATTGCAACACTTCCACACCTCTTCTCTTCTTTGTAATTGCCACTGTATTGTGTATGTTCCATCTTTATGCCCACTTTCATATAAAACTCTATTTTTTTGACCTATATTGTAGTTACTAGGTTATTAATTCTCTTGTATCTCATTTTTTTTTCACTCAGGTTCATGGTTGCTGGAGTAGAGAAGTTGTGAGAATCTTCAAAAAATTGGAGACAATATTGGGGATTCCTTACCCATCATGGAAGGCTATGCAAGCTATTGGGAGTCCTTGGAATGGTGAAAATTGGCCACTGATGAAGGTCAAATATAAACTAGAAGCAATCCCCTTTCATATCCACTTTCCAAAGCTTCATTATTGAAGGCCACAAGTGCTAGGGGGATTCTCAGTCCTCCTTTTTGTCCATCCTCTCCCTCCTCAGAGTGGTTGGAGGATATGGGCTAAGGGATTGAATGCAGAGCACATGAGGCAGATGAGATGAAAGCCTTGAGTGGAAGCAGAGGGCTACTGTTTGCACAGTACACTTGACTTTTTGAAAATGATCCACAAACTCTACCTCTAGCTCTTAAAAGGTGTTGGCGATGATGCTCCATCTTTGCCTGTTTCCCTCTCTCTATCAAATCCAATGTGGATGACTCATGCTATTGGTAAAGAACTAGAATATGAGGCGTGTCTAAAGGCTTGGTGCTCAAAGTTTTACCTTGTGTATAAACACACATGATTATTGAAAATGATTTGTTCCGCACGAACGGAGATCCATAACAAAGGTAGAAATATTTTAGTACCTAGTCCTCAAATGGGAGTTCACCATTTTTATTGGGCTATTCATTGGCTTCATTACAATCTTTGAGAGCCTGGCAACACCAAACATTGCAGGCTTGGAATTCCATATTTTGTCTCAATTGATATTGGAGAACATGTATAGACTATAGTATGAATTCTCTTTACATTTATAACATAAATTGATTTCCCTATTTGTCTTCAATTCAGAGTATTGGGATTAGCTACTAGTATAGAGAATGAGTATTCTGGGCTCCAGGGAATAAATGGGCACTAGAAAGTCTAGACTTAAATCAGGAGATTGTGACGATAAACAACACTATAATTTCAATTGTCTGGTATAAATTATATAATACAATTAAATTTTAATTGTTGTTTTCCGATGGAGTCTCTATTGTGAAATTGTATTGAAGGTGTCAAACCTTGTACTTCATTAGTAAAAAAATAATATGTTGAAGGTGTCAAATCTTTTCAATAGCTTTAAATTTGTAGCAGATAACAATAACCTTATGGAGGTGTTTGACTAGTTACACACACACCAATAACCCACAAAATTCATGAATTCCCTTTTGCAAATGAATCAATAACGATGTTCATGTCAGATATCCTTAATCTGCATACAAATGTACAGATTACAAGAGTTTCCATGATTAACATGGTACCCATTTGAACATGATTTTTCTTGTCATTGAATTTGATATTGATGTAATCTTATGTATTATCAAAATACTTTCTTAGAATTGATATCTTGTGAAGTGTATTAACAATCTGGACAAAGTATGCCTCTAAATTAATTTGTGTAGTTATTGTTAGATAAGGAGTATCAGGTCTAATTTGAGACGTTGATCATGATGCCCTTGCCAGTGAAAGCATGATCATCAAGAAGTTTGTACTTTTTTAATTAGCCTGGAGATTACCCATCTCCTTTACGATCATGGTGGATATAATGGTTCATGCTAGATTATCCCCTGCCCTAAAAGTGTTCTCCCACATTTTGGTATAAGGTTAATTTCTCTACATTTTTATTGAAGTTATCATTCTCATTATCTCTAGAAAAGTAGACCACTAATATCTATAGTGAAGAACGATTTTGTATTACAGGTGGGGTGAGAATTTTTTACGCGGGTCTATTAAATTTTGATTAACATGTTCTTTTCCTAGGACAGTCACTTCAATGATCTACATCAGCCCATGAATTAGTCTCAAATACATCATCTCATTGACATTAACTGAAGAAATAACATAAACAATAAATGAGGAAGAGAAGCTAAGACAATAGAACACAAGGATACATGGTTTTGGAATCCCTTTCTACAATTCTTCGTAGCTTTTGATACTGCTTGTGGAGGTTGCACACACGTGATGCTCTTTTTGTATAAAACCTTTGTCATTAAGTTTTATTAATAGTCATAGGAAGTTTTTATGTCAAAAAAAATATTAAAGTCCCCACTATCCAATGTATTCAATCTTGCTTGAATTGGATCTATCAATCAAAAGTTCTAAATCCATACATGATATGAATCCAAATTTATACCAAATCCTATGAAAGCATTCCATGTAAAAGCATGTGACCTTTTCTTTTCAATAGACCTCGTTTAACCAGACTCGTATATTCCATTCAAAAGACAACTATCATTTTCAACCCTCATTCAGCACTTGTTTTAGAGCCAAACTTGTACAAACTACAACTCGTTTGGCTCTATACCAAATCCTTTGAAATTATGTCCATCAAATCTTTGAATATATGACTTTCAACAAACTCTGGTCCAATCAAACATGGAATTGCAAGCCAAAGTGCTATGTTACGTGCTAGACACTAATAGCTAAGGGTCCTCATTTGTGAGTATTGTAGGTTGTTCAAATATTAACATGAACTTTATTTTGTATTACTATAATGATATATGCGTATATAAAATACTAAACATGATGCTTATAGATGATATAGAAGATAATTATTAGCAATAGTATTCATGACAAAATATAGTTGATAGATATGACTATTCCTAAATGGGTGTCAATTCCATATAAAATTACTTCACAAAACACAATTCGCAAGATTAATATTGATTATAGAAAATATGGAATAGAAGATGGGTGTGATTTATTTTGGAATCACGGAAACAACAAGCAAGGGCTTGAGGTAGCATTAGTCCCTACCACAGAAGGCAAGAGCTAGATAATTATGGATAATCATGGCTACAACACAAAGTAAACCATGCAAAACATTTGAATGTCATCCAGACTATATAAACTATATAGAGGTAACATAAACAAGATACTTGAATGCTATCCAAATTATATAGAGGCAACCTAATATTATAGAGAGAGGTATATTTAGTACATCACATGGATGGGTAGGTATATTTAGTACAACAGATGGTCCTAATAAAGACATATCTTTCAATTAGGTTAGATATTCTAAATCTTGTGTGTACTTTTCTGATTTTCTTGTACCTTTTAGTCAATATGGCTATGGATAACAACATTATGGAAAGAAAAGCACTAGAGTAAGGAAAATAGAATTCCTTAAAAATTATTAATAGACAATGAATACACATTGAGATGTGAGGTTACAAGAAGAAAAAAATAAAAGGATCCCATGCCAAAAAACAAAGATTTTGTACCGTAATTTCATATTTTTCAACTGAAAAATCCCTTTATGAGAATAGAGATTCTTCTGATATCATCAAGAATCATAGAGTTGCTCCTGATATCATAAAGTTTCTCATGATGGCAATGAATGGTTGGTACATAGGTCCAACCAAATATTTTGTACCTTAATTTCATCTTCTTCATCTAAAAAATATCGTTTATTAGAATAGAGTTGCTCCTTATGGTAAGGAATGGCTGCTACATAGGTCCATTATATTCAATGCCCTACTGATAGGTGTATGGATAATATTGGGGCAAAGTTTGGCCTTTGACATAGGTTTTTCCCCAGTAAACAATGTTTATGTAAGCTAAAAAGGCAAGAAACTCTGGATAGTAGTTGTGGATTCATCCTTTCAATCTTTTAAAATATTAGATATTGTGCTTTACTTATGGTTTACAATTTTGTTATTACGGTATCTCGAATTTTGATATCTATGATACTAGTGATTTAATGGGGTAAATTAAGAAAAAAAAATGACTACACTGCATGGATGTGATATTTCAAATCATATTACATCATTTTAAAAAGATGAGGCAAAATAAGGATGGGTATGAGTAATGTTTTCTTTGTAAAAGAATGGGTGAGATAGCTGAATGATGAGGAAAAATAAGGATGGGTATGAGAAATGTTGTATTTATAAAACAATGGGTGAGACAACCGAATGTAGCTAGAGGCACACAATTAGTGCTTGGAAACTCATTACCTTCCTCAGTGTCATGAAATATCATGGCTGAAGCAATGGCTCAATTGCATTGAAAGTAGTTCAACAAGAGCATACATATTTTTTACAGGGTTTTATTATTCTAGACACCTAATCTAGACTTGAGAGGCCTTGGATGAGCTCGAGATAGTGGCTAGCACCCTAGTTTCCTGCAAATTGGAGCTTTATGACAGACGTGCTAGTTTTCTTACAATGATGTGTGGCCATGGTGAAAAGTTAAAACATTACTCTAAAAACATTAGATCGATCAATAAAACTAGGAAAAGTTTAACCAACAAACTCCCAGAAGGCTGCAATTTGTGTGTCCTCCAAACTTGTTGTGAGTATGAACATGCCACTGATGCATAAAAAGTAAATCTTTCATACAATTAAAGAACAAATATGTCTCAAAAATTGGTTCTGATACAGATAGATTTAGTTCCTAACATACTTTTCACAATTTAGCCACTTCCCCTGAATTCAATGCCATTTTCTAGTCATTAGATGAATCTCTATACTCAACATTTGTCACATTGTTGTTGATTCATTTCGATCGATTTTGACATCGGTTCAGTCTAAATTCAGAGAGAGAAGTTAATTAGTACTATACTGTGCATTATGAATCACATTAGATTAGCAAAGGTGTATTACATTCACATAGAATCGGCATAGTCACTCTCATTGATTACACGGTAATGATTCATAAAAGGCTAGTGATATTACTGGAATATAACTTTGTTATCTTACTAGCTTGTACAAAGGGATACCCATTGCTCTCTAGGAATATTAGTGGAAAGCTATTAAATGTCTACTTAAGAATAAGCTATGATTTGGACAGTTGGTCACGTCTCAATTATCTGTCAGGGGTCATCTTTCCATTGGTACTGGGAGTTGTATATTTTCTAGGGTTCTGATCTTACGGTTCACTAGTGTTTGAAATACATGTTAATTATTTATCAATATTTTCATGAAATATATTCTCATGCATTCTCAAAATTCACCTAAAACACCTGTATCTCATTGTCCATGAGGTTTGAATTAACTAAACAAAGAGTGTCTTTTCCTGGATTGGTGCCTTTGTAATGTTGAAATGTCCTGCAATCTTTGCCTATGACAAGATGCAATAGCCCTAATTGGACAACATTGAAAGTAGCTCAACTCAGTGTTTAACTGGCATGTCCAATTCCTTCATTTTCCCATAGAAACTATGTTGCAATAGTCTCACATGGAGCGAGGTTAAATTTGCACATTGACATTTCTCTTTTGAAAATGAAGGCAATGTGCTAGGCTCTCATCTAATAGACATGTCTAAGATATAATAAACTTATGGTGTATGAGTTTTCATCATTATTAGTCCATAGTTATAGTAAATGTGCTCCCAGTCTTTGTGCTCACTACTGGAATAAATAATACTCCATTGACTTTCTTTTAGCATCATTCATAAATTATTTATTGATTGATGCTCTATGAAATGCCTCATCTCTGAGTTACTCATCATCCACTTTCTTACTGACTTAGAGATCAACTACCACGGTTCTAGAGTTGTTGCATTTCCTCAAGGAGTTGCTAATTTGGTTTCTCTACGAATGTTAAGAATTTCTCTCTCCTTACCTGGAGTTTTCTTAAGCGTTCTTGGGTGGATTTCTACTTACTGGAGTCATTTCCCTCTCCCCTAAGCATAATTTTCATTTTCTGGGGTGATTTTGAGCTCAATCTTGGTTTTCTAAGAGGCCATAGGTACTAAAGAAGGCCATATATAGCTATATGAGATCATTGGATTTCTAATTTCCCTTGATTTCCGTAAATCCATCGAATACATGGGTGCTGAAATCTACAAGGTGGAGCATTCTTGATGTGTATTTATGTAGAATGTATTTATATTATAATGGTGTTAAATTTAGATTCATTACCTGAGTGATTCAAATTATATGTTGTTCCATTAGTATTGGTGATCGTTACATGAGAACCCGTTAACTATAATTATTCACCAATAATATCCAGAGGCCGTTCTATACTAGAATGATGACTATCCCCAGTATGACGTTTAATGAGGATAAGGTTGAATAAATGAATAAGGATAAATCTCATTCAGGGGGCAGTGTGGATGAAGGTTGTACTGTAGAAAAAGAAAATACATCAGTATGGACAAATATGGACAAATTATTATGAAGAATATGCTTCCATTTTTTGTATAAAAACTTTGTCATTAAGTTTTATTAATAGTTAGAGGAAGCTTTTATTTCAAACAAAAATATTAAAATCCCCACTTTCCAATGTATTCAATCCTGCTTGAATTGGATCTGTCGATCAAAAGTTCTGAATTCATACATGATATGCCTCCAAATTTATCTCAAATCCTATGAAAATCAATCCATGTAAAAGCTTGTGACCTTTTCTTTTCAATAGATCTCATCTAAACAAACTTGTATCTTCCAGTCAAAAGATAACTATCATTTTCAACCCTCATTTAGCACTTGTTTTAGAGCCAAACTTGTACAAACTACATCTCATTTGGCTCTATACCAAATCCTTTGAAATTTTGTCCATCAAATCTTTGAATATATGACTTTCATTAGACTCTTGTCAGATCAAACATGGACTTGCAAGCCAAAGTTATATGTTACGTGCTAGACACTAATAACTAAGGGTCCTCATTTGTGAGTATTGCAGGTTGTTCAAATATTAACATGAACTTTATTTTGTATTACTATAATGATATATGCATATATAAAATACTAAACAGGATGCTTATAGATGATATAGAAGATAATTATTAGTAATAGTATTCATGACAAAATATAGTTGATAGATATGACTATTCCTAAATGGGTGTCAATGCCATATAAAATTACTTCACAAAACACAATTCATAGGATTAATATTGATTATATCAAATAAGGAATAGAAGATGGGTGTGATTTATTTTGAAATAATGGAAACAAAAGGCAAGGGTTGGAGGCAGTGCTAGTCCCTCCCAGGGAAGGTAGGAGATGGATAATTATGGATAATCATGGCTAGAGCACAAAGTAAACCATGCAAAATATTTGAATGTCATCTAGTCTATATAAACTATATAGAGGTAACATAAGGAAGATACTTGAATGCCATCCAAATTATATAAATAGGCAACCTAATCTTATAGAGAGAGGTATATTTAGTACAACACATAGATGGATATGTGTATTTAGTACAACACGCAGTTTTAATAAAGACATATCTTTCAATTAGGTTAGATATTCTAAATATGGTGTGTACTTTCCTAATTTTCTTGTACCTTTTAGACAATATTGCTATGGAAACAACATTATGGAAACAAAAGAAGTAGAGTAAGGAATATAGAATTCCTTAATAATTATTAATAGATAGTGAATACATAGTGAGATGTCAGATTACAAGAAGAAAGAAATAAAAGGATCACATGCTAAAAAATGAAGATTTTGTACCTCAATTTCATCTTTTTCAACTAGAAAAAGTCCTTTATGAGAATAGAGTTGTTCCTGATTTCATCAAGACTCATAGAGTTTCTCTTGATGTCATAAAGTTGCTCTTGATGGTAAGGAATGCCTGATACATAGGTTCAACGAAAGATTTTGTACCTTAATTTCATCTTCTTCAACTAAAAAAGGTCCTTTATGAGAATAGAGTTGCTCCTGGTGGTAAGGAGTGGTTGCTACATAGGTCCAGTATATTCAATTCCCTACTGATAGTTATATGGATAATATTGGGGCAAAGTTTGGCCTCCAATATAGGTTTTTTCCCACACTTGTTCAAAATGGCTGTGAGGCAATCAAGGGGTAAACAATCTTTATGTAAGCTGAAAAAAGCAAGAAACTCAGGATAGTAGTTGTGGATTCACCCTTTCAATCTTGTAAAATATTAGATATTGTGCTTTACTTATGGTTAAAAATATTGTTGTTATGGTATGTAGAGTTTTGATATCTATGATACTAGTGATTTTATGGGGTAAATTAAAAAAAAAAACAGATCACTACATTGCATGGATGTGATCTTTCAAATCATATGATATAATTTTGAAAAGATGAGGCAAAATAAGGATGGGTATGAGAAATGCTTCCTTTGTAATAGAATGGGTGAGACAACTAAATGATGAGGCAAAATAAGGATGGGTATGAGAAATGTTTTCTTTGTAAAAGAATGGGTGAGAGAGTTGAATGTAGCTAGAGGCACACCGTTGGAGATTGGAAACTCATTCCCTTCCCAATGGAGCTTGGAAACACATTACCTTCCTTGGTTTCATGCGAGATTATTGCTAAGGCAATGGCTTAATTGCATGGAAGGTATTTCAACAAGAGCACACATTTTTTTACAGGGTCCAATTATTATAGACACCTAATATAGAATTGAGAAGCCTTGGATGAGCTCGAGACAGTAGCTAGCACCCTATTTTCCTGCAAATTGGAGCTTTATCACAGACATGCTATTTTTCTTACCATGATGTGTGGCCATGGTGAAAAGTTAAAGCATTACTCTAAAAACTCTAAATCCAGCCCTATAACTAGCAAAAGTTTAACCAACAAACTGCCAGAAGGCTGCAATTTTCGTGTCCTCCAAACCTGTTGTTAGTATGAACATGGCACTGACACATAACAAGTAAATCTTTCATACAATTAAAGAAAAAAACTGGCTGAAGGCAAGGCTTCGATAAACATAGATTTAGTTCCTAACATATTTTGCACGATTTAGCCTCTTCCCTTGAATTCAATGTCATTTTCCAATCATTAGATGAAGCTCTATACTCAACATTCATAGCATCATTGTTGATTCATTTTGATTGAGCTTGTCATCAGTTCAGTATAAATTCAGAGAGAGAAGTTAATTAGCACTATACTATGCATTATGAATCACATCATATTAGCACAGGTGTATTGCATTCACTTAGAATAAACATAGGCACTCTCATTGATTACGTGGTAATGATTCATAAAAGGCTAGTGATATTACTAGAATGTAACAGTGTTATCTTACTAGATTGTACAGAGGGGTACACATTGCTCTCTAGGAATATTAGTGGCAAGCTATTAAATGTCTACTTAAGTGTACCCTATCATTTGGAGAGTTGGTCATGTTTGAATTATCTATTAGGGGTCATGCTTCCATTGGTACTAGGAGTTGTATATTTTCTATGGTTCTGATTTTATGGTTCACTAGTGTTTGAAAGACCTTTTGGTTATTTATCAAGATTTTCAGGAAATATCTTCTCATGCTTTCTCAAAATTCACCTAAAACACCTATATATCATTGTCCATGACCTTTGACTTAACTAAACAAAGAGTGATTGTGCCTAGATTCGTGCCTTTGTAATGTTTAAATGTCTTGCAATTTTTGCCTATGAGAAGATGCAATAGCCCTGATTAGGCAACAATGAAACTATCTCAATTCATTGTTTAACTTCCATGACCAATTTCTTCATTTTCCCATAGTAGTTATGTTGCAATAGTCTCACATGAAGCGAGGGTTAATTTAAACATGGACATCTCTCTTTTGAAAATGAAGGAAATGTCTAGGCCCTCATCTAATATATGCTGCTAGGATATAATAAGCTTATGTTGTATGAGTTATCATCATTCTTAGTCCTTAGTTATAGTATATGTGCTTCCGGTATTTGTGCCCATGCATGAAATAAATAATTCTCCATTGCATTTATGTTAGCATCATTTACAAACTCTTTATTGATTGATGCTCTATAAAATGCGTCAGATCTAAGTTACTCATCATCCACTTTCTTACTGAGTTAGAGATCAACTTCCATGGTTCTGGAGCTATTGCATTTCCTCAAGGAGTTTCTAATTTGGTTTCTAAACGAATGTTAATAATTTCTCTCTACTTACATGGAATGCTCTTAAGCATTCTTGGGTGGATTTATACTTACTCAAGTCATTTCCTTCTCCCCTGAGCATTATTTTCATTTCCTGGGGTGAGTTTCAGCTCGATCTTGGTTGTCTAAGAGGCCATAGGTGTTAGACAGGGCCATACATAACTGTAGGAGATCATTGGCTTTCCAATTTCCCTTCATTCCCATAAATCCATCGAATACATGGGTGCTGAAATCTACAAGGCAGAGCATTCTTGATGTATATTTATGGTCGTATGTATTTATATTAGAATGTTGTTAAATTGAGATTCATTACTTGAGTGATTCAAATTATATGTTGTTCCATTGGTATTGGGAATCATTACATGATAACCCATTAACTATAATTATTCACCAATAATATCCAGAGGTTGTTCTATACTAGAATGATGATTGTCCAGTATGATGTATAGTGAGGATAAGGTTGAAGAAATGAATGAGGAGAAATCCCATTGAGGGGACAATATGGATGAAGGTTGTACTGTAGAAAAATAAAATACAATAGTATGGACAAATATGGACAAATTCTGATGAAGAATAGGCTGCCCTTTATGTATAAAACCTCTATAATTAAGTTTTATTAATAGTTAGAGGAAGTTTTTATGTCAAATAAAAATATGAAAATCCCCACTTTCCAATGTATTCAATCCTTCTTGAATTGGATCTGTCAATCTAAAGTTATGAATTCATACATTATATGACTCCTTCAAATTTATACCAAATCCTATGAAAGAATTCCATGTAAAATCTTGTGACCTTTTCTTTTCAATAGATCTTGTCTAACCAGACTTGAATCTTCCAGTCAAAAGACAACTATCATTTTCAACCCTCATTCAACACTCGTTTTAGAGCCAAACTTGTAGAAACTACAACTCACTTGGCTCTATAACAAATCCTTTCAAATTGTGTCCATCAAATCTTTGAATATATGAATTTCAACAGACTTTGGTCCAATCAAACATGGACTTCCAAGCCAAAGTTCTATGTTACATGTCAGACACTAATAGCTAAGGGTCCTCATTTGTGAGTATTGCAGGTTTTTTCAAATATTAACATGAACTTTATTTTGTATTACTATAATGATATATGCGTATAAAAAATATTAAACATAATGCTTATAGATGACATAGAAGATAATTATTAGCAACAGTATTCATGACAAAACATAGTTGATAGATATGACTATTTCTAAATGGGTATCAATGCCATATAAAATTACTTCACCAAACACAATTCATAGGCTTAATATTGATTATATAAAATAAGGAATAGAATATGGGTGTGAATTATTTTGAAATCATGGAAACAACAAACAAGGGATGGAGGCAGCATTAGTCCCTACTGGGGAAGGCAGGAGCTAGATAATTATTGATAATCATGGCTACAACACAAATCAAACCATGCAAAACATTTGAATGCTATCCAGACTATATAAAATATACAGAGTTAACATAAGAAAGATACTTGAATGCCATCCAAATTATATAGAGAGGAAACCTAATCTTATGGAGAGAGGTATATTTAGTAAAACACATGGATGGATATGTATATTTAGTACAACACATGGTTTTAATAAAGACATATCTTTCAATTAGGTTAGATATTCTCAATCTGGTGTGTACTTTTCTAATTATCTTGTACATTTTAGTCAATATTGCTATGGAAACAACATTATGGAAATAAAAGCACTAGAGTAGGGAGAATATAATTCCTTAATAATTATTAATAGACAATGAATACATGGTAAGATGTGAGATTACAAGAAGAAAAGAAATAAAAGGATCTCATGCTAAAAAACAAATATTCGGTACCTTAATTTCATCTTTTTCAACTAAAAAAATCCCTTTATGAGAACATGGTTGCTCATAATGTCATCAAGACACATAGAGTTGCTCCTAATGTCATAAATTTTCTCCCGATGGTAATGAATGGCTGGTACATAGGTCCAACCAAATATTTTGTACCTTAATTTCATCTTCTTCAACTAAAAAAAGTCCTTTATGAGAACAGAGTTTCTCTTGATGGTAAGGAATGACTGCTACATATGTCCAATATATTCAATGCCCTACTAATAGATATATGGATAAGATTTGGGCAAAGTTTGGACTCCAACATATGTTTTTCCCAAACAGGGGTAAACAGTCTTTATGTAAGATGAAAAAAGCAAACAACTGAGGATAGTAGTTGTGGATTCACCCTTTCAATCTTTTAAAATATTAGATATCTTGCTTTACTTATGGTTTACAATTTTGTTATTACGGTATCTCGAATTTTGGCAACTATGATACTAGTAATTTAATGGGGTAAATTAAGAAAAAACAGATGACTACACTGCATCAATGTGATCTTTCATATCATATGACATCATTTTTAAAAGATGAGGCAAAATAAGGATGGGTATGAGAAATGTTTTCCTTGCAAAAGAATGGGTGAGACAACTGAATGATGAGGCAAAATGAGGATGATTATGAGAAATGCTTTCTTTGTAAAGAAATGGGTGAGATAGCTAAATGTAGATAGAGGTACACCATTGGAGCTTGGAAAATCATTACCTTCCTTGGTGTCATGCAAGATCATGGCTAAATCAATGGCTCAATTGCATGGAAGGTAGTTCAACAAGAGCACACAGATTTTTTACAGGGTCCAATTCTTCTAGACACCTAAGCTAGACTTGAGAGGCCTTGGATGGGCTCGAGACAGTGGCTAGCACCCTAGTTTCATACAAATTTGAGCTTTATCACAAACATGCTAGTTTTCTTACCACGATGTGTGTCTATGGTGAAAAGTTGAAACTTCACTCTAAAAACTCTAAATCCAGCCATAAGACTAGGAAACATTTAACCAACAAACTACTAGAAGCCTACAATTTTCGTGTCCTCCAAACCTGTTGTGAGTATGAGCATGCCACTGATGCATAAAAAGTAAATATTCCATACAATTAAAGAAAAAATCTGGCTCAACACCAGGCTTTGATACACTTAGATTTATCTCCTGAAATCTTTTGCACGATTTAGTCGCTTCCCATGAATTCAATGTCATTTTCCAGTCATTAGATGAAGCTCTATACTAAACATTCGTCGCATCATTGTTGACTCATTTTGATTGAGCTTGACATTGGTTCAGTTTAAATTCATAGAGAGAAGTTAATTAGTATTAGACTATGCATTATGTATCACATTAGATTAGCACAGGTGTATTGCATTCACTTAGAATCATCATAGTCGCTCTCATTGATTACAGGGTAATGATTCATAAAAGGCTAGTGATATTACAGTAATGTAACTTTGTTATCTTACTGACTTGTACAAATGGATAACCATTTCTCTCTAGGAATATTAGATGAAAAATATATAAGTGTATGCTTATGTATAGGCTATAATTTGGACAATTGGTCATGTTTGAATTATCCTTCAGGGGTCATGTTTCCATTGGTATTGGGATTTTTTTATTTTCTAGGGTTTTGATTTTATGGTTAGCTAGTGTTTGAAAGACCTGTTGATTATTTATCAACATTTTCATGAAATATCTTCTCATGCTTCCTCAAAATTCACCTAAAATGACTGGATATCATTTCCCATGAGCTTTGACTTAACTAAATAAAGAGAGAATATGCCTGGATTGGTGCCTTTGTAATGTTGAAATGTCCTACAATCTTTGCCTATGACAAGATGCAATAGCCCTAATTGGAAAACATTGGAACTAGCTCAATACATTGTTTAATTTCCATGACCAGTTCCTTGATTTTCCCATAGCAGCTATGCTGCAATAGTCTCACATGGAGCAAGGGTTAGTTTGCACGTGGCAATCTATCTTTTGAAAATGAAGGCAATTTTCTAGGCTCTCATCTAATATATGTTGCTAAGATATAATAAACTTATGGTGTATTAGTTATCATCATTCTTAATCCTTTGTTATAATATGTGCTCCCTGTCTTTGTGTTCATGGCTGAAATAAATAATTCTCCATTGAATTTCTATTGGCATCATTCAAAAACTCTTTATTGATTCATGCTCTATGAAATGCATCAACTCTGAGTTACTCATCATCCACTTTCTTGCTGGGTTACAAATCAACTTCCACATTTCTAGAGTTGTTGCATTTCCTCAAGGAGTTTCTAATTTGGTTTCTATATCACTGTTAAGAATTTCTCTGTCCTTACGTGGAGTGTTCTTAAGATTTCTTGGGTTGTTATAGACATTTTTGTGCCCTACAACCCCAAGGATGAAATGTCCATAAAACAAGGGCTCCTAAGTCCCTAAAAGTGTTGTTCTAAACTGTAAAGGAACAAGGTCAACAGATTACAGCTTCTCCCAAAAGTTCTCCATGAAAAACTACTCAAAATTGGTCAAAACAGGATCATTGTAGCTGCTCCACTGGCTGGGTGCGTTGCATCTCACCCAAATACACTGTGGGGGTGCATTGCATTTCAAAAGTCCCTTTTGTGGGGTGAGATGGGCGAGAAATGACAAATGGCAGTGTCATTCCGCGAGGTGGAGAGGTAATGGAAGCTTCCAAAATCTTCTCCTGTGACACTTGCCTCACTAAATTCGACCAAGGATGAGTAAGAGGCCCTCAGTCTCCAAGTGGAAGCAAGAACTGTCAGAGAGAAGACACTAATCAATCACAAGTTGACTCATCCCCCTTACAGATATCTATATATGGATCCCTCATCCCAGAGATCTGGAGGCTGGAATTTTGCATATTGTAAGGAATTGTTGTTGGTTTCTAGAGATAAACATCAGATTGTTGGGTGATCTAAGCTTTGTTTGAGGTGAAGAGGGGCTTCTTTGTAGGGAGGTTGATGTTGGGTTGGAACAACTGGTTGTAACTCCTCTTGGATCTTTTCTTGTTTATCAATAAAAGCTATTTGAGTTTTCCTCCATGCTTTTGTATCATTGATGCTTGTTATATTTGCATGGTCAATTTACATCTGATCCTAGATTTTTTATGAATATAGATCCATGTCTTTGTATAGTGCTATGCTTCTGTGATGTTACAGGTACTTTGTGAAGCTGGGCGTGCAAGGGAGAAGGTAGCTGGGGACTATCAAAGAAGAGAGGGATCGAATCAAAGGATTAGCGCAAGACAGTGGTTGGTCTTTCTATTCCTCTCTATCTATAATTCATAAAGGAAAAACATAAGTAGCTTTTCTCTGTTTGTTTCTAAGGCAGCTGTCACACCTTAGTGGGATAGAGCAGTTCTAAATAGACACTTTTCCCTGTAACAAAATGGCGACTCCGTTGGGGATGTAATTAGTTTGTTTTTTTATCATTCTTTGTTGTTTGTTTCATAAACTTATAAGTAGAATTCGAACTGCATTTGCCATAACAAATGAAAAGTAGATAACTGTTGCTTCAATCCATCCACTCGATCTGTTTATGATTCAAGCAACTGATTCACAAACTATCTGATTTCCCTTGTGATAGCTCTTAGATCCTCCTTAGATCTACCCCTGATTGTTGCATTACTGATTGCTTTTTACTCGGCCAAAAACCAAGAACTGAACTGCAAACTGTGACCCGGAGACCAAACAGAGTCTCATTTCTGGCCCAGCACAGGTACTGTTCAGAGATTCTGAATTTCAGCGCACTTCCCTAGTGGGCAACTTGCGCTGCATTTTAGATTCTCTGTGTTACAGGTGTGCTGATCAGACTAGCTCTGTGCAGTTGTGGTTTCTGAGGATCATTCTTTCCATTTGTATTCCTGAATTTTGCTGCCTGTGATCAGTATATGTCTGTGTGAAACCCCTTTTCCTTGCTGTTATTCCACCTCCTTTGTACAAACGATCTGTAGATGTTTTTGTGTGTTTGTTGAGTCATTTACAATTTTCCTTTGCAAAAGTAGCATAGTCGTACTGTCGTCCTTTGATTTGAATCTGTCGCAAGTGTCGATTTCGATCGTAGGAGAAAGTTTGATTGCTGTTGATGGTCGATTATCCTGTTACTATTGCTTTTGGTCTGAATTTGTAATTTTCTAGTGTCAAAAACAAGTATTCATTTCAAAATCGTAAGGTGTCGTAATCGTCTCTATTTTTTATTTCAAAAAGAAACTTGTTTATATTTGTTGCTTGAAAAGAAATTCAGATTTGTACATCAACTTTATTTTTAGCATCCATATACTAAGAAAGTCGCAAACAAATACATGCATGTGCATTTGCATATAGACAGTCTGTTTGGCTTGATTTAGGAAAATGCATTTACAGTGTGCTCTTTGCTCTTTGTGAAAAGATTTTGTCTTTCTTTTCCCTAGTAGCTAGGATTTTCATTGCTTAAAGAAGATAAAAAGTTTGTTTATCATCTTCAGATTGCATTTTAGGAATTACATCTACATCTCGTGGTGAACCCGAAAGGAAAACTTCATAAGCAAGATCAACTTAAAATAAATTCAATGAATCTAACAATGCTTTGGAACTTAACGCACAACATTTAGAGGTCTAGGCTAGAGACGTATTCCGGCGTCGTAAAGCCTGGTAACTGTTGTTCTTACTGATGGTTGGGTGATTCCTCCACTTTGAGACGATAAGTGCCAGTACGGACTTGTGCTCCCATGTACCGACGAGTATATTTTGGGAGACCCCTATAGGCTTAAATCCTTTATCCATAGGAAGCCGTGTCTGCTGCCTTATCGATCGCAATGCACTGCACACAACATTCGGGAAGATTGATTGTCGTACCGTAAAAAGTATTATGTAGTTTTGCGATTGGTTTGGTACTCCCTCTACCTAGAGTTCCAGAGTAGTCCCTTTCGTTCCTTTTTAGACTCCTTAACGGAAAAGGTCCATCTGAGCACTTGTCACTTCAGGGTCATTAAAAATCGAAGACGACTAGAGTCATCTTTTGTTTTTTCTCGAATCTTAAAACTGAAAAAACAAGTTGTGTCAAAGCGTTTAAAATTTATTTTAAACGGAATATTCATTACCCCTTTCCTATGTTGATCGTGGGTTGAGAAAATGGAATCCACCAACCAAGGAATTCCCCTTCGAGGAAATCCTAGTCCCTTCTCCTCTTGGGGAGATGTTGGTGCACATCATATGGCCACATTGCCCCTTCCAGGACTGACAATTGGTTTTCCTGTATGGCTCTTCTCAACCTCTGTCGTTAAGAACACCACAATTCCTGAACAATCGAATCAGCAATTAGACGAGTCCAAAATTACCCACCAACCTTCTACCTCCTCTAATTCTTCCTCTCCTCCTTCCTCTTCGCTTCATGGGGCTGGTAAAGCCAAAAGTGACCTAAGGAGAAGAAGGAAAAGAAGAAGAAAGAGAAGAAGAAGAAGGAGCCAAAAGCGAATGGGGGCAAACGAGTGTCGTCTAACGAAAGTCCACACACTGCACCGACCAGGCCTAAATCGCCATGTGTCATTTGCAAAGGAGACCACTATCACAGAGATTGTCCTTGCATCCCTCAGATCTTAAGGGACTGATCTCCTCGTTTGCACAACCCCGTGTCTTCAACCTCTGATGATCATGTTGAAAACACACCATCAACTAGTGAAAGTGAAGCCCCGGGACAAAAAGGAAAATATAGATCTCCTTGTAAACTGTGCGAAGGCGATCATGCCGTCCACCATTGTCCCTTCTTAGACGATGCTAAAAGAGCTTTGGATGATCGTCCGGTTTCAACGTTAGGACTTCCTCCTGGATATAAAAAACTCTTGCTGAGTCCGTCACTAGTTGAAAATCTGGCTGGCCCGCTCAGGTGGTCGGCTGAAGCATCTCTCATTGAAGATAAACCATCTGAATCCATGCCAGACGGAAGTCAAAAGGTCGAGGCGGCAGTTGAGCCGGTCTTGCCTTTAGAGGTTCCATGTTCAGATGATACAGTCACAGAAGAGAACAAGGATGACATCGTCCAAATTCTTTTCATAAGCACAGACTCCAACGAACATGGGGGCAGTCTACCCGTTCCTTTACCGCAGGAAGGAAGTTCGTCAGAGTCATACCTGACCATCTATTCGGTCCCACCTCCAAGAAACCTAGTTGTCTCCTTCGACTGGAATCAACTGGGCAGACCCCGTTTACCGGCCAGTATACCATTCCGGATTATTGTTCAAATGTATAGAATGGTTATGGCTAGTACCATCATAGATGAGGGGGCTTCTGTGAGTATCCTTTCCTCAACTGCTTGGAAAGCGCTTGGTTCGCCATCGCTTTTGCCTGAGATGAGAAATCTAACAGGCTTTGATAAAGGAACCAGTCGACCGTTAGGGATCCTTCCCAATGTGCCCATAACATTGAGAGGGAAAACCGTTCACATGAATGTAATGGTAGTTCAACGACCCCTGGATTACAATCTACTCCTTGGACGAGACTATATTTATTGCATGAGAGCCATTGTCTCATCACTCTTTCGAGTAATGTTTTTTCTGCATGAAGGAAGAGTGGTCAGGCTCGTGGACCATCTTTCATTTCCCAGATCATACAGAGCAAATAGTCATATACCATCCATGAATGCTCTTTTCATGCAAGAAATGTCTCAATCTCCTGTCCGTCAACCCGATGAGCGCGAGTGATTCGAGAGGACATTACTGAAACCCAGTGGGCATGCACCCTGGTCTGCTTCGGCAGGAAAACTTCAGGAATAGGGTAGGTTTCCGCGGGAGAATATGACTAGTCTGTACCCCCCATCCATGATTGGAAAAGGGGGTTATTCTAGAACAAGATTCTCTTGTCAAAATTAAGTGAGTTGGCGGGCATCGCCGCTCACCTTTGCTTATTTCGGTAGACATCGCCAGAGAAGTGTTTTGTTTACACCGTAAATAGAACTATCTTTGGTAACCTGTAAGAGGTAGGCCTCTCTCGGTAAAACAAATGTTTTAACGGACTAAAGAAGGGGTAACCTTGAAACTCTGTTTTATACCTAGGGGCATGAAAACCTTTTGGAGTGCAAGCAAAGAGCGATCATTTATCTGTTTTCTAGATTGGTCGTTTCCTAACTTGCATAAAGAAAGGATGTGGGGCAAAACTCTAAAAGTTGTCGTTTTATATGAGACATTCTTATCACACGACTGGATTGATTGAGCAGTTCTAGCACATAGTTCAAGCTCGTTAAAAAATAAACATAAGACATGAGCAAATGTTTCCACCCGTGTTTAAGCTCGTTAAAAAATGAACTATTCCCCGGTAAATAACCATCGTGAGTGTAGTACTTCAGCCGTTAAAGCCTTGGTCGTGTTTGCACCATAACCTCCACTTTTTCATTGGCCGATCATTCACCTCCATTTGATTGTTTACCCATTTTGAGGAACAGCTGCGAAGAGTGATTTCACTAGCCATCCTTGTGACACTGCCTTGATTGGAAAATTCCAAACCTTACCGGAATTAGCTGCTACTCGTTTTATCACTCGTTCCTCAAAAGACGAGTCTCCTTTAAGCTCTTTTCAACTGACTCGTAAAATATGAAAATATTGCCGAGCCATTAGCCTCTCCAACTCGTTAAAGGGACAGGAAGTGCTATCCCTCATCTAGATTTTAATCTTTTTGGACCTGAGGGATTATTACACAAAAAGATCGAGCGCTTGTTTTGTTCGGCTCGTTAAAAGTATCGCAAATTCATCCCTTCTGTATTGTTTTATACCTTTTCGGACTTAAGGGATTAGATGACGAAAAAGGAATGTTGGAGTTACCTTTACGTTCCTTTTCAGACTCTCTAAAATTGAAAAGGACCGAGTTATCTTTTTCGTTAAACTCGTTAAAAAGATTAATAGCGACAAACTTGTCTTTAGACGAGAACGAGTTTCACTATCGCTAGGCTCGTTAAGACATAGCGATGGGTTTGCCCGAAGGGAAAATTATAGAACAAGCATATGTTATCCTCCTAAGGCTTGACAAAAATAAAGAGGTACTAGTCAGCAATGACTGGGGAAAAATTGGGAAGAAAACTCAAAGAAACTTTGTTGGTAGCAAGTTGCTCTTGAACATGACACTTCCACTCCGTGTCCGAGTCGGGTTGGGTTGTTTTATTCACCGGTCACATCACCATGGTCACGCCATACCATCAACATTTGGGGTTAATGCTACCAATACATGACATCATTGTCGCCGATATGTTCAAGAGAAGTCATCCAGAGAAGTCACCTGTGTCTCACCCACTACCATACATTATACTCCATTCTTTCATGACCGCCACCCTAAACCTTATATCACCAGATCGTTTTCACCTCCATCAAAATCATTTGCTCCATTCCGTGTCATTCATGTGGGATTCATTAAGGACCTCCTGTGACGGATCACTTCTTGTCGACATCATCTCATTATCCAAGAAGTTGATCTAGGAACACCCCATTCAGTACTTTGAAGCTTGCATGCCTCAATGGCAAGTTTCTCACTTCCGGTGACAGGTTTACATCAATGGCCTTCGACCGAAAGATTTTGCGTGGTGTTCGACGCCAAGTCCTTTATTCATACAACGTGAATTGTACTGCAGTACCTTGAGGGTCATTATCATTATCGGTGATTCCTCTCGCGCTTGTTAACAGTTTACATCATTGACTGGTAATCAAGCGATGTCTTTCCATGTTCGACTTCAGGACATTTCTTACATGGATCGACTTGTTCTTTGAGTGAAGATCAGACGAGATTGAAGACCCTGGATCTAGTTTCATCCATCCGGGCTGCGATATATATTCAGGGAAATAAAGACATTAGAAGTACATCATTGCAGCATAGATAATCATCCTATCAAAAGGATGATGGCTCTATCAGAATCATCACTCTACACTCAGACGGTTGTCTGTCCTATGTACATGAAAATGAATTTATAAAGCTGAGCATGGGAATGCCCACCTCAGCTAGATCATGAAAATATTATGAAGATAATGTATTGTATTTTATCTTATTACAGGTCTCCTCCCAGCATTGAAAGGACTTCAGATCCTCATAATAAAGCATTTCACCTGACACCAAAAGGTTAACGGCCTCATATTTTAGGGGGCAACTGTTATAGACATTTTTGTGCCCTACAACCCCAAGCATGAAATGTACATAAACCAAGGGCTACTAAGTCCCTAAAGGTGTTGTTCTAACCCCTAAAGGAACAAGGTCAACAGATTACAACTTCTCCCAGAAGTTCTCCATGAAAAACTACTCAAAATTGGTCAAAACAGGATCATTGCAGCTGCTCCACTGGCTAGGTGCGTTGCATCTCACCCAAATACACTGTGGGAGTGTGTTGCATTTCAAAAGTCCCTTCTGTGGGGTGCGATGGGCGAGAAATGACAAATGGCAGTGTCATTCCGCAAGGTGGAGAGGCAATGGAAGCTTCCAGAATCTTCTCCTGTGACACTTGCCTCACTGAATTCGACCAAGGATGAGTAAGAGGCCCTCAGTCTCCAAGTGGAAGCAAGAACTGTCAGAGAGAAGACACTAATCAAATCACAAGCTGACTCATCCCCCTTACATATATCTTTATATGGATCCCCCATCCCAGAGATCCGGAGGTTGGAATTTTGCATATTGTAAGGAATTGTTGTTGGTTTCTAGAGATAAACATCAGATTTTTGGGTGATCTGAGATTTGTTTGAGGTGAAGAAGGGCTTCTTTGCTGTGAGGTTGATGCTGGGTCGGAACAATTGGTTGTAACTCCTCCTAGATCTTTTCTTGTTTATCAATAAAAGCTATTTGAGTTTTCCTCCATGCTTTTGTATCATTGATGCTTGTTACATTTGTATGGTCAATTTACATCTGATCCTAGATTGTTTATGAATATAGATCCATGTCTTTGTATAGTGCTATGCTTCTGTGATCTTACAGGTACTTTGTGAAGCTGGGCGTGCAAGGGAGAAGGTAGCTGGGGACTATCAAAGAAGAGAGGGATCGAATCAAAGGATTAGTGCAAGACAGAGGTTGGTCTTTCTATTCCTCTCTATCTATAATTCATAAAGGAAAAACATAAGTAGCTTTTCTCTGTTTGTTTCTAAGGCAACTGTCACACCTTAGTGGGATAGAGCAGTTCTAAATAGACACTTTTCCCTGTAACAAAATGGCGACTCTGCTGGGGATATAATTAGTTTGTTTGTTTATCATTCTTTGTTGTTTGTTTCATAAACTTATAAGTAGCATTCGAACTGCATTTGCCATAACAAATGCAAAGTAGATAACTGCTGCTTCAATCCATCCACTCGATCTATTTATGATTTAAAAAACTGATTCACAAACTTTCGGATTGCCCTTGTGATAGCTCTTAGATCCTCCTTAGATCTACCCCTGATTTTTGCATTACTGATTTCTTTTTACTCGGCCAAAAACCAAGAGCTGAACTGCAAACTGTGACCCAGAGACTGAACAGAGTCTCGTTTCTGGCCCAGCACAGGTACTGTTCAGAGATTCTGAATTTCAGCACACTTCCCTAGTGGGCAACCTGCGTTGCATTTCAGATTCTCTGTGTTACAGGTGCGCTGATCAAACTAGCTCTGTGCAGTTGTGGTTTCTGAGGATCATTCTTTCTAGTTCTATTCCTGAATTTTGCTGCCTGTGATCAGTATATGTCTATTTGAAACCCCTTTTCCTTGCTGTTATTCTACCTCCTTTGTACAAAATAACTGTAGATGTTTTTGTGTGTTTGTTGAGTCATTTACAGTTTTCCTTTGCAAAAGTAGCATAGTCGTACTGTCATCCTTTGATTTGAATCTGTCGCAAGTGTCGATTTCGATCGTAGGAGGAAGTTTGATTGCTGTTGATGGTCGATTATCCTGTTACTATTGCTTTTGGTCTGAGTTTGTAATTTTCTAGTGTCAAAAACAAGTATTCGTTTCAAAATCGTAAGGTGTCGTAATCGTCTCTATTTTTGATTTCGAAAAGAAACTTGTTTATATTTGTCGCTTGAAAAGAAATTCAAATTTGTACATCAACTTTCTTTTTAGCATCCACATACTAAGAAAGTCGAAAACAAATACATGCATGTGCATTTGCATATAGACAATCTGTTTGGCTTGATTTAGGAAAGTGCATTTACAGTGTGCTCTTTGCTCTTTGTGAAAAGATTTTGTCTTTCTTTTCCCTAGTAGCTAGGATTTTCATTGCATAAAGAAGATAAAAAGTTTGTTTATTATCTTTAGATTGCATTTTAGGAATTACATCTACATCTCGTGGTGAACCTGAAAGGCAAACTTCATAAGTAAGATCAACTAAAAATAAATTCAATGAATCTAACAACGCTTTGGAACTTAACGCACAACATTTAGAGGTCTAGGCTAGAGACGTATTCCGGCGTCGTAAAGCCTGGTAACTGTTGTTCTTACTGATGGTTGGGTGATTCCTCCACTTTGAGACGATAAGTGCCAGTACGGACTTGTGCTCCCACGTACCGTCGAGTATATTTTGGGCGACCCCTATAGGCTTAAATCCTTTATCCATAGGAAGCTGTGGCTGCCGCCCTATCGATCGCAATGCACTGAACACAGCATTCGGGAAGGTTGAATGTCGTACTGTAAAAAGTATTATGTAGTTTTGCGATTGGTTTGGTACTCCCTCTACCTAGACTTCAAGAGTAGTCCCTTTCATTCCTTTTTAGACTCCTTAACGGAAAAGGTCCATCTCAGCACTTGTCACTTCAGGCTCATTAAAAATCGAAGGCGACTAGAGTCATCTTTTGTTTTTTCTCGACTCTTAAAACTGAAAAAACAAGTTGTGTCAAAGCGTCTAAAATTTATTTTAAATGGAATATTCATTACCCCTTTCCTACGTTGATCTTGGGTTGAGAAAATGGAATCCACCAACCAAGGAATTCCCCTTCGACGAAATCCTAGTCCCTTCTCCTCTTGGGGAGATGTTGGTGCACCCCATATGGCCACATTGTCACTTCCAGGACTGACAATTGGTTTGCCTGTATGGCTCTTCTCAACCTCTGTCGTTCAGAACACCACAATTTCTGAACAATCGAATCAGCAATTAGACGAGTCCAGAATTACCCACCAACCTTCTACCTCCTCTAATTCTTCCTCTCCTCCTTCCTCTTCGCTTCATGGGGCTGGTAAAGCCAAAAGTCAAGTACCTAAGGAGAAGAAGGAAAAGAAGAAGAAAGAGAAGAAGAAGAAGGAGCCAAAAGCGAATGGGGGCAAACGAGTGTCGTCTAACGAAAATCCACACACTGCACTGACCAGGCCTAAATCGCCATGTGTCATTTGCAAAGGAGACCACTATCACAGAGATTGTCCTTGCATCCCTCGGATCTTAAGGGACTGGTCTCCTCGTTTGCACAACCCGGTGTCTTCAAACTCTGATGATCATGTTGAAAACACGCCGTCAACTAGTGAAAGTGAAGCCCTAGGACAAAAAGGAAAATATAGATTTCCTTGTAAACTGTGCGAAGGCGATCATGCCATCCACCATTGTCCCTTCTTAGACGAAGCTAAAAGAGTTATGGATGATCATCCGGTTTCACCGTTACGACTTCCTCCTAGATATAAAAAACTCTTGCCGAGTCCGTCACTAGTTGAAAATCCGGTTGGCCCGCTCAGGTGGTCGGCCGAAGCATCTCTCATTGAAGATAAACCATCTAAATCCATGCCAGACGAAATTCAAAAGGTCGAGGTGGCAGTTGAACCGGTCTTGCCTTCAGAGGTTCCATCTTTGGATGATACAGTCACGGAAGAGAACAAGGATGACACCGTCCAAATTCTTTTCATAAGCACAGACTCCAACGAACATGGGGGCAGTCTACCCATTCCTTTACCGCAGGAAGGAAGTTCGTCAGAGTCGTACCCGGCCGTCTATTTGGTCCCACCTCCAAGCAACCTAGTTGTCTCCTTTGACTGGAATCAACTGGGCAAACCCCGTTTACCGGCCAGTATACCATTCCAGATTATTGTTCAAATGTATAAAATGGTTATGGCTGGTACCATCATAGATGAGGGGGCTTCTGTGAGTATCGTTTCCTCAACTGCTTGGAAAGTGCTTGGTTTGCCATCGCTTTTGCCTAAGATGAGAAATCTAACAGGCTTTGATAAAGGAACCAGTCGACCGTTAGGGATCCTTTCCAATGTGCCCATAACATTGAGAGGGAAAACCGTTCACATGAACGTTATGGTAGTTCAAGGACCCCTGGATTACAATCTACTCCTTGGATGAGACTATATTTATTGCATGAGAGCCATTGTCTCATCACTCTTTAGAGTAACGTGTTTTCCGCACAAAGGAAGAGTGATCAAGCTCGTGGACCAGCTTTCATTTCCCGGATCATACAGAGTAAATAGTCATATACCATCTCTGAATGGTCTTTTCGCGCAAGAAATGTCTCAATCTCCTGTTCGTCAACCCGATGAGTGCGAGTGATTCGAGAGGACATGACTGAAACCCAGGGGGCATGCACCCTGGTCTGCTTCGGCAGGAAAACTTCGGGTATAGGGTAGGTTTCTGCGGGAGAATATGACTAGTTTGTACCCCCCGTCCGTGATTGGAAGAGGGGGTTATTCTAGAACAAGATTCTCTTGTCAAAGTTATGTGAGTTGGTGGGCATCGCCGCTCACCTTTGTTTATTTCGGTATTCATCGCCAGAGAAGTGTTTTGTTTACGCCGTAAATAGAACTATCTTTGGTAACCTGTAAGAGGTAGGCCTCTCTCGGTAAAACAAATGTTTTAACGGAATAAAGAAGGGGTAACCTTGAAACTCTGTTTTATACCTGGGGGCATGAAAACCTTTTGGAGTGCAAGCAAAGAGCGATCATTTATCTGTTTTCTGGATTGGTCATTTCCTAACTTGCATAAAGAAAGGATGTGGGGCAAAACTCTAAAAGTTGTCGTTTTATATGAGACATTCTTATCACACGACTGGATTGATCGAGCAGTTTTAGCACATAGTTCAAGCTCGTTAAAAAATAAACATAAGACATGAGCAAATGTTTCCACCCACGTTTAAGCTCGTTAAAAAATGAACTATTCCCCGGTAAATAACTATCGTGAATGTAGTACTTCAGCCGTTAAAGCCTTGGTCGTGTTTGCACCATCACCTCCACTTTTTCATTGGCCGCTCATTCACCTCCATTTGATTGTTTACCCATTTTGAGGAACAGCTGTGAAGAGTGATTTCACTAGCCATCCTTGTGACACTGCCATGATTGGAAAATTCCAAACCTTAACTGGAATCAGCTGCTACCCGTATTATCACTCGTTCCTCAAAAGATGAGTCTCCTTTAAGCTCTTTTCAACTAACTCGTAAAATATGAAAAGATTGCCGAGCCATTGGCCTCTCCAGCTCGTTAAAGGGACAAGAAGTGCTATCCCTCATCTAGATTTTAATCTTTTTGGACCTGAGGGATTATTACACAAAAGGATCGAACGCTTGTTTTGTTCGGCTCGTTAAAAGTATCGAAAATTCATCCCTTCTGTATTGTTTTATACTTTTTTGGACTTAAGGGATTAGATGACGAAAAATGAATTTTGGAGTTACCTTTACGTTCCTTTTCAGACTCTCTAAAATTGAAAAGGATCGAGTTATATTTGTCGTTAAACTCGTTAAAAATATTAATAGCGACAAACTTGTCTTTAGACGAGAACGAGTTTCACTATCGCTAGGCTCTTTAAAACATAGCGATGGGTTTGCCTGAAGGGAAAATTATAGAACAAGCATATGTTATCCTCCTCAAGCTTGACAAAAATAAAGAGGTACTAGTCAGCAATGACTGGGGAAAAATTGGGAAGAAAACTCAAAGAAACTTTGTTGGTAGCAAGTCGCTCTTGAACATGACACTTCCACTCCATGTCCGAGTCGGGTTGGGTTGTTTCATTCACCGGTAACATCACCATGGTCACACCATACCATCAACATTTGGGGTTAATGCTACCAATCCATCACATCATTGTCGCCGATATGTTCAAGAGAAGTCATCCAGAGAAGTCACCTGTGTCTCACCCACTACCATACATTATACTCCATTCTTTCATGACTGCCACCCTGAACCTTATATCACCAGATCGTTTTCACCTCCATCAAAATCATTTTCTCCGTTCCATGTCATTGATGTGGGATTCATTAAGGCCCTCCTGTGACGGATCACTTCTTGTCGACATTAGCTCATTATCCAAGAAGTTGATCTAGGAACACCCCATTCAGTACTTTGAAGCTTGCATGCCTCAATGGCAAGTTTCTCACTTCCGGCGACAGGTTTACATCAATGGCCTTCGACCGAAAGATTTTGCGTGGTGTTCGACGCCAAGTCCTTTATTCACACCACGTGAATTGTACTGCAGTACCTTGAGGGTCATTATCATTATCGGTGATTCCTCTCGCGCTTGTTAACAGTTTACATCATTGACTGGTAATCAAGCAATGTCTTTCCATGTTTGACTTCAGGACATTTCTCACATGGATCAACTTGTACTTTGAGTGAAGATTGGACGAGATTGAAGACCCCGGATCTAGTTTCATCTATCCGGGATGCGATATATATTCAGGGAAATAAAGACATTAAAAGTACATCATTACAGCACAGATAATCATCCTATCAAAAGGATGATGGCTCTATCAGAATCATCACTCTACACTCAGACGGTTGTCTGTCCTATGTACATGAAAATGAATTTATAAAGCTGAGCATGGGAATGCCCACCTCAGCTAGATCATGAAAATATTATGAAGATAATGTATTGTATTGTATCTTATTACAGGTCTCCTCCCAGCATTGAAAGAACTTCGGATCCTCATAATAAAGCATTTCACCTGACACCAAAAGGTTAACGGCCTCATACTTTAGGGGGCAATTGTTATAGACATTTTTGTTCCCTACAACCCAAAGCATGAAATGTCCATAAACCAAGGGCTCCTAAGTCCCTAAAAGTGTTGTTCTAACCCCTAAAGGAACAAGGTCAACATATTACAGCTTCTCCCAGACGTTCTCCATGAAAAACTACTCAAAATTGGTCAAAACAGGATCATTGCAGCTACTCCACTGGCTAGGTGCGTTGCATCTCACCCAAATACACTGTGGGGGTGCGTTGCATTTCAAAAGTCCCTTATGTGGGGTGCGATGGGCGAGAAATGAAAAATGGCAGTGTCATTCCGCAAGGTGGAGAGGCAATGGAAGCTTGCAGAATCTTCTCCTGTGACACTTGTCTCATTGAATTCGACCAAGGATGAGTGAGAGGCCCTCAGTCTCCAAGTGGAAGCAAGAACTGTCAGAGAGAAGGCACTAATCAAATCACAAGCTGACTCATCCCCCTTACAGATATCTATATGTGGATCCCTCATCCTAGAGATCCGGAGGCTGGAATTTTGCATATTGTAAGGAATTGTTGTTGGTTTCTAGAGATAAACATCAGATTGTTGGGTGATCTAAGCTTTGTTTGAGGTGAAGAGGGGTTTCTTTGCTGGGAGGTTGATGCTGGGTCGGAACAACTGGTTGTAACTCCTCCTGGATCTTTTCTTGTTTATCAATAAAAGCTATTTGAGTTTTCCTCCATGATTTTGTATCATTGATGCTTGTTACATTTGTATGGTCAATTTACATATGATCCTAGATTGTTTATGAATATAGATCCATGTCTTTGTATAGTGCTATGCTTCTGTGATCTTACAGGTACTTTGTGAAGCTGGGCGTGCAAGGCAGCAGGTAGCTGGGGACTATCAAAGAAGAGAGGGATCGAATGAAAGGATTAGCGCAAGATAGAGGTTGGTCTTTCTATTCCTCTCTATCTATAATTCATAAAGGAAAAACATAAGTAGCTTTTCTCTGTTTGTTTCTAAGGCAGCAGTCACACCTTAGTGGGATAGAGCAGTTCTAAATTGACACTTTTCCCTGTAACATGGGTGGATTTCTACTTACTGGAGTCGTTTTCCTCTCCCCTAAGAATTATTTTAATTTTCTGGGATGAGTTTGAGCTTGATCTTGGTTGTCTAAGAGGACATAGGTACTAGACAAGGCCATACATAACTGTAGGAGATCACTGGCTTCCAATTTCCCTCCATTCCCATAAATCCATTGAATACATGAGTGTTGAAATCTACAAGGCAAAGCATTCTTGATGTGTAATTATGGTAGAATGTATATATATTATAACGTTGTTAAATTGAGATTCATTACTTGAGTGATTTGAATTAAATGTTGTTCCATTGGTATTGGGAATTGTTACATGAGAACCCATTAACTATAATTATTCACCAATAATATCCAGAGGTCGTTCTGTACTAGAATGATGATTGTCGAGTATGATGTATAATGAGGATAAGGTTGAAGAAATGAAAGAGGAGAAATATCATTAAGGGGGCATTGTGGATGAAGGTTGTACTGTAGAAAATGAAAACACAATAGTATGGAAAAATATGGACAAATTCTGATGAACATGCAGCAACAACCAACTTTGATGAAAACACAAAATATGAACAAGTTGAGCGGTCTGTTTTCACAGTTATTGCATACTCAACTGGTGGATCTGTATCTTTATATTGATAAGATGGAAGATCAAGATTACATACAACAATGTATACAAACTTTTACGTTAAGGAAAAGTGTTGCACAAAAGACCCTCAAGGAAAACTCCCTTGACATGAATATGAAGTCAATGAGCAAAAAAATTGTTGTAAATATACTAGCAGTCAATTTTTTGAGGGTGATCTTTGGATGCCCTTGCAAGAACTAAATATTGTATCCCACTATCCAAAGGATCTTCTCTCAACTACAAAGGGTATGCCAATAAATGCTTATGGGAAAAAGGAACAACACATATATCTTTGGTTGGGAGTTTACCCATATTTCTCATGATGTAAATAGTTATAATGTCATATTGAGTAGATTTTTTGCACACCTTTAAGAAGGCATCATTATCAAATGGGGGCTAGAAATCTAAAATGTTATCCATTGAATTACATATAGGATTATATTTGTCTAGATCGGAAGGTTGATATAGTTTGAGCTTGTAGGAATTAATTATTGGAGAATACCCTATTGTAGAGGAAGCTTTGGGTTGAAAGAAATTTCATGAACCTACTATGGAATCTGTGAGCTAAATTTTTTATTTTTAATATATTTTTGCCTTATACTATTTCTTATTTTGGATGGAATATGACATGTAGGAAGCTTTTCAATCTATAGAAGATATTCATGGCCTTGTATATGCTCAAGAAGATTCCTAAACCTAAAATGAGGACAATCTACTATTCAAAGTTAACAAATATATTATGGATATTAGAAAGTCATTGTATCATTTTTATGCATGATACAAGCTCTATATCCTCCAGAAAAGCTACAATAATTACTTAGCATAGAAGGATTTGCAGTTGATGGCATCATATGGATTGTTGGTTGCCATTTCTATTATGCCCTATGATCACAAGCATGGGGCTCACCATTTTGAGTTGGAGAATGAGAAGTAATGAAGTTCAAGAATGACCAGTCTTTTAAGTTTTGGGATTTAGTTTGGATTCTAAAATGGATACCAGAGAAGTGGTAAGCTATTTCAATGAAAAGGATTAAGTTCACCTGCCACTGTTTGAGTTGTTTGCATTTGTATAGGTTTTTCTAGTATAAGTATTATATTTTATGCTTACGTTCAAGGAGTTTTCTTCCAATATGTCTAATAATAATATGTTTTTTTGGCAGTTATCGCGCTCAACACTTCTATCTGAAGTGGTAAGTAATAGGTATGGCGCTCATTAAAGCATTTCGTTTTGAAATTAAGTATGTCCTTGATGTTGCTGAGAAGTCAAAGCACACATATATTCTTCTAAGAACCTTTTATGCTTGTACAAGTTTTTGTTTTAGCAAGCTAGATGGTTTATATTATAACAGGATAGAATGTAGTGCAATATTAGGACAAATTTTACTATATCTACTTATATTTATATCTTATACTAAAGTTTTGTACTGTATAATCATAATGCGTTTCATTTTTTAATAATTCAAAGACGTCTTCACTTCAAACTATTTGGTTCTATGTATCTCCATTACTATTTATAAAAATATGGTTTATGTTAACCCTTACCTTCAAATATAAGTTAACATTTGAGGATATGTGAATATAAGTTAATTGTACCGACTTTAAAGGCTCTTTGGGTTCATGAAAAGGAAGTGGAAGCATCTACTTATGTGGGTAACTTGTGTCTTTATTATGTTTTAGGTTTCCAAAGGTGTCATGACATGTGTTCTGCAAGAAGTGAAAAATTTGTATCATCTATTGGAAAATGATTTCCACCCTTTAGGTATTACTGATAGAGTTCAATCACTGGTAGGAATTCTCTCATTGATCCATCAAACTTTGGGTGATCTTATCAAACTTTGATCCATAATAACTTTCTTGGAGAGATTGGCAGTTCACATATAACCTAAAAATGCCTGCTACTTTACATGGAACCATTTAACAATATAGTATGTCATATCATGCAACGGTGAATGTTAAGAAATCATGTCATCTTTCTCACTCCTTCTCATTTATCTCTCTATTATGTTGTGGTAATTTTCTTCCACTCAGAAACTTTGGTACTTTTTGGGCCTTGGAAAATCTAAGAGTTGCAGTCAAAGACTAGAGGAACATAAGGAATTGAAGAAATTCCTTTTTTGGAATTACATGGGGAGGGATTTTAGAATTTGGTATAAGATTTCTGAACTTGAGTGCAAATTTTTATTATGCTGTCAGTATTGCTTTTATGTCATTATGCCTCATATGCTATCATGAGTTGGTTGCTTGTTACTATGTACTCTAATGACATGAGAACTAAAGCAACAGGGTCAAATTTCTTTCTGGACAATAGAACAGTCTAGCAGATACCAAAAGGAAGTCTTATGCATCATTAAACTTTATGATGTTGGTAAGTAGGGTGAGGTTGTGAAATTTTGACAAGTAAAAAAAAGATACCTTTAGATCCCATTCCTAATAAGTTGCATTGGGAATTGAATATTTTCAATAACCACTTCTACTTATCAAATTTGATAAGGAGGGGTGTTACAGCAACAACTCTGTTGAAATATTCAATTTTTTTGTCTGAAATTCATCGTGTAGCTAATTTTTTTTTTTTAAATCAATGGAAATAAATGTAATTTTAAGAATTTCCATAACTCTTCACATAATTCTCTAAAGTGTGCTAGGTCAACGGAAGAGTGTTTGCCTTACAAGCAGGAGGTTGGTGGTTCGATTTCATTGTGCAATAACATGAATTAATAAATGATTTTGTAGTTTATTTTTAATTAAATGTTTTTTATATCAATTTATTTCAATGGTGAGATATTTCTGGATTCATTGTTTTATATTATCTCTAAAGAGACAAAATGGATCTTTAAATAATTTTTTTATGTCTCTAGAGACACAATAGCTAGTATTTTTGTCTAGAGAGGCAAAAATGAAATTCTCTCATAAAAGACAATAATGCTTGTGTTAGATATTGTCTTTATAGAGACAATATTTTTTAAGACAATAATCTTTAAGACTTACGCAGCTTAAAAACGATATTTAAGACAATACACAAGTTTTTTTTTTTGTCTTAAGTTAAGACAATTTACCCAAAAAATATCTCAAATATTATCTTAAAACCTTCCTCATGTAGTAATGTAAATAAAAGTGACTAATTAATTATATAAATATAAGAGACTTTCAACCGATTTAAATTTATCCATTAGACTTTATCTTTAAATCACGTGACATCTTCCTAACATTTATGTGTTACACTTAATCTTCAATTTATATGTACATGTAAATGTTTATATAAGACTTGAACAATTTAAAATAATTTGCTCCCATTCTTTTCCATAAAAACAAACATGTCGATTCATGTTCTAAGTTGACAGGTACTTGAGTATATGATTTCATTTTCTTTGGCGGGGAGGATAGTTGGAGGAACGTCTGCGAGTTTTTTCGAAACGAAACGTTTGATGCCTATGATTTTAAATGTGGATTTCAGTTTATGTCATGTGGAAATCGCGATATAGAAATTTGACGGAAAACAATGAGGATCGGGAAAGACAATGGTCAAAAGTTTACAATATTCTGTATTTTGTTTGGAGTTTACCATTTGTAAGAGTTCACCATTTTATCTCGAGTGTAGATTCTGATACCAAAACTTCGACAAATGCTAATTTTAACGATAGCATATTAGCTTGTGAAAGAGCCCCGACCGCGTTCAATAAGAAAACCGCTAGTTGAATGTTTTCAATATTTCATAAACATCAGTGGTAGATTGGTGTCTGTTAAGCCCCACACGAACATAAAAATATGTCGTGGACAGCGAAGTCACTGGTATTTATAAGGCTGCATCTTTGTCAAGCATTAAACTTCGACTTCCAACTCTCTCCTGTTTTTAAAATTCGCAAACTTACGTTTGCCTATCTCCCTCCAGTCAATGTATGTTTCTACATTTCTTAAGCCATGATAAAAACATGGGGAAAGGAAATTCAAACTCTAATTCACGAAGTGCGAGGAAATGGCAGTAAGTACAGAAGGGCGGATAATATAAGCAATCCCCGTTATTCGCAAGACGATATCAGAGAGGAGGCAACCAGCTCAAGTGTTGTTAGTGTTGTTATTTACTTGAGAAGGTAAAGGTGAGTCTGGGCTGTCAGAACGAGAAATCAAATTAGTATTTTGAGTTGCACGCTGTTGATTGGAATACTAGGCTGCGTTCAGGGTGCCCAAGCCATTTGGTACTATTACACTATGGGCATTTTAAAGACAGTTTTTAAGACAAAATAATTTTTTTATGGGCATTTTTAAGACAGTTTTTAAGACAAAATAATTTTTTTGTTTTAGAAAGTTATCTTTTATTTTAATTATTTTACATTTAAAATTATTATTAATTGAATTTTCTTAAATATAAAATTTAAGATAAAAAACAATTTGAGACAAAAACAATTTAAAGACAAATATATTTTAAGATAGACAAAAGTAGTTTAAGACAAAACATTATATTTAAGCCAAAAACAATTTAAAATAAAAATATTTTAAGACAAAAAGAGTTCAGACAAAAATATTTTAAGACAAAACTTTATTTTAAGACAAAAATAGTTTAAAACAAAATTATTTTAAGACAAAATTTTAAATTTAAAACAAAAATATTTTAAGACAACTTTATATTTGAGGTAATGGCCACTTAAGACGAAACCCATTTAAGACAATTAACAATTAAGACAAAAACATATCAATTTAAGAAAATATTATCTAACAACTACAAAATTGACTCTGACAGTGCACCCTAAGTCTGCCAGCTTGCGGGCTACTACTGTATCACGCCTATACCAATGCTGTTATTTCACTTTCCATTCATGTTATCTTATATAAAGACAATGACTTGTTGGGCTCTTTGTTTTGTGGGGGTAGCTGACTCTGAAGAACGTGAAAACTTTCCCTGGCAAGATTTCCCATACATTAATTACTCTTTTGTCCCTTCAATCTCTATTGATACGATTAGAGACAACTTGTACGTATTTACATTCGACACTACTACATAGAGGGGAATTTTATAAGACAAAATAAATATTTCTCTTAGAACTTTCAATATGACGTGCTAGTAGAAAAGGTAAAGGATTAGGGGTTCGTTTTTACACTATTAATGGGTTCTTCGGGAAGTAGAGTGATGGAAGTTGACAACAACTAATGGGATTTAGGGCGATGGCGGCCAAAAACAGAAGTGTACATTGTGAGAGGAGCAATGCAGGCACTTTCGATGAATGTGGGTAGGTGGTAACATAGTTGGAGTACTTTTCAAGGTCTCCATCGATTGTGTTTTAATATTCATTTTTTGATTGTTTTATTTATTTTAAATGAAACTTATATCCATTGGTTGTTGTTATTAGCACATTGTTCCACCGGATTGGCAACATGGATTAGATTCACCTAAAGGATTATTGAAAAATGCAACAAGAAATTCTCAATTTGATTTTTCCATGATTGAATTGAGAAAATTTGAATTTCCACATCAGCAGACAACTTCGATGCAATTAGTTTGTATGGCATGGATTGTGTCACCCATTTTACTCAATAAATTTGAGTTAGAGGAGTTAGAGTTCAGTTAAGCATGTGCGATTGCTAATTTGTAGCAATCAAAGTCAATTATCTCAGGTTGTTTTCAATTAAACTAGTTCTAATTATTGGAGGAACTAGTGGAAGGCTAGTTTTGCAGACAGACCCAAGATAGATAGTGCATGCAAAGAATTCAAGTTCCAGAGCTATGGTGGAGATTCCAAGGTAGTGTAACATTAGTTGTAGACTAGTTTTGAGTGTATAGGTGTTGCATGTAGTCACATGATCAACCTAAGGAATTGCGCAATCCATTTTGGAAAAATAAAACTAAATAATAGGCACCTGATTTATGAAGGAATTGCACAAGGAAATAAGCGCTCAAGCAGAGGCAGAAATTGACAAAGTTTGTGTTTGAGCTTCTTAGTGCGTAGAGATATAATCAGTTGAGTAAATCAATTTTAATACATTTATATTCATCAGATTGATGCATGAAGGCATTGGAGTTTTTAACAGATTGCTTTCCCCAGGAAAAATATTGTGTGCATGTGTTTTATTTCTTATTGCGTGTTTGAATTTTTTGTTCTAAATTGTGAATTAACTTATGTAGAGCACTAGAGTAGGTTTGTGTCTTGTGATTTTGAAAAATATCCATGAGTAGTTGAAAATCTACACCATAATTTCTACATTGCATCATAGCTGGATTAACATTAGACCAGGAATTTCGAATTTGTTTCTCAAGAGGTTTGAATTTGCAGTTTAGTGTAGCAAGATCTCTTTAGAGCTGAGAAGATAACCTTCAACGGGCTTAGTGTAGAGTATGCCTTGGAATGAATTTCTAATTTCATTGACAAGAAGGATCACATGGAGGAGGTATTTGATGACAATGGATTGCTAGAATACATCAAGAGAGATGTTACAAAACCAACAGAATTTGATGCCCAAAACATTGCTCAGTGAAAGGAAGTTGTAGCCAAGGTGTGTAGAATAATATTGGAGGGAGTATGGGATGACATTGTCAACAATATCCACGGGAAAGAAAATCCTTATGAAATGTGGTAGAAACTAACAAATTTGTTCTAGAATAGTAGCGACCACAAAAAATTGTTGCTGAAGGATAAACTTTGAAATATCAAGATGTACAAGAATTACTTTATCCTGCAATATTTAAGGAGGTTCACACAAGTTTGTGATGATCTTTTAGGAGTTGGTGCTATAGTTTCAAAGGATGACTTCCTAAGAATATCCATTTTGGGCCTTCCCAAGAGTTGGCATAGTTATCAAGATTAAGTGAACGAGAGGGAGAAACTACCGAATAGGGAACACTTATGGTACGATTTGGTACAGGAGGAAATAAGGTAGAATACCAGAGATGGGACCTCATCCAAGGGAAAGGATGAAGAAAACTTTCCATTGGTTGGAAATGAAAAGAAGGGAAAAGGGAAGAAATCTCAAACCAAACTAGAATCTAGCCAAGGGGGAGGAAGAAAGGTTTGTGAAAAATTAAATGCTTCCATTGTCATGAATATGGGCACTATGCCACAAAGTGCCCATAGAAAAAGGCAAGCAAGAAGACCTTAGGAGGAGTAGTGGGTGAAGCCTTGGCTTCATAGTTTGACCTTGACTTTACCCTTATCGCATGCATGTCCAACACAATGATGGGGAGCATGTGGTACTTGGGCTTAGATGCATTGTTCCAAATGACAGGGTGTAGAGATATTTTTTGTGACATAGAGGAGAAATATCTCCAGATGCACATTAAGCTTAGGGACGACAGAGAGTACAACATGACCGGTATTGGTACAGTCACTTTTAAGAGGGAGTCAGGCTCCCCTCTCAAGCTCAAGGATGTCATGTTTTTCTAGGCCTAAAGAAAAACCTAATCTTTGTTATAGTTTTGGAAGATCGTGGTTATGACGTGATCTTCGACAAAGGAAAAAGATTCTTGAGACACATAGCCATAGGACAGGTGAATGATATCGACATTTTTGTGAAGAATCTATATAAGTTATGAGTGGAATATTATGTTCTATTAAGCACTAAGGAAGAGAAAGTGTAGGGAAACGATATAGGTGAACTCTAGCACATAAGACTTGGCCATTTGCATCATGGCACCTTGAATATTATACAACAAATATCCACTAGCCTCCCTAAAAGAGCACTTTAGCAGCAAGATGTATGCAAAGGATGTACCTTTGGGAAGTACATAAAAAATGCATTCCATGACCTGGAAAACAAAGCACATCTAATCCAAGAAAGGATCCACTATGATGTCTATGAACCTTTCTCGATAACCTTCACTGCCAGAAAAAAATATTTTGTCCTTTTTATTGATGACTTCTCACATAAGTGTTGGATCTCTTCATGCAGAAGAAAGATGATACATTCTCCAAATTTGTAGAATTCAAGCCACTACTTGAGAAAGAAACCAACAAGAAGGTGAAGGCTTTCAGGAGAAATAATGGAGGTGAGTATGTGTTGAATGAATTTAAAAATTTATGTGCAAAAGCAGGCATTCCATGAGAGTTTACAACACCCCACAACCCACATCAGAATGTGGTGGGTGAGAGAAAGAACCACAACATTTTGGGAGCAACAAGGGTGATGTTGCATGACCAAGGCCTACCTCTGCATTTGTGGGTTGAGGCATACAATACAACAGTCTATTTATAGAATCGAAGTCCTCATTAGATTCTTCACATGATTAAATGGGAGGAGGCTTTCTCAGGAAGAAAGATGAATGTGTCACACTTCAGGATTTTTGGAGCCTCTCTTTACTAGCATGTCTCCAGAGAATCAAGGAGTAAGCTTTAGTCAACCGCAGAATTGGGGGTATTTATTGGTTACATAGAAACTCCCCACAATTAACATGTGTACTTTCCATCACTCATAATTATAGTTGTGCGAAGGGATGTAAATTTTGATGAGGATAAAGTTATGTGGTGCTCTCTTGAGAGGGAGCTTTATGTCCCACAAAAATATGAGATTTTAGCTCCAAAAGAGGAACCTCGGGAAGTTGTAGAGCAACCACAAATCATGGATCAAAGATTGGAGACATTCACTAAAGTAAAACCTCTAAAGAAGGTAGAAAAAGAACTAAGGAAGTTGATTGACTTATGCAGGATGTGAGGGAGAATGTGAGATATCTTTCAAATTTGCGTAAGCAAAGGAATTCACTTGAGAGGTACACTGGCTACATGGCTCTTATAAATGAACTTATAGAGATTGAGGCATCCTATTTTGAGGAAGAAATAGAGAAACCTGTATGGGTTGATGCAATGGTGGAAGAATACAAATCCATTGCAACGAACAATGCTTTGGAAAAGGTCCCAAGACTAGCATATAAATCAATAGTGGGTTTGAGATGGATCATTAAGGTGAAGCAAGAAGCAGATGAAACATAGAGAAGTATAAGGCCAAATTTGTGGCCAAGGGGTACTTTCAAGTTGAGGGAATTGACTACGAGGAGACATTTTCTCTTGTAGAAAGGTACTCATCCATTAGATCAATTCTTGGTCTGGCTACGTAGATGGTGTGGAATATCCACCACATGGGTGTAAAATTAACATTTCACAATGGGGTTATTAAGGAGGAGGTGTACATAGAGTAAAAAAAATGTTTTGAGACATTTGATATAGAGTCTCATGTGTGCAGACTCAAGTGACATTGTACAATCTCAAACAAGCACCTCGTGCTGGGTATAGCAAGATCAATAGTTATCTCACCGATTTGGGCTTCACCATAAGTGAAGCGAACGTAAACCTCATCACATGTAGATAAAAGGTAAATTTATTATTATTGCCTTATATGTTGATAATTTTATTTTAACTAGTAATTAGTAGTTGATCATATCTTGCAAGGAGGACCTTGCAAGGGAATTTGAAATGAAGGACATGGGTCTTATGCACTACTTCCTTAGGTTGGAAGTATGGAAAGGTGATGGGGAATTGTTTGTCTCTCAAGGCAAGTATGCAAATGAGATACTATAGAGATTCTACAGGGAGAGTTGTAAACCCATGGAGACATCTCTAATGAACAACTAGAGGAAGGAGGATGCCACTTCAGGTGAAATGGATGATACCATTTATCGGTAGCTAGTGGGTCCACTCATGTATCTTTTGAACACATGATGAGATACGTGTTGTGCAGTAAACCAAAAAAGCCAAGCTATGGTTAGGTAAACCAAACTATTTTGGAAGGCAACTAACCAAGTTTTACAGTACCTCGGAGGCACTACCCAGTTTGGACTATGGTACAAACGAGTAGAGGGAGTCAAATTGTGCAAGAAGAAATGAAAAAAAATGCATAGCATAGGATGTGTTGTTAAGGAATGATAGTGATATCAATAATGAAAGATCAATAATGATGTATTCACCAGATAGTCAATTTCCCAAGGCCTTTATGGCACAATGTATCATGAGACAACAACAAAGTGGACAAAACATTGAAATCATGAGATCACATGGTTGATTTTCATTATGTATTAATATTCCCTATGACAAAATCCTCTTATCAGTGCTTTGAGATTAATAATCAGGTTAAAGAGAGTCTTTTTGTAGCTTGTCTCTTGCTCAAGGGTTCTCGGACGATCTTGTAATCATGGATAGAGAAATACATCGTCGAAATAAAGAGTAGAGGGTGGGAGACTATGAAATTAGTTAAGTTTGGAAATCATCCCTCTGTGTCGCCAACTTTTGCAGTGCTATCATGAATATGAAACAATCTACAAGGAATAATGAGACGAGAGATCAGAAAGATGCCAGTTCTTTACATAAACTTATGTGAATTCTGCCCAAATATCTACCTCAGATTCACGATCAAGTGAAAGTTGCAATCATTTGTTTAATCACTTTATGGTATAAGTCCTAATGCTACTACTAGCATGGAGAGAAGTTCTCCTGACAAGACATTAAAAATACATGATGTGAAGTAGGACATGCAAAACCATAAAACTAAAAAATTGTCACAAATAAGACCATCTCTAGATGCCATAGAAAAAAACTGAGTTTCCACATTAGGAAGATGAAATTTTCTTAAGTCATTAACAAGGAACCCAAGAGTGGAAGCAAAAGTCTTTCTCTGTGGGAGCCCAGGCTATTAAAATATGGCATTCTTGTCTCTTTAGAGGATTCATAGGAAGATTTCTATAATGTGGAGTGATACAATCGAGCATGCATCCACAAATGATAGCATAGTGGGTGATTCTGCAACAAATTCTGCTCAGGGCTCATATGCAGAATCATGTGCTTCGAAAGAAGAATAAGAGAGACTTGTCTGTGGAGGTGTCCCCATGGTTCTTAGAAAAGAGCCTTGGCAATATTTTTTTGGAACTCGAACATAAAGGATAGAGAAATGTTATAAAAAGTTACTTATTCTAGGAGGTGATCAAGGGTTCGAGAGAACAAATGCTGGTGTTATTCTAATAAGTACCACCATGAATGCTATTTTTGAAACATGTGTTTCTAAGAAATGGAAAAGATAGACTGAGAAGGATTTGCCTCGCACCTTTCCAAGTCATCTAATGTTGGGAGAAGATGGTAAAAATGCTTTCAAATGACTATTGAATTGAATATGCAGGTCAAAATATACCAATAAGATGGTGGAAGCTTAGGTGGACTAACTTTTTATTTTAAAAGGAATAACATATGAATATGTGACAAAAGTTGTAAGAATAAATATGTCTTTATGTTTATGGATAAATATCAAGAGGACCCAAGCAAGGTTTCTACAATTGAAGTTGACTTGATCTATATTATATTGGATGGAGAAATAGGATTCTTGATTAATGATGTGAAGTTGGAAATGGTTTTCATGGATATCATATAGTTACATGATGGAACTCTTTTGCATTTTCTAATAAGACAAAAATATTGAAATCTGAACCAAAAATTTGACAGTGACAAATAGTATGATGAAGATGATAACAAATTTAGAGGAATGGGATATTGCAAAACAGAGGGATGTCAACAGATGGAATTTTGTCCTTTTATTGTTCATTATTATTTATAATCAACACTGAAACTTTTATGTTTGTGGGTCACAATGCAAATATATTTTTAGGTGGTATTGACTAACTTGATATCATCCAATATAATATTTTGTTATTAACTTTCCATGTCTTTTGTCAATCAGATGATTGAATAGTAGACTTAAATATTATCTTGTTGTGTATGAAGTGATAAGCCTCAATAATAGCTTCCAGGTAACCATTCCTGGCTTTGAATACTTGCAATAAACAAATATTGCCCTTTATATTGAATTAAACATTTTAGTTCATTCTAATCTATCATGTTAAAATCTCACAATGCTATTTATGTTCATATCTTTGACAACTTCTTGGAAGGAGCAGTGGATTTCAGGTTGCATCCACACATCGACCATGTAAAATGGGCCTTTGCATGTGGAGTGCTCCATTGAAGAGGAACACTCTAGATGGAGTTGAGTACAATCTCTTACTTCTTGACAACAAAGGCATTGATGCATATGATCAAATTGTAATCATTAACCCTAGAGATCCATAGAGATGATCTAATGAGACTTAGTCAATAGTTACCTTATGTAGGGCACACAAGTTCATGGTCAACTTGTAATATTTATGGAGAAGGTTGTAGATTTAAAGCAAGTTAACATGGCACTGAATTGATTCCTAGCTTCATGGGAAGCATTCATCAAAGTTGTTCCTGATCATGAGAACCTTCCTCACATTGAAAAGATTCATGATGATTGTATCCAAGAGGAAGACATAGATGGAGTTGAAAGCTAGCAAGAAGGGCGTTGATGAGAACATTGTTCTATTTGGTTAGACAAATAAGGGAAAAGGTAAAGGACCTAGAAAGGGTAAGGGAAAAAGTGAGGAGTCAACGTCATAGTTAGCAAATGACTCATGATGATTATATCCAAGAGGAAGACATGGATGGAGTTGAAAGGTAGCAAGAAGGGTGTTGATGAGAACATTGTTCTATTTGGTTAGACAAATAAGGGAAAAGGTAAAGGACATAGTAAGGGTAAGGGAAGAAGTGAGGAGTCAACCTCATAATCATGGTAACTATGCATCACAATGTCTAGAATTTGGATTAAAACAAGGGTAAGTGGAAGCAACAAAAAAAGTAGGTAGTAGCATCTATAGAAACTTAGTTGGATAAGTTTGTTGCCAAGTTCGAGAAGGATTTCTCGATGGTATCTTTCCTATCTATCCACACAATTATTATGAATGTGTGGTACGTGAATATGGGGCTTCTCATCATATGGCACCAACCTGGCAATTATTCTCTAGTTTAACAAAGCAATACTAAGTAGTATAACATGATCTTGATGATGCCAAATACCTAGTAGTAAGAGTAAGTATTATTCTCTTCCACCTTGAGCTCAGTTTTAGATGTTGATGATGTTTTTCTTAACTAATAATGAGAAAGGAGCTGCCAAAAATAAAGGATCATCATGCCTATATTAGGGATTTTTACTTTGCTGCCTTGAACCTTTGTGGCAAGTGTAGGCAAGTATTGTATACAATGCATCCTCTATGACATTTAGCTAGTGCTTCACTTTCTACTGTGTTTCTAGGTGAAATAATAAATAAAACATTTTGATCATTATATGTTTATGATATGTATGGATTGTAAAATGAATGTGTGGACATGTCTTTGTATAATGATTTAGCATGAAGTAGTGCATAGCAACATTCTTGCTAGTTTCATCTTAAACTTGCCCCTTTTCCCTCAATAAAAATTACCCTCGATGCATGCTCAAGAGTACAAACACTTAATATTATGTTTCCATTATCTGAGACCTTTTGCATAGTTCTTGACATGATACCAAATCATGTAATCAAAAAGTACTAATATAAAAAACTAGCCTTTTTTGTACGAGTGATTTCACCTTACTATACAAGTTAGAGAGTATGGTTCTGATCTACGTGAGGCCTACATTCAATCTTTGATCCTGAAACTGGTCTGGCTTGGCCCAAATTGTTGGCTTTGGTACCATAACCCGCCCTTCAAACTAGCTCTTGTATTCTGTGAGTGCATTAGATTACAATCCTAACTCAAACTCAAACTCAATTACAGACCTTGTTATTTCTTAAAAGATAAGTTAAGCATAATATATTTTCTTATTTTCTATCATTTTTTTATGTGCGAGGAGTTTCCAGAATCCCAATACTGATTTTTTTTTGGATTCATGAAAAAACTATCCTACACTTCTTCTAGGTGATCGTTTATATTCTTTGAAATTGTGTCCATTTGCAAGCTCTCGTGTGATGTATTTTACAATTTTTCCTATCAGACAGATATTTAAGAATTGTGTGTACACTATAGGTTATGCTCTAATTCTGTGCAATTAAGTATCTATGTTGGTAAAAAATTAGAAGCATAGTTTTTATTTGTCAAATTTTGAATTTTTTAGACAATGAATCTTTTATAGAAATCTGAACTATGTGTTTCTTCATAATTTTTTTGAATTTTCCACTAAAAAATGATATTTTGTGCTTTACATAAATTAGGGGTAAAAATACTGTTTGTGTCATTTTTTTAATCTTAGGTTCATGATAGAGTAAGTAAATATTAGGATCATGAAAGAGTAATTTTGTCCTTAACGCTTTAGACTTTTATTTGTGGATCAATCAAAAGCCTCCAACATTACAATATATACAATGTACTCTTAACTCCATATAAGTCTATGTTAAGATCCATTCTCTATATTAAGGTACCTACCTATGTATTAGTGAAGATATTAGGATTGAAGAGTAAAGTATAAACCAGTTCTAATGGACTACTTGCATTAGTGACCTGCCGATGTTTGGTTGGATTTTGAGATCGTGAAACTAATGGTTCACTATGTGCTTCTTAGGTCCTCATATTTTTACTACGGGTTGGGAGATCCATGCTTGTGGCATACAAATATTTGATATCATGGTTTTTTTGCCTTTGATTTTTCTCATAATTGTCCTGTTGATCTGGGGTGCTCCAGAAAGGATGCAACAAAGTTCTAGGAGAGAGGGGTCTTCCTACCCATTCATGTATGTCTTACCTGAGGTAGAAGGTAAGATTATCCCAACCCTTCTAATAGTATTCTTGGTCACCTAGACACTCCAGAAGGAAGAAACAAAGTTATAGGAAAGAGGGTTCTAGCTATGTGCTTGTCTGAAAGGTCTTAACTGAGTTAAAGGCTAACATTATGCCAAACCTTGTAATGAAGGTAAGATAACTTATGTGCCTGATTTTGAATAAGTCTGTTCAGCTTGTCCTCAAAGGTCAAACTTATAAAGTTAAGGTAAGTAAATTGTCCTTGATCTCTTAACTCAACATATAATCTGTTTATCTTATTTTGTAAGAATGTCGGTTCTGATTGATAAACTATTCTTGGAGAAGCATTATGAAAGGATTTTTCTATAACCGTTGTGTTTTGATGATTGATATTAGTTTTGTGATGCTTGTCTCTATTTTAACAACTCAACTATGTTTGGGCAAACATTCTGACAGAACCCTCAGTTTGAGAAACCTGGTATTTACTGCTATATTTTTATCTAGGAATATTAATATTTTAAAACATTTCCTTTTTGTAGGTATATACTTTTGAGTTGGAGGCAGAAGTAATAGAACTCAAATAAGAGAACAAGGAACTATGGAAAAAAATAGGTATTGTGGACAAACCTATAATTGATATAAAGATCCACAGCATGTATTTCTTTATTTAGGCATTTGGTTGTTTCATTACCATAAAATTTATGTACTAATCATTAATGGATTTCTTTCTAAAAAAATAGCCAGAAATGGTTGAACTGCTAAAAAACCCGTATAAAAACCTAGAAGTCTTAGTTTGCCATCTACTTGCATGAATATATATCTATGCACACCATTTGAATGTGGGGATTAATATTATTGTCATATCATGTTACAATAATCTAGATAACAGTTTTGAGGGGGTGTAACTGTTGGAAATACTTGGGGGGGGTGAATCAATATTTCTTTTCAGTTGTTATTTACCAGTTAAAAAATTTATATTCTGAACACAAGATGAACAACAAGAATAAATGATTTTATTAATATAATATTTGCAATAAAATAGATACAGATATATATGATTCCAATCTATTTCCAAGCACCAAATTGGACTTTTGTGAGGCTCCAACCTCTAGAGCACCAACTCTGTTTTTTCAAGGCACCAAACTTGGACTTGGGAGCACCAACTCCCAGAACGCCAATCCTTCCAGTTTTGAGGCACCAACCTCAGGGGCTCCAACCCTCTGCTTTCAAGGCACCAACATTGGATATAGGAGTACCAACTCCAAGGACACTAATCCTTCAAACTTCTGAAGCACCAACCCTAAGGGCTCTGACCCAATCTTGTCAACAAAGGTTTGATAGTAATGTTCTGCTCCCAAAGCTATTCTTTACTAAATTCTGACTATCTACATCTTCACTGTAGTCTTCGTGCTACAACATCAATGGCAACCAGTCTTCTTATGAAGAATTCTATACAGCTCTTCATACTGTCGACACAGAGTCTGCAAAATTTATCTCATGATGATATCAAATAGCCATCATGATCTCAAATAATGTCTCTACATAGCTTTAGTGAGTCCGCTATTAGCTACGCTAAGCTCTGCATAAGAACCAACTCTCTGTTTCAAGACTCTGTTCTAAATGTCACACTAAATGCTTCAAGCATGACTCCTTCTCTGCTAGCTACTTTTCCCCTCAAATGATATCATATAAAAATTTAGTTATTACATCACAGAATTGTTCTTCAGAATGCATTATGTACCTAATTAATTCATCACAGGTATGAGTCTTTCACAGGGTAACACGATCAACATGGTTGCTCGTCCTTCAATTGCCTCCTATCTTGTTGGATTTTCATCTTCCCTCTGTCCTGCTGGACCTTCGGCCCTTTTCTGTTCTACTGGACCTATTACGTACTCCTTTCTTCTAGTTCACCAACAAGAATTGCATAAAGACACTTCTCTGTTTTCTTATCTTGATACATTTGACCCTTGGCTTCCCTTTCGCTCGCTTGAGCTTCGGCTTCCTCAACGATCACTCGACCTTCTGGCTTCCCTCGTCTGGTCACTTTAGCTTCCTCTATGATCACTCAACCATCTATGCTTGCTTGACACTTTGGCTTCCTGATCCATGGCTTCCTCTGTCTATTTAAGTGTTCCAATACTCATAGGACACGTTCAGGAGGAAGAGAGGTCGAAATACAAAGAATTGTTTCTTATTAAGAAATATCAGAGAGGTCCTTTTCCCTTTAATAATATTCATACATTAGACTTCATTATTTACGGAGGATTTCATTGGAGAGACTGTACCAACAAGGAGGTCCCACATGCCACGTCACAATCATAATCGCAATCCCAGCGTTCAGGAGGTCTTTTATAAGTCATGTCTATAACATCGCTGATGGCCGATTACCAATTGCTCCTACTAGATTCCATATGATTATAAACTATTGTTAATAACTCTGTCCAGTCCATATCTCCATCGCAATTGATGGATTTGACATCCCTTAGAGACTAGCGACAGAGCGGATGTGATATTACAATAGGGCGGTTTATAATGGAGTCGTTGGTCCACATATATTATCGCAATCTGAGGTTTCGGGGGTGACAACCCTTTGTAACTTGCTCTATGAGAGTTCTGATAGGCGGATGCGATAATATATTAAATCATATTGCAATGGTGTAGTCTGCAAGTATATCACAATCGAAATTTTAATGTTGCAAGGCTTTAAAGAGGCTTGTGATATGGCAGATGTGATGTAAATTTAAAGTGTATTACAATGGAATCCTTGGGCCCATGTATTGTATCACATCTATATAATATATATATATATATATATATATATATATATATATATATATATATATATATATATAGATATATATATACTCCTCCATTCTTAACTTTGGTTAATGCAGACTTAACCCATAACCGTTTATCCCCTTTAATTCTATTATAACCCTCATATAATGGGAATATACACAAACACATGGGAACTTGCATTTTCCTCTTTTCCATAGCCTTGGCACATTTATCGATGCTTAAAAATATCAGGCTCATTCTCCACCATAGATTAAATCGCACTAGATCGAACGGCTATCATAGATTCCGGGTGGACAAATAGCACGGAGAATGCCCACTCAATAAAGTAGTTTTCTCTCTCCACCCTCTTGCTACATTTCGCTCGATTAATGGAATCAGGTGCTCTCCTCTAAATACCACTTACCGCCTAGTGTCTGCCCGAAAACCACTGCCACTGTTACAAGTCCTCCTTTTGGAATATAATCACGTGCATTCACTTTGGCTTTAACCCGGTATGATATACTTTAACCCAATATATGTGGTTATATAATTTAACCTGATATATACTCCTCCACTCTTTTCTAGTTTGATATGACTCTGCGATGGCTTCCGATGCACTACTCCAATAGCTCTTTTCTGATATTCCTCTGATATTGCATGATACTGCTCCTCTGTTAACTGTTCTTCCATTGGCTTCTCCTCCTGATGCGTGTTCCTCTTTGTTCCTTCTCTTTTGATGAATTCTTCCTCTTTGAGGGACTTCTTAGGCATATAATACATGCGATGCTCCCAATATGGCTCCTCTTGCTCCAATAGGTCTTCCTTTGGCTTTGCAATGTTTTTCAATGAACTTCTCTGATACCTTCATACCTTGATGGCTTCTAATATCTCTTCTGATATGCCTCTCTTGCTCTGATATTCTGCAATACTCATCTGACGTGTTAACTCCTTTGATACTTTGAAATACTCTTAAGGATAAGCGATAGCTCTAATATGCCTCATTTGTTAACTCCTCTGTTAATAGACTCTTAGTCATGGCCTGGCTTTCTTGATGGCTTTTCTCCTTGGCTTCTTGCTCCTATTTCTTTATGGATCTACTCTGCCTCTCCTTGACTTCATATCATCATTTAGTATCCTAGAATATTTCCATATTGATATACTCCTGTTGCTTCATGGATCTGCTCTACCTGGCTTCACATCATTGTTTACTGTCCAGAATATTGCCATATTGATATCAATGACAACCTAGATTAACAATCTCCCCCTTTGTTATTAATGGAAATATTCTTCTTCTCTCCCCCTTTAACATCAATGGCAAAGGAGTGCACAAGGACTCCCCTTGTCGAACTGCTACTCTTGTTCATGAATAGTAGATCTTCATGGGTCTGTTACTGCCCCTATCATAGTGCTCTTCTTTTTACTCAAGATAGAAGGATTGCTGCAAATAGCACATTATCCCCTCTTCATGTCTCAAAACTACTTTATCATGGCTTCAACAATGCTTAAATATTCTTCACTTCAATGTTTCTGCAATAATGATCAAGAATCACAGGCTCCCCCTGACTGTATGCATCATCTCTTTTGGCAGAGTCTTCCTATCAAATGCTCAGATTGTCGAAGATCAGGTCAACAACATGTGTTTTTGGCTGGAGAGTTCAAGGGACTTTCGGATTGTATTTGCTTCCTTCTCCATACTTGTTCAACGTTCTTCTTTTGCATCATTCTAGCTTGTGTAAGAGCCCAAGTTAAGTTACAATCAGGTGCCATATGACAAACGTTATGACACTTGAAGCATTCTACATTGTTCATGAATAAGAATTCATGATTTCTTCCTGCAAAATTGTTCCTTATAGAATGTTGGGGACCATAATATCTATCTTTATGATATGGTTGGGGACCATAACATCTATCTTTATGATATGCTTTACAATCTTTTGCCATGTGACCAAAGTTTGTACATGAATAAAAATAACCAAGAAATAAACTTTGGTACCTGGGAGATGGAGATTTCCTTTATGTTCTTCTGAAGTCTTTCTATCATGAGATCCTTTCATGATAACCATTTCTTCTAGAATCCTTGACATTATCAAAATTTCTTCTTGGAGCAGGATTTCTTCCATTATTGCCTTGATTTTTCTCCTTTACTTTGTTGGAACTGGGAGCATCACCATTTCCTTTTGGCTTCTTCACATCCCTTTTGTCTGAAGCATTATCATCTTGTTTGATGATTCACCTGCATACCTGAGAGCTAATTCATTAATGGACATCTTTGATGGCTAAGCATGTCATCCAAGGCTTGAGAGCTCTTCAATGTTTTGTTTATCCCTTCAACCTTTCTCCTGAAGAAGACAATCTCTTCTTGTAATCTTTCACACTCATTATTCTTCATAGCAAGTTGTTTCTTAGTTTCTTCCTTGATATGAGAAGCTTCATTTGCTTCTATATTAAGGGAGATGATATCTGACTTCATTTTGAAGATTTCTTCATTTTCCTTTGCTACACTGCTCTCCATTTCTTCTGTGATCCTTGTATATTTACATATTTCGGCCTTGAGAAGTTCGATGTTAGATTTTAATTGAAAATTTCTTCATGCTTTGCTTTTAGTTGACATATCATGGTGTTTCTCTCCTTTTCTGCTTCATCAACCTGTTCTTCTATGATTTCCAATGCTTCCATTGTCTTCTTAGCTCCTTGTGATAACTTTCTTGCTTCTTGTAGTTGAGATTTGAGAGAGGATACCTCTACCTAGTACTGACCAATCTCTTCTTCAAGTTTGTTCAAGCTATTGTGTCTTTGTTCAAGTTGACATGACAAGGTATCTTCCCGTTTTTTTGCTTTATCCAATTGATTTGTTGTGGATATGACTTCTTCATGTTGCTTTCTTTCGCTTTGATGAAATTCCTTCTTAAGATTGACAAGCTCTTCACCCCTTTCTTGTATTTGAAGCTGGACAAGGCGAACTTTCTTCCTTGTTCGGTCTTGGGCACCAGCTAGTGCTTTCTTCTAAAGTTCCTTGTTTTCATTTTTCAAATTGATAATCTCTTCCATGGAAGCTGTAAGTTGGGCGAGGAGATATTCTACAAAATCTTTTTCATTCTCTTCATCTTCTAGATCTTCTTTAGCCTTGATGTCATCTTTCTCATTTTCAGCTTCTATGATGGGTTCTAGATTTTCTTCTTGATTTCCATCATCTTCTTGACTGATGGTCATGGTCAATGCTCCTCTTTAGTGAAGGTAATGAAGTTTGTCCCATATACCCTTTACTGACGAACATTTTCCTAAATTGTTCTTTATAGAATCAGGTAACCCATTCAAGAATGCCTTCGTTACTTTTTCATTGTACTCCTTGGATTCTCCATCCATCATGCTATCAGCAATTACTGATTTCTAGATTTCAGTGCCTTGAGTCTTTAAGAAATTACTCATTCTTTCTTCCCATATATTAAAGTTCCCATTGAACCATGGAGCCTCCTCAAATTGATTGTCTTCTATTTTAGTGGTAGAGGGAGACACATCCTTAGGAGGATTGGAGACTTTCTTCCTTGATTTCACCATTTGTGTTCTAAAGATCAACCTTAAAGTCGTTAGGTTTTGAATGAAGGTACTGGCTCTGATACCAATTGTTGGAAATACTGGGGGGGTGAATCAGTATTTCTTTTCAATTGTTATTTTACCAGTTAAAACATTTATATTCAAAACACAAGATGAAAAACAAGAATAAATTCTTTTATTAATATAATCTTTGCAATAAAATAGATACAAATATATATGATTCCAATCTATTGCCAAGCACCAACTTGGACTTTTGTGAGGCTCCAACCTCCAAAGCACCAACTCTGTTTTGTCAAGGCACCAACCTTGGACTTAGGAGCACCAACTCCCAGGACACCAATCCTTCAAGTTCTAAGGAACCAACCTCAACGGCTCCAACCCTCTGCTGTTAAGGCACCAACCATGGATAAAGGAGCACCAAATCCAAGAACACCAATCCTTCCAACTTCTGAGGCACCAACCAGAAGGGCTCTGACCCAATCTTGTCAAGACATGTTTGATAGTAATGTTCTGCTCCCAAAACTCTTCTTTACTGAATTTTGTCTATTTACAGCTTCACTATAGTCTCCATGCTATAGAATTAATGGAAACTAGTCTTCTTATGAAGAAGTCTATACAACTCTTCATATTGTCCACATAGAGTCTGCAAAAGTTTTCTCATGATGATATCAAATAGTGATCATGATCTTTGATAATGTCTCTACACATCTTTAGTGAGTCCACTATTAGCTGCACTAAGCTCTGCACAAGAACCAACTCTCTGTTTCAAGCCTCTATTCTAACTATCACAGTAAATGCTTCAGGCGTGACTGCTTCTCTGCTAGCTACTTCTCCCTTCAAATGATGTCAGATAAAACTTTATTTATTACATAACAGAATTTTTCTTTAGAATTCATTATGTACCTAATTAATTCAACATAGGTCTGAGTCTTTCACAGGGTAACATGATCAACAGAGTTACTCATCCTTCGACTGCCTCCTTTCCTGCTGGACCTTCATCTTCCTTCTGTCTTGTTGGATCTGTTAGAGTCGGTCTAGTAGCCCTCCACTAGAGATCAAAACTCTTTGCATTTCATAATTAGGTGTCTCATCAGTGTGATCATGTTGCATCCCGTTAGGCATGCCATAACCCTGGTGGAGAAGCTTATGTCTTTTATTCCCCTCTTGTTTTGCACTGCTGGATCATGTTTTCTTGAGTAAATAAAATCTTCACAAGGTCATTTCCCTGTTTTAAATGTCAAGGTCTTAGGTCTAGGGTTGAGTCAAGCTTTGTCTTGAGATGTCATAAAGGACCAGCAGGCCAGAGGGATGTTCTTCATAAAGCATCATTTTAATAACTCTTATCATTATACAGCTAATTTTTTACCTTGTTTTCAAAAACCCTGTTTTTGAAGACAAAGGTCATTATCTCATTTTTGTAAAACTTTGTAAAAAGTTCAAATTCTCCGAAAGTTGGAATGCAGTCTTGGTCTCCTTTGCCAATACATCTCAGAAGCTATCCCTGCAAAAATTTTCAAGAGAAATCATCATTTCAACCAATTTATTTTGAAAAAAGGAAACCAGAAGTCAGCAGCAATTAATTCAAAAAAGTGTCATTTCGAAAACATTATAAAGTGGGTTTTGGGAAAATTAAATTCAAAAGTGAGCCTATAAAAGCCCCTCCCTCCTCATTGGTAACTCATTTGCCTCTCAACACTTCAAGAGAATACTTGTCAAGTCGATTTCAAAGTTCATTGGGCGAATTGGGCAATTACAGCGGCGCGCTACGCATCAGAGGAGGCGTGCTACGCGTTGGGGGCGCGCTACGCATCAGCGCACATTTTCCAGTGCAAATTAACTCAGGTGCTACACGTTGGAGGCGCGCTATGCATCAGGCTGGGCGCGCTACGCGTAGGGTTTCTTGCTCAGGAAATCGCCAGCAACCCACCAAAACTACTTCTCTCTCAAAATCTTTTCAGGTAGGCCTCTAATCCATGGTGATTTTGGTTTGGCTAAGATGAATGAGCAATGAGTATGCAAAAAATGCCATGCTAATATGGAGTAAAAACCCTACCTTGCTGTGTCAAAATTTAAAAATGTAAATGTGCTAGGGTTTCATTGAAATTTGCTGCCCAAGGTTACCCATTCTCCATTCCTCTTTCCCCATATTTTCATCACCATTTTCCTTGACATTTGTCCATGCAATCATATAATTTCCCTATTAAAAATCATTAAAATCCCTAAACCCTACTAATTCGTAAAACCCTATGTAAATTTCCTAAACCCTACTTCCCATTAAAATCCCACAGATTATGATTGTATATGTTCCATGTTCCTTTCCTAAAATTTCCTTTCACATTTGTTTTCCCTAATCCCCTCAATGTTCCCTTTTCCCTAACATTTCCCATGTGTGTTTGTCCCCTTGGTAACAACATTTAAACAAGTCAAAACAGCAGTTCATTGGGTGCACAATCAGCATTATTTTTCAGTCACTTGCCTCCAAAACCATGTCAGAAACCGAAACAGATTATGAGAAAAGTGATGACCATGAATCAACACCAGAGGTAGAGGTGCCAAGGAGGCATCACAGGGGTGGTAAAGGTGGTCAGCATGTCAGGGACGAGCCCACCTCTTTGGCTTATCTACAAGCTTGTCCACTTGCAGTGACATGTTTCTGATACCAATCATGTTATGAATATTGTGAGAGAATCTCCAAAATTCAACACCACAGGGAATTGGTCCGCTTGTTTGTCCTACATTTGCACAATGGGCATGTGAATCTTGCAGGAGTGGACTTCACATTGTCACCCGAGATTGTTGCTCAAGAAACAGGGATACCCAATATTGGACAAGAGTGGAACAAGCGCTAGCAGTTGGACAGATTTCGTTATGAGCCATATATCAAACCTGTATATATGAGGCACCTAACTGTTGTTTTTCCCTTCAGATTCTTAAGAGACGAGTATGCACCTTTGATGAGGATCATCATTCGCTATTTCACTTGCGAGGGCAGATTTTCACGTTTATATTCGTACCATATCCGTTTGTTGATGCATTTCACACGGGTACGAATGATTAACATTCCATTCTTCATGTGCCGAAATATAGAGAGGATGGTGCCCTTGGTGCAAAGAAAGAGCCCGACACAGCAACATAAGAGCATCTATCATTATGCACTGATCAAGATTGTGGTCATGCATCAGTTGGCACAACAGGGTATTCCATGGGAGGATTTCATTTCTCGTGACTTGTTCACAGTGCCACAGCCACCTCCTGAGCTTTTCCGTGATGAGGGAGGGCCTTTACATCAGTTTGACATTCCAGAGCCCGAGCATGTCAACTCCCCTCCATTTGTTACATATCAGAGAGGCCACAGGGCCTTATTTGCATCAGCACGGCGAGTATTATCTTCACACCAGGTGAAAGGGGTCTCGTCTTCTTCATCAGCACAACGAGTGTTATCTCCACCTCATGTGGAAGGGGCCTCGCTTTCGACAGCAGCACAGGTACCGGAGAGAGGCAAGCAGCCCATGATTGAGGAGGGACTGTCAGGTGATCCAGACATTGACATTATTTACCTTGACATCAGTTCTCTTATCTCGGAGCTAAAGGAGATCATTCAGCAACAAAAGGCTAAAAATCGCTTGTTGCAGCAGAAGTTGGAAATGGCAAATTGGACAATCACCTACTTAGAGCAATGCAACAAGTAACTAGAGGATGAGCACACTCTTGATGAGTTGCGGAGGATCCATGAAGACCGCAACTTGGCTCGCAAGAGACCCTGTGATTTGACACCCATTGAGCGAGAGGCTATGCTCATCCGGGTCAATACTCATTTGGAGAAGTTGCTGGCCAAGGAAAACAGGGAAAAGGACATGCTCTGACACATGAAGAATCACTATTGGGCTTGAATGCATGTGTGTAAAGCAAGAATGAATGTACTCAAAGGACGGTTGGCCAAAGCACTAAAATGGAGAAAAAGGCTCGATCCCCCTCATATTTTGGCTGAGGCTTCCTTGAAGGAGCATGGCACTAAATGACACACCTTCAGCTCAAATTTCAGAGAATTTGGAGTAATTTTGGTCCTTTTTGAATCTTTTGGGTCAAAAAACAGGTTTTTGCCCTCAACGCGTAGCGTGCCGCGCGCTATCCTGAAGATGGGTAAGTCCATTTCTCAAAAACTCAGCATTTTTGGTTTTTTCATGAAAAATTACACTTGCTCAGCAATTTCCAAGACATTTCATCAAGTTTTGAGCCCTCAGAAGGTCAAAAAACATACAAAAAATGACTTTCTAGCACTTTTTGGACACACAGGAAGCAGTCTTGGGCGATTGCAACTTTGGAGGGGCAAATGGACACCAAATTGAGAAATTCGACTTGGGTTGGAAAGTAGACATCCAGACCTTTCCAACAAGCCTACTTGTGCCTCATTTGGATGCCGGGAAGTGCCTCAAAATGGGTCTCAAAGGTGCGCTATGCGTAGAGAATTGGGGCATTACGCTTCAGGGAAATTTGCCAGATTTTCACCTACAGCTCAGCGAAACGCAGATTTGACTAGTTTTGACTTTTTGGAGTGATTTTTCATCCTCCTTGATGTAATTTATGTAATTTTATGTTGGCATGACACTTTTTAACCTAATCTAGAAGATTCATTCATAAAATGGCAAAAAATTAATGAATGAATTGGTTTCCTAGCTTATAGAGGCAAGGTGTTTTGACTGCCTAGATTGTAGTGCTCAGTTTAGAATTGATTGAAAAAGCTCCTAGGATGATGAGCTCGACCGCTAGAGGAAAGGAAGTGTGTTATCTTGCCTATATTATGTACTTTCTTAGTCATTTTCATGGTTGGACTCTTGAGGGATAAGCTTCTATTGTATTACACTTTGTATCTCTGCAATTTTGGTAAAGGAAAGACCAGGGCTTTGCAGCCCTCTTTGGGATTCCTGTGGTTACTTGTGTTGATGGTGTGCTTCTCTTATGTACTTTTAAGTTTTATTATGTGTATTCTCACTTTTCCTTCTGCAAATTAGGCAAATGAAGTGATAAGGTAGAATTCATGATTGCTATGCTCTGCCTTTAAGTTTGCTTAATATCAATGTTTTCATCTGTTTAAGGAGAACTCATGGTGATTTCTTGCTCTCCTTAGCTCCTCACCAGAAATTCCTATCCACCCAACTCTTTCAAAGGCATCAAGACAGTCTCCTACCTTGCCCAAAAAAGACCTCTGCAAAAGCTGTGTCCCATCCCCGCACCCAAAATTGCTTTCCCCCTGTTTTCCACCAAAACCCTAAAAATATGAAATCAAACCTTCTCTATCAGTTTACTAGCCTAAAATCAGTGTTCTTTATTGGTTATCTCTGCCCTTTGAAGATCTTTGCCGAGATAGACCCAGAGAGAGCCCGCTCCTATCCTCGTAGGGCTAGCTACGAGGCTAAGTGGTTTGATGTTGCCTTGGATTTTGCCTTCTTCAGCCTGAGGCAAGATTCGAGTGCTAACATATTGGCTACCATACTGGGGAGAACATTCGACTTGTTTATTGTCTTGTCCCAGTACATGAAATCAAATTGCAGATCTGATGCTGATGGTGGACAGCAGTCAGACACATATGCAGGCTGAACCTTTCACCTAGCAACTCCGATTCGATCCAGACATTCCAACGATTGCTGATCCATTCATGCAATGGTAGGGTATGTGGCAAACCCTGCCCTGTGTGAATTTGTAGAAGAAATAAGAAATGAGTTAGCAGATACTGAATTTTATGAAGATGTTTTCAGTGTCGTGCTTCATTGGTTGAAATCTCCAAAGTTCCCTTGTTTCAAAACTAGATTTTGCGAGTTAGTTGTTGAAAGAATCGAAAAGGAGATTCAAGATTCAGATGAGCAGATCCAGTCATATGATTTCCAAGACCCTAAAAATTTCTTGGAAATCCTTCCTCCATTGAAACAAGAAATCATATAATTGCCTACAGATGTTTACATTGACAGTGTGCAGTTGGAAGTATGTATTGCAGAGTTGGGGCAGCCAACAGAGTCCGGCTTCCGCGATCCAATGGCAACTTACATGGACACTTTTTTCAGTTTGATTGATAGATCAAGCTGTTGTCTACGTGATCAGGCTCATTACGTACATGATGGGCTGCCAACAATTACATCTGTGTCCTGGTGGATGCATTCTCAAGCGGCATCATTTTCAGGTTTACTTAAATGGTTGATCTGGCATTTTAGTATTACCTGATCTACTGTTTTTACAGCAAAGTAGGGTAGATTTTGTAAATAAATAAGCAACCAAAAAGCAACATTTTGTTCCAGTTTCATTACAGTTTAGTTTGAAGTTTTCCGAATTAGTCTTTCAATCAATTCAGTCAGTTTCCAGTTAATAAGTTGAGTCTTCAGTTGTGTTGATTTGTTGAAATAATGGACTCCATTGCTCAATGGATGGAGGCACTGTCTGCTCTCCCAAAGTTCTGCGTTTCTTGGCACCTCCAAGAAGCGGGAGCTACCATCCCCATTGGAGCCAATGTTAGAGTCGGTCTAGTAGCCCTCCACCAGAGATCAAAACTCTTTGCATTTCATAATTAGGTGTCTCATCAGTGTGATCATGTTGCATCCCGTTAGGCATGCCATAACCCTGGTGGAGAAGCTTATGTCTTTTATTCCCCTCTTGTTTGGCACTGCTGGATCATGTTTTCTTGAGAAAATAAAATCTTCACAAGGTCATTTCCCTGTTTTAAATGTAAAGGTCTTAGGTCTAGGGTTGAGTCAAGCTTTGTCTTGACATGTCATAAAGAACCAGCAGGCCAGAGGGATGTCCGTCATAAAGCATAATTTTAATAACTCTTATCATTGTACATCTAATTTTTTACCTTGTTTTCAAAAACCCTGTTTTTGAAGACAAAGGTCATTATCTCATTTTTGTAAAAATTTGTAAAAAGTTCAAATTCTCCGAAAGTTGGCATGCAGCCTTCGTCTCCTTTGCCAAGACATCTTAGAAGCTATCCCTGAAAAAATTTTCAAGAGAAATCATCATTTCAACCAATTTATTTTGAAAAAAGGAAACCAGAAGTCAGCAGCAATTAATTCAAAAAAGTGTCATTTCAAAAACATTATAAAGTGGGTTTTGGGCAAATTAAATTCAAAAGTGAGCCTATAAAAACCCCTCCCTCCTCATTGGTAACTCATTTTCCTCTCAACACTTCAAGAGAATACTTGTCAAGTCGATTTGAAAGTTCATTGGGCGAATTGGGCAATTACAGCGGCGCGCTACGCATCAGAGGAGGTGCACTACGCCTTGGGGGCGCGCTACGCATCAACACACATTTTCCAGTGCAAATTAACTCAGGCGTTACGGGTTGGAGGCATGCTACACATCAGGCTGGGCGCACTACGCGTAGGGTTTCTTTCTCAGGAAATCGCCAGCAAGCCACCAAAACTACTTCTCTCTCAAACTTTTTTCAGGTAGGCCTCTAATCCATGGTGATTTTGGTTTGGCTAAGATGAATGAGCAATGAACATGCAAAAAATGCCATGCTAATATGGAGTAAAAACCCTACCTTGCTGTGTCAAAATTTAAAAATGTAAATGTGCTAGGGTTTCATTGAAATTTGCTGCCCAAGGTTACCCATTTTCCATTCCTCTTTCCCCATATTTTCATCACCATTTTCCTTGACATTTTTCCATGCAATCATATAATTTCCCTATTAAAAATCATTAAAATCCCTAAACCCTACTAATTCCTAAAACCCTATGTAAATTTCCTAAACCCTACTTCCCATTAAAATCCCACAAATTATGATTGTATATGTTCCATGTTCCTTTACTAAATTTTCATTTCACATTTGTTTTCCATAATCCCCTCAATGTTCCCTTTTCCCTAACATTTCCCATGTGTGTTTGTCCCCTTGGTAACAACATTTAAACAAGTCAAAACAACAGTTCATTGGGCGCACAGTCAGCATTATTTTTCAGTCACTTGCCTCCAAAACCATGTCAGAAACCGAAACAGATTATGAGCAAAGTGATGACCATGAATCAACACTAGAGGTAGAGGTGCCAAGGAGGCATCACAGGGGTGGTAAAGGTGGTCAGCATGTCAGGGAGGAGCCCACCTCTTTGGCTTATCTACAACCTTGTCCACTTGCAGTGACATGTTTCTGATACCAACCATGTTATGAATATTGCGAGAGAATCTCCAAAATTCAACACCACAGGGAATTGGTCCGCTTGTTTGTCCTACATTTGCACAATGGGCATGTGAATCTTGCAGGAGTAGACTTCACATTGTCACCTGAGATTGTTGCTCAAGCAACAGGGATACCCAATATTGGAGAAGAGTGGAACAAGCGCCAGCAGTTGGACAGATTTCATTATGAGCCATATATCAAACCTGTATATATGAGGCACCTAACTGTTGTTTTTCCCTTCAGATTCTTAAGAGACGAGTATGCACCTTTGATGAGGATCATCATTCGCTATTTCACTTGCGAGGTCAGATTTTCACGTTTATATTTGTAGCATATCTGTTTGTTGATGCATTTCACACGGGTACGAATGATGAACATTACATTCTTCATGTGCCGAAATATAGAGAGGATGGTGCCCTTGGTGCAAAGAAAGAGCCCAGCACAGCAACACAAGAGCATCTATCATTATGCACTGATCAAGATTGTGGTCATGCATCAGTTGGCACAACAGGGTATTCCATGGGAGGATTTCATTTCTCGTGACTTGTTCACAGTGCCATAGCCACCTCCTGAGGTTGTCTGTGATGAGGGAGGGCCTTTACATCAGTTTGACATTCCAGAGCCTGAGCATGTCAGCTCCCCTCCATTTGTTACATATTAGAGAGGCCACAGGGCCTTATTTGCATCAGCACGGCGAGTATTGTCTTCACACCAGGTGAAAGGGGTCTCACCTTCTTCATTAGCACATCGAGTGTTATCTTCACCTCATGTCGAAGGGGCCTTGCTTTCCACAGCAGCACAGGTACCGGAGAGAGGCAAGCAGCCCATGATTGAGGAGGGACTGTCAGGTGATCCAGACATTGAGATTATTGACCTTGACTTCAGTTCTCTTAGCTCGGAGCTAAAGGAGATCATTCAGCAACAAAAGGCTGAAAATCGCTTGTTGCAGCAGAAGTTGGAAATGGAAAATTGGACAATCACCTACTTAGAGCAGCGCAACAAGCAACTAGAGGATGAGCACACTCTTGATGAGTTGCGGAGGATCCATGAAGACCGCAACTTGGCTCGAAATAGAGCCGGTGATTTGACACCCATTGAGCGAGAGGTTATGCTCATCCGGGTCAATACTCATTTGGAGAAGTTGCTGGCCAAGGCAAACAGGGAAAAGGACATGCTCCGACACATGAAGAATCACTATTGGGCTCGAATGCATGTGTGTAAAGCAAGAATGAAGGTACTCAAAGGATGGTTGGCCAAAGCACTAAAACGGAGAAAAAGGCCCGATCCCCTTCATATTTTGGTTGAGTCTTCCTTGAAGGAGCATGGCACTAAATGACACACTTTCAGCTCAAATTTCATAGAATTTGGAGCAATTTTGGTCCTTTTTGAATTTTTTTGGTCAAAAAACAAGTTTTTGCCCTCAACGCATAGCGCGCCGCACGCTACCCTGAAGATGGGCAAGTCCATTTCTCAAAAACTCATAATTTTAGGATTTTTCATGACAAATTACACTTGCTCAGAAATTGCCAAGACATTTCATCAGGTTTTGAGCCCTCAGAAGGTCAAAAAACATACAAAAATGACTTTCTGCCACTTTTTGGACACACAGGAAGCAGTCTTGGGAGATTGCAATTTTGGAGGGGCAAATGGACACCCAATTGAGAAATTCCACTTGAGTTGGAAAGTAGACATCTAGACCTTTCCAAAAAGCCTACTTTGGCCTCATTTTGATGCTGGGAAGTGCCTCAAAATTTGGATCAAAGGCGCGCTACGCGTAGAGAATTGGGGTGCTACGCATCAGGGAAATTTGCCATATTTTCACCTACAGCTCAGCAAAACGCAGATTTGACTAGTTTTGACATTTTGGAGTGATTTTTCATCCTCCTTGATGTAATTGATGTAATTTTATGTTGGCGTGACACTTTTTAACCTATTCTAGAAGATTCATTCATAAAATGGCAAAAAATTAATGAATGAATTGGTTTCCTAGCTTATAGAGGCAAGTTGTTTTGACTGCCTAGATTGTAGTGCTCAGTTTAGAATTGGTTGAAACAGCTCCTAGGATGATGAGCTTGACCCCTAGAGTCAAGGAAGTGTGTTATCTTGCCTATATTATGTACTTTCTTAGTCATTTTCATGGTTGGACTCTTGAGGGATAAGCTTCTATTGTATTACACTTTGTATCTCTGCAATTTTGGTAAAGGAAAGACCAGGGTTTTGCAGCCCTCTTTGGGATTCCTCTGGTTACTTGTGTTGATGGTGTGCTTCTCTTATGTACTTGTAAGTTTTATTATGTGTATCATTTTCTCACTTTTCCTTCTGCAAATTAGGAAAATGAAGTGATAAGGTAGAATTCATGATTGCTATGCTCTGCCTTTAAGTTTGCTTAATATCAATGTTTTCATCTGTTTAAGGAGAACTCGTGGTGATTTCTTGATCTCCTTAGCTCCTCACCAGTCATTCCTATCCACCCAACTCTTTAAAAGGCATCAATACAGTCTCCTACCTTGAACCAAAAAGACCTCTGCAAAAGCTGTGTCCCATCCCCGCACCCAAAATTGCTTTCCCCCTGTTTTCCACCAAAACCCTAAAAATCTGAAATCAAACCTTCTCTATCAGTTTACTAGCCTAAAATCAGCGTTCTTTATTGGTTATCTCTACCCTTTGAAGATCTTTTCCGAGATAGACCCGAAGAGAGCCCTCTCCTGTCCTCGTAGGGCTAGCTACGAGGCTAAGTGGTTTGATGTGCCTTGGATTTTTCCTTCTTCAGCCTGAGGCCAGATTCGAGCGCTAACATATTGGCGACCATACTGGGGAGAACATTCGACTTGTTTATTGTCTTGTCCCAGTACATGAAATCAAATTACAGATCTGATGCTGATGGTGGACAACAGTCAGACACATATGCAGGCTGGACCTTTCACCTGGCGACTCCAATTCGATCCAGACATTCCAACGCTTGCTGATCCGTTCATGCAATGGTAGGGTATGTGGCAAACCCTGCCCTCTGTGAAGTTTTAGAAGAAATAAGAAATGAGTTAGCAGATACTGAATTTGATGAAGATGTTTTCAGTGCCGTGCTTCATTGGTTGAAATCTCCAAAGTTCCCTTGTTTGAAAACTAGATTTTGTGAGTTAGTTGTTGAAAGAATCGAAAAGGAGATTCAAGATTTAGATGAGCAGATCCAGTCATATGATTTCCAAGACCCTAAAAAGTTCTTGGAAATCCTTCCTCCATTGAAACAAGAAATCATAGAATTTCTTACAGATGTTTACATTGAAAGTGTGCAGTTGGAAGTATGTATTGCAGAGTTGGGGCAGCCAACAGAGTCCGGCTTCCGCGATCCAATGGCAACTTACATGGACACATTTTTCAGTTTGATTGATAGATCAAGCTGTTGTCTACGTGATCAGGCTCATTACGTACATGATGGGCTGCCAGCAATTACATCTGTGTCTTGGTGGAAGCATTCTCAAGCGGCATCGTTTTCAGGTTTACTTGAATGGTTGATCTGGCATTTTAGTATTACCTGATCTACTGTTTTTACAGCAAAGTAGGCTAGATTTTGTAAATAAATAAGCAGCCAAAAAGCAGCATTTTGTTCCAGTTTCATTACAGTTTAGTTTGAAGTTTGCCAAATTAGTCTTTCAATCAATTCAGTCAGTTTCCAGTTAATAAGTTGAGTCTTCAGTTGTGTTGATTTGTTGAAATAATGGACTCCATTACACAATGGATGGAGGCACTGTTTTCTCTCCCAAAGATCTGCGTTTCTTGGCACCTCCAAGAAGCGGGAGCTACCATCCCCATTGGAGCCAATGTTAGAGTCGGTCTAGTAGCCCTCCACCAAAGATCAAAACTCTTTGCATTTCATAATTAGGTGTCTCATCAGTGTGATCATGTTGCATCCCGTTAGGCATGCCATAACCCTGGTGGAGAAGCTTATGTCTTTTATTCCCCTCTTGTTTGGCACTGCTGGATCATGTTTTCTTGAGTAAATAAAATCTTCACAAGGTCATTTCCCTGTTTTAAATGTCAAGGTCTTAGGTCTAGGGTTGAGTCAAGCTTTGTGTTGAGATGTCATAAAGGACCAGCAGGCCAGAGGGATGTCCGTCATAAAGCATCATTTTAATAACTCTTATCATTGTACAACTAATTTTTTACCTTGTTTTCAAAAACCCTGTTTTTGAAGACAAAGGTCATTATCTCATTTTTGTAAAAATTTGTAAAAAGTTCAAATTCTCCGAAAGTTGGCATGCAGCCTTGGTGTCCTTTGCCAATACATCTCAGAAGCTATCCGTACAAAAATTTTCAAGAGAAATCATCATTTCAACCAATTTATTTTGAAAAAAGGAAACCAGAAGTCATCAGCAATTAATTCAAAAAAGTGTCATTTCAAAAACATTATAAAGTGGGTTTTGGGCAAATTAAATTCAAAAGTGAGCCTATAAAAGCCCCTCCCTCCTCATTGGTAACTCATTTGCCTCTCAACACTTCAAGAGAATACTTTTCAAGTCAATTTCAAAGTTCATTGGGCGAATTGGGCAATTACAGCGGCGCGCTACGCATCAGAGGAGGCGCGCTACGCGTTGGGGGCGCGCTACGCATCAACGCGCATTTTCCAGTGCAAATTAACTCAAGCGCTACGCGTTGGAGGCGCGCTACACATCAGGCTGGGTGGACTACGCGTAGGGTTTCTTGCTCAAGAAATCGCCAGCAAGCCACCAAAACTACTTCTCTCTCAAAATCTTTTCAGGTAGGCCTCTAATCCATGGTGATTTTGGTTTGGCTAAGATGAATGAGCAATGAACATGCAAAAAATTCCATGCTAATATGGAGTAAAAACCCTACCTTGCTGTGTCAAAATTTAAAAATGTAAATGTGCTAGGGTTTCATTGAAATTTGCTGCCCAAGGTTACCCATTTTCCATTCCTCTTTCCCCATATTTTCATCACCATTTTCCTTGACATTTTTCCATGCAATCATATAATTTCCCTATTAAAAATCATTAAAATCCCTAAACCCTACTAATTCCTAAAACCCTATGTAAATTTCCTAAACCCTACTTCCCATTAAAATCCCACAAATTATGATTGTATATGTTCCATGTTCCTTTCTAAAATTTCCTTTCACATTTGTTTTCCCTAATCCCCTCAATGTTCCCTTTTCCCTAACATTTCCCATGTGTGTTTGTCCCCTTGGTAACAACATTTAAACAAGTCAAAACAACAGTTCATTGGGTGCACAGTCAGCATTATTTTTCAGTCACTTGCCTCCAAAACCATGTCAGAAACCGAAACAGATTATGAGCAAAGTGATGACCATGAATCAACACCAGAGGTAGAGGTGCCAAGGAGGCATCACAGGGGTGGTAAAGGTGGTCAGCATGTCAGGGAGAAGCCCACCTCTTTGGCTTATCTACAAGCTTGTCCACTTGCAGTGACATGTTTCCGATACCAATCATGTTATGAATATTGCGAGAGAATCTCCCAAATTCAACACCACAGGGAATTGGTCCGCTTGTTTGTCCTACATTTGCAAAATGGGCATGTGAATCTTGCAGGAGTGGACTTCACATTGTCACCTGAGATTGTTGCTCAAGCAACAGGGATACCCAATATTGGAGAAGAGTGGAACAAGCGCCAGCAGTTGGACAGATTTCATTATGAGCCATATATCAAACCTGTATATATGAGGCACCTAACTGTTGTTTTTCCCTTCAGATTCTTAAGAGATGAGTATGCACCTTTGATGAGGATCATCATTCGCTATTTCACTTGCGAGGGCAGATTTTCACGTTTATATTCCTACCATATCCGTTTGTTGATGCATTTCACACGGGTACGAATGATGAACATTCCATTCTTCATGTGCCGAAATATAGAGAGGATGGTGCCCTTGGTGCAAAGAAAGAGCCCAGCACAGCAACACAAGAGCATCTATCATTATGCACTGATCAAGATTGTTGTCATGCATCAGTTGGCACGACAGGGTATTCCATGGGAGGATTTCATTTCTCGTGACTTGTTCACAGTGCCACATCCACCTCCTGAGGTTGTCCGTGATGAGGGAGGGCCTTTACATCAGTTTGACATTCCAGAGCCCAAGCATGTCAGCTCCCCTCCATTTGTTACATATCAGAGAGGCCACAGGGCCTTATTTGCATCAGCGCGGCGAGTATTATCTTCACACCAGGTGAAAGGGGTCTCGCCTTCTTCATCAGCACAGCGAGTGTTATCTCCACCTCATGTGTAAGGGGCCTCGCTTTCGACAGCAGCACAGGTACCAGAGAGAGGCAAGCAACCCATGATTGAGGAGGGACTGTCAGGTGATCCAGACATTGACATTATTGACCTTGAGTTCAGTTGTCTTAGCTCGGAGCTAAAGGAGATCATTCAGCAACAAAAGGCTGAAAATCTCTTGTTGCAGTAGAAGTTTGAAATGGAAAATTGGACAATCACCTACTTAGAGCAGCGCAACAAGCAACTAGAGGATGAGCACACTCTTGATGAGTTGCGGAGGATCCATGAAGACCGCAACTTGGCTCGCAAGAGACCCGGTGATTTGACACCCATTGAGCGAGAGGCTATGCTCATCCGGGTCAATACTCATTTGGAGAAGTTACTGGCCAAGGCAAACAGGGAAAAGGACATGCTCTGACACATGAAGAATCACTATTGGGCTTGAATGCATGTGTGTAAAGCAAGAATGAAGGTACTCAAAGGATGGTTGGCCAAAGCACTAAAACGGAGAAAAAGGCCCGATCCCCTTCATATTTTGGCTGAGGCTTACTTGAAGGAGCATTACACTAAATGACACACCTTCATCTCAAATTTCAGAGAATTTGGAGCAATTTTGGTCCTTTTTTATTTTTTTTGGTCAAAAAACAGGTTTTTGCCCTCAACGCGTAGCGCGCCGGGCGCTACCCTGAAGATGGGCAACACCATTTCTCAAAAACTCAGCATTTTTGGATTTTTCATGACAAATTACACTTTCTCAGCAATTGCCAAGACATTTCATCAGGTTTTGAGCCCTCAGAAGGTCAAAAAACATACAAAAAATGACTTTCTGCCACTTTTTGGACACACAGGAAGCAGTCTTCGGAGATTACAACTTTGGAGGGGAAAATGAACACCAAATTGAGAAATTCCACTTGGTTTGGAAAGTAGACATCCAGACCTTTCCAATAATCGTACTTTTTCCTCATTTGGATGCTGGGAAGTGCCTCAAAAGTTGGCTCAAAGGTGCGCTACGCGTAGAGAATTGGGGCGCTACGCATCAGGGAAATTTGCAAGATTTTCACCTACAACTCAGCAAAACGCAGATTTGACGAGTTTTGACTTTTTGGAGTGATTTTTCATCCTCCTTGATGTAATTGATGTAATTTTATGTTGGCATGACACTTTTTAACCTATTCTAGAAGATTCATTCATAAAATGGCAAAAAATTAATGAATGAATTGGTTTCCTAGCTTATAGAGGCAAGTTGTTTTGACTGCCTAGATTGTAGTGCTCGGTTTAGAATTGGTTGAAACAGCTCCTAGGATGATGAGCTCGACCCCTAGAGGCAAGGAAGTGTTTTAGATTGCCTATATTATGTACTTTCTTAGTCATTTTCATGGTTGGACTCTTGAGGGATAAGCTTCTATTGTATTACACTTTGTATCTCTGCCATTTTGGTAAACGAAAGACCAGGGTTTTGCAGCCCTCTCTGGGATTCCTGTGGTTACTTGTGTTGATGGTGTGCTTCTCTTATGTACTTGTAAGTTTTATTATGTGTATCATTTTCTCACTTTTCCTTCTGCAAATTAGGCAAATGAAGTGATAAGGTAGAATTCATGATTGCTATGCTCTCCCTTTAAGTTTGCTTAATATCAATGTTTTCATCTGTTTAAGGAGAACTCATGGTGATTTCTTTCTCTCCTTAGCTCCTCACCAGTCATTCCTATCCACCAAACTCTTTCAAAGGCATCAAGACAGTCTCCTACCTTGCCCCAAGAAGACCTCTGCAAAAGTTGTGTCCCATCCCCGCACCCAAAATTTCATTCCCCCTATTTTCCACCAAAACCCTAAAAATCTAAAATCAAACCTTCTCTATGAGTTTACTAGCCTAAAATCAGCGTTCTTTATTGGTTATCTCTTCCCTTTGAAGATCTTTGTCGAGATAGACCTGGAGAGAGCCCTCTCCTATCCTCGTAGGGCTAGCTACGAGGCTAAGTGGTTTGATGTTACCTTGGATTTTGCCTTCTTCAGCCTGAGGCCAGATTCGAGCACTAACATATTGGCGACCATACTAGGGAGAACATTCAACTTGTTTATTGTCTTGTCCCAGTACGTGAAATCAAATTGCAAATCTGATGCTGATGGTGGACAGCAGTCAGACACATATGCAGGCTGAACCTTTCACCTGGCAACTCCAATTCGATCCAGACATTCCAACGCTTGCTGATCCATTCATGCAATGGTAGGGTATGTGGCAAACCCTGCCCTGTGTGAAGCTGTAGAAGAAATAAGAAATGAGTTAGTGGATACTGGATTTGATGAAGATGTTTTCAGTGTCGTGCTTCATTGGTTGAAATGTCCAAAGTTCCCTTGTTTCAAAACTAGATTTTGTGAGTTAGTTGTTGAAAGAATCGAAAAGGAGATTCAAGATTCAGATGAGCAGATCCAGTCATATGATTTCCAAGACCCTAAAACTTTCTTGGAAATCCTTCCACCATTGAAACAAGAAATCATATAATTGCCTACAGATGTTTACATTGGCAGTGTGCAGTTGGAAGTATGTATTGCAGAGTTGGGGCAGCCAACAGAGTCCGCCTTCCGCGATCCAATGGCAACTTACATGGACACGCTTTTCAGTTTGATTGATAGATCAAGCTGTTGTCTACATGATCAGGCTCATTACGTACATGATGGGCTGCCAGCAATTACATCTGTGTCCTGGTGGAAGCATTCTCAAGCGGCATCATTTTCAGGTTTACTTGAATGGTTGATCTCGCATTTTAGTATTACCTGATCTATTGTTTTTACAGCAAAGTAGGGTAGATTTTGTAAATAAATAAGCAGTCAAAAAGCAGCATTTTGTTCCAGTTTCATTACAGTTTAGTTTGAAGTTTGCCGAATTAGTCTTTCAATCAATTCAGTCAGTTTCCAGTTAATAAGTTGAGTCTTCAGTTGTGTTGATTTGTTGAAACAATGGACTCCATTGCCCAATGGATGGAGGCACTGTCTGCTCTCCCAAATTTCTGCGGTTCTTGGCACCTCCAAGAAGCGGGAGCTACCATCCCCATTGGAGCCCGTGTTAGAGTCGGTCTAGTAGCCCTCCACCAGAGATCAAAACTCTTTGCATTTCATAATTAGGTCTCTCATCAGTGTGATCATGTTGCATCCCGTTAGGCATGCCATAACCCTGGTGGAGAAGCTTATGTCTTTTATTCCCCTCTTGTTTGGCACTACTGGATCATGTTTTCTTGAGTAAATAAAATCTTCACAAGGACATTTCCCTGTTTTAAATGTCAAGGTCTTAGGTCTAGGGTTGAGTCAAGCTTTGCCTTGAGATGTCATAAAGGACCAGCAGGCCAGAGGGATATCTGTCATAAAGCATCATTTTAATAACTCTTATCATTGTACAGCTAATTTTTTACCTTGTTTTCAAAAACCCTATTTTTGAAGACAAAGGTCATTATCTCAATTTTGTAAAAATTTGTAAAAAGTTCAAATTCTCTGAAAGTTGGCATGCAGCCTTGGTCTCCTTTGCCAAGACATCTCAGAAGCTATCCCTGCAAAAATTTTCAAGAGAAATCATCATTTCAACCAATTTATTTTGAAAAAAGGAAACCAGAAGTCAGCAGTAATTAATTCAAAAAAGTGTCATTTCAAAAACATTATAAAGTGGGTTTTGGGAAAATTAAATTCAAAAGTGAGCCTATAAAAGCCCCTCCCTCCTCATTGGTAACTCATTTACCTCTCAACACTTCAAGAGAATACTTGTCAAGTCGATTTCAAAGTTCATTGGGCGAATTGGGCAATTACAGCGGCGCGCTACGCATCAGAGGAGGTGCACTACGCGTTGGGGGCGCGCTACGCATCAGCGCACATTTTCCAGTGCAAATTAACTCAGGCGCTACGCGTTGGAGGCGCGCTACGCGTAGGGTTTCTTGCTCAGGAAATCGCCAGCAAGCCACCAAAACTACTTCTCTCTCAAAATCTTTTCAGGTAGGCCTCTAATCCATGGTGATTTTGGTTTGGCTATGATGGATGAGCAATGAACATGCAAATAATGCCATGCTAATATGGAGTAAAAACCCTACCTTGCTGCGTCAAAATTTAAAAATGTAAATGTGCTAGGGTTTCATTGAAATTTGCTGCCCGAGGTTACCCATTTTCCATTCCTCTTTCCCCATATTTTCATCACCATTTTCCTTGACATTTTTCCATGCAATCATATAATTTCCCTATTAAAAATCATTAAAATCCCTAAACCCTACTAATTCCTAAAACCCTATGTAAATTTCCTAAACCCTACTTCCCATTAAAATCCCACAGATTATGATTGTATATGTTCCATGTTCCTTTCCTAAAATTTCCTTTCACATTTGTTTTCCCTAATCCCCTCAATGTTCCCTTTTCCCTAACATTTCCCACGTGTGTTTGTCCCCTTGGTAACAGCATTTAAACAAGTCAAAACAGCAGTTCATTGGGTGCACAGTCAGCATTATTTTTCAGTCACTTGCCTCCAAAACCATGTCAGAAACCGAAATAGATTATGAGAAAAGTGATGACCATGAATCAATACCAGAGGTAGAGGTGCTAAGGAGGCATCACAGGGGTGGTAAAGGTGGTCAGCATGTCAGGGAGGAGCCCACCTCTTTGGCTTATCCACAAGCTTGTCCACTTGCAGTGACATGTTTCCGATACCAATAATGTTATGAATATTGCGAGAGAATCTCCCAAATTCAACACCACAGGGAATTGGTCCACTTGTTTGTCCTACATTTGCACAATGGGCATGTGAATCTTGCAGGAGTGGACTTCACATTGTCACCCGAGATTGTTGCTCAAGCAACAGGGATACCCAATATTGGAGAAGAGTGGAACAAGCGCCAACAGTTGGACAGATTTCATTATGAGCCATATATCAAACCTGTATATATGAGGCACCTAACTGCTGTTTTTCCCTTCAGATTCTTAAGAGACGAGTATGCACCTTTGATGAGGGTCATCATTCGCTATTTCACTTGCGAGGGCAGATTTTCACGTTTATATTCTTACCATATCCATTTGTTGATGCATTTCACACGGGTACGAATGATGAACATTCCATTCTTCATGTGCCGAAATATAGAGAGGATGGTGCCCTTGGTGCAAAGAAAGAGCCCAACACAGCAACACAAGAGAATCTATAATTATGCATTGATCAAGATTGTGGTCATGCATCAGTTGGCACAACAGGGTATTCCATGGGAGGATTTCATTTCTCGTGACTTGTTCATAGTGCCACAACCACCTCCTGAGGTTGTCCGTGATGAGGGAGGGCCTTTACATCAGTTTGACATTCCAGAGCCCGAGCATGTCAGCTCCCCTCCATTTGTTACATATCAGAGAGGCCACAGGGCCTTATTTGCATCAGCACGGCGAGTATTATCTTCACACCAGGTGAAAGGGGTCTCGCCTTCTTCATCAGCACAACGAGTGTTATCTCCACGTCATGTGGAAGGGGCCTCGCTTTCGACAGCAGCACAGGTACCAGAGAGAGGCAAGCAGCCCATGATTGAGGAGGGACTGTCAGGTGATCCAGACATTGACATTATTGACCTTGACGTCAGTTCTCTTAGCTCGGAGCTAAAGGAGATCATTCAGCAACAAAAGGCTGAAAATCGCCTGTTGCAGCAGAAGTTGGAAATGGAAAATTGGACAATCACCTACTTAGAGCAGCGCAACAAGCAACTAGAGGATGAGCACACTCTTGATGAGTTGCGGAGGATCCATGAAGACCGCAACTTGGCTCGAAAGAGACCCGGTGATTTGACTCCCATTGTGCGAGAGGCTATGCTCATCTGGGTCAATACTCATTTGGAGAAGTTGCTGGCCAAGGCAAACAGGGAAAAGGACATGCTCCGACACATGAAGAATCACTATTGGGCTCGAATGCATGTGTGTAAAGCAAGAATGAAGGTACTCAAAGGATGGTTGGCCAAAGCACTAAAACGGAGAAAAAGGCCCGATCCCCTTCATATTTTGGCTGAGGCTTCCTTGAAGGAGCATGGCACTAAATGACACACCTTCAGCTCAAATTTCAGAGAATTTGGAGCAATTTTGTTCCTTTTTGAATTTTTTTGGTCAAAAAACAGGTTTTTGCCCTCAACGCGTAGCGCGCTGCACGCTACCCTGAAGATGGGCAAGTCAATTTATAAAAAACTCAGCATTTTTGGATTTTTCATGACAAACTACACTTTCTCAGCAATTTCCAAGACATTTCATCAGGTTTTGAGCCCTCAGAAGGTCAAAAAACATACAAAAAATGACTTTCTGCAACTTTTTGGACACACAGGAAGCCGTCTTGGGAGATTGCAATTTTGGAGGGGGAAATGGACACCAAATTGCGAAATTCCATTTGGGTTGGAAAGTAGACATCCATGCCTTTCCAACAAGCCTACGTTTGCCTCATTTGGATTCCGGGAAGTGCCTCAAAAGTTGGCTCAATGGCGCGCTACGCGTAGAGAATTGGGGCGCTACGCATCAGGGAAATTTGCCAGATTTTCACCTACAGCTCAGCAAAACGCAGATTTGACTAGTTTTGACTTTTTGGAGTGATTTTTCATCCTCCTTGATGTAATTGATGTAATTTTATGTTTGCATGACACTTTTTAACCTATTCTAGAATATTCATTCATAAAATGGCAAAAAAATAATGAATGAATTGGTTTCCTAGCTTATAGAGGCAAGTTGTTTTGACTGCCTAGATTGTAGTGCTCAGTTTAGAATTGGTTGAAACAGCTCCTAGGATGATGAGCTCGACCCCTAGAGGCAAGGAAGTGTGTTAGCTTGCCTATATTATGTACTTTCTTAGTCATTTTCATGGTTGGACTCTTGAGGGATAAGCTTCTATTGTATTACACTTTGTATCTCTGCAATTTTGGTAAAGGAAAGACCAGGGTTTTGCAGCCCTCTTTGGGATTCCTGTGGTTACTTGTGTTGATGGTGTGCTTCTCTTATGTACTTGTAATTTTTATTATGTGTATCATTTTCTCACTTTTCCTTCTGCAAATTAGGCAAATGAAGTGATAAGGTAGAATTCATGATTGCTATGCTCTGCCTTTAAGTTTGCTTAATATCAATGTTTTCATCTGTTTAAGGAGAACTCATGGTGATTTCTTGCTTTCCTTAGCTCCTCACCATTCATTCCTATCCACCCAACTCTTTCAAAGGCATCAATACAGTCTCCTACCTTGCCCCAAAAAGACCTCTGCAAAAGCTGTGTCCCATCCCCGCACCCAAAATCGCTTTCCCCCTGTTTTCCACCAAAACCCTAAAAATCTGAAATAAAACCTTCTATATCAGTTCACTAGCCTAAAATCAGCGTTCTTTATTGGTTATCTCTGCCCTTTGAAGATCTTTGCCGAGATAGACCCAGAGAGAGCCCTCTCCTGTCCTCATAGGGCTAGCTACGAGGCTAAGTGGTTTGATGTTGCCTTGGATTTTGCCTTCTTCAGCCTGAGGCCATATTCGAGCGCTAACAGAATCTTCGGTCCTTTTCTATTATGTTGGACCTATGACTTACTCCTTTCTTCTAGTTCACCAACAACAACTGCATAAAGACAATTCTCTGTTTTCTTATCTTGATATGCCTAACCTTCAACTTCCCTTTCGCTCTCTTGAGCTTCGGCTTCCTTAATGCTCACTCGACCTTCTGGCTTCCCTCCTCCAGTCGCTTTAGTTTCCTCTACTCTTGCCTGACCATCTAAGCTTGCTTGACACTTCAACATCCTGATCCATGCCTTCCTTTATCTATTCGAGTCTTCCAATACTCAGAGAACATGTTTAGGAGGAAGAGAGGCCGAAATACAAAGAATTGTTGCTTATTAAAAAAGATCAAAGAGGTCCTTTTTCCTTTAATAATATTCATACACTATACTTCATTATTTACATAGGATTTCATTACAGAGACTTTACCAATAGGGAGGTCCCACATGCCACGTCACAATCACAATCGCAGCTTTTAGGGGGTCTTTTATAAGACATGTCTATAACATCGCAGATGGCTGATTACTGATTGCCCCTACTGGATGCAATATGATTATAAACTATTGTTCATAACTCCATTGGGTCCATAGCTCCATCGCAATTGGTAGATTTAACATCCCTTAGAGACTAGAGACATAGCGGATGTGATATTACATTAGGGTGGTTTATAGGGGAGCCGCGGGTCCGCATATGTTATCACAATCAGAGGTTTTGGGGGTGACAACCCTTTATAACTTGCGCTATGAGAGTTCCGATAGGTGGATGCAATAATATATTATATCATATTGCAATGGTGTAGTCAGGTCCGCAATTATATCGCAATTGGCATTTTAATGTGGCAACGATTTAAAGAGGCTTGCGATATGGCAAATGCGATGTAACTTTAAATTGTATTACAATGGAATCCTTGAGCCCATGTATTATATTGCATCCATATAATATATATATACTCCTCCATTCTTAGCATTGGTTAATGCAGACTTAACCCATAACCCTTTATCCCCTTGAATTCTATTATAACCCTCATATAATGGGAATATACACAAAGACACAAGAACTTGCATTTGTTGGATTGTGTTATATTCTTTCCAAAACTAACCTACATAGTGAACTAGGGGGTTAGAGGGGGGGTAGAGCCCCCCCTTCGTTGCACCGATTGTGCAACAGGTGGGTCACAGGGAGGGTGGTAGTCCCCCCTAACCGGGGGCTTTGAGGCGGTGGGTAGGTCCCCTATATGGGGTCCCCTTGGGAATTTTTTTTTTGGACCCTATATTAGGTTGGACAAACCTACCTATGGTTTTTCGGTCCATGGTTTTGGACGCGATGGTTTTTCGGTCCATGGTATTGGATGCTTTGACATGTATAAATATGTATTGTAACATTGAAAAGAATATAATGAAAAACCAAGCTGGTAGTCCTGGTTTTGGGATCAAGGGGAGAATCTCTGTGTATATGTGTTATGATTTTTGCATTGCTTATTTTCTGTGTTTTATAATTGGTATGTAGGTAATTTCTATACAGGGTTAAAACCTACATTTGGTATCAGTGCTAATTTTGCTTCAAGGGGGTGCCTTTGATACTAAGGGGTTTCGCTTGGGCCTATGGTAGACCCTATTCAGTGGGAAATCTGCGAGATCGATTCTGGTGGTGAAAGAAGATGGCGAGCAGTGGAAAGATAGAGATCGAGAAATTTAATGGTCAGAGTTTTGATTTGTGGAAACTCAAGATGGAGGATCTGTTGGTAGATAAAGATCAGTGGATCGCAGTAGAACCGAGTACTAAACCAACAGTAGTATCTGATGAAGAATGGAAGAAGTTCGATCAGAATGCAAAGAGCACAATACGATTGTGTGTCTCATATTCAGTATTACTAAAAGTATCAGGGGAATCTACGGCAAAGGCTTTGTGGGATAAGTTAGGGACTTTGTACCAATATAAGTCTCTGGTGAATAAACTGTTCCTGTGGAAAAAGCTGTATAACCTAAGGATGAAAGATGGAGACTTGGTGACAGAGCATTTAAACACATTTAATACTGTAGTAATTCAGTTAGCATTTATTGATATTAAAATTTTAGATGAACATAAGTACATCAGTTTTTTGTGTTCTCTACCAGATTCGTGGGATAGTCTGGTTATTTCAATAGGTAGTAATGCAATTGCCTTGTAGTTTGATGAAATAGTCTCATCCTTATTGATGGAGGAGATGAGACAGAAAAATATGGAGAGATAGAATGATGATGCCTTGTCTATATGATGACGGTCTTATAATAGAAACAAAAATAAGTCATCGAGTGGGAGATCTAAATCTAGACGAAGATCTAAATTTCCAAGAAAACCTGTAAAGGTGGTGTGCTAGAAATGCGGAAAGGAAGGGCACTTCTAAAGGGACTATAAATATAAAGCTCTTGATAAGGGAAAGGGATCTGATGATACTCCTTCTGTAGAAGCGAAATCCACCTCAGATGAAGGTGGGGATGTGTACTTGGCTTCTTCAATTACACATGTAGATCATGAGGCATGGTTGATTGACTCAGGTGTATCCTTTCACTTCACTCCCCATAGAGAGTGGTTCTACAAGTATGAGAAATATGATGGTGGTGATGTCTTTTTGGGGGATGATAAGAAGGCTAGAATCGTTGGTCGTGGAAAAGTAAAGTTGAAGTTGCAAGGTGGAAGGTTTAGAACACTTCTGGGTGTTCTACATATTCTTGCATTGGCTAGAAATCTGATTTCTGTAAGCAAGCTGGATGATGCAGGTGTAAAAAAAGTGTTTGAAAAGGATACCTACAAGATGGTTCGAGGAGCTCTGGTATTGATGCGGGGAGTTTGGACTATAACTCTGTACAAGCTGCAAGGTAGTGCTGTTGTTGATGGGTGCAACAGTTCTATGGTTCCTGAAAGTGGAACAGAAAATGTAGTGGTCTCTGGAGAGAAGACCATGCTGTGGCATCAAACGCTTGGACATATTGGAGAGAAGGGCCTTCGAATACTTCAGGGTAAAGGTATGGTAAAAGGTATAAGTAATAGCTCTTTGGATTCTGATTTCTATGAAAATTGTGTATATGGGAAGAAAAATGGGTGAGTTTCCCCTCTGGTGGTAAGAGGTCGAAACAGATATTAGAGCTTGTGCACATTGATGTGTTTGGACCTATGAAGGTTCCATCACTGAATAAGTCTATGTACTATGTATCATTTATAGATGACTTCTCAAGGAATACATGGATATATTTCCTTAAGAAGAAATCTGAAGTCTTCGACAAGTTTAAAGAATTTAAGGCTCTGGTGGAAAACCAGATAGAGAAGAAGATAAAGGTGCTGAGGACAGATAACAGTGGAGAGTTTTGTAGTAAGGAATTTGAATAATTCTGTAAGAAGTGTGGTATAGCACGGCAGAAGAATACTCCATATACACCTCAACAAAATGGATTTGTAGAAAGAATGAAAATGACGTTGATGGAAAGGGCAAGAAGCATGCTCAGTGGTGCCAAGTCAGGATAGGAATTCTGGGGAGAGGCAGTGGAGACAACATGTTACCTGTTCAACAGATCAACTTCATCAGCATTGGAGGATAAGACTCCACAAGAAGTATGGACTGGTAATAAACCCTCTCTTTCACATCTGAGGGTATTTGGATGTGATGCATATGTACATGTTCCGAAGGGGAAACGAACCAAGTTGGATAATAAATCTGAAAAGTGCATCTTTATTGGGTATACGGATGGTTTAAAGGGTTCTGAACTTTGGAACCCAGTCACACAGAAGGTTGTGTAAAACTGAGATGTGGTGTTTAGAGTGGTAAAAGATGTTATTAAACATGAATTCCAACCAAAGGAACCTGAGAAGATAGAGTTTGAGCTTAAGGAGGAAGAATCGGACTCTACAGCAGAGGAGGAATCAGAAGATGAAGAGCTACAAACTCTGGGTGTGAGAAGATCAGTTCGAGAAACAAGGTAGTTAGAAAGGTATAGTCCATCTGCTTTCTGTTCAAAATTTTCTTTGTCTATTACTGATGATGATCCTAGAACTGTGAAGGAAGCAGTAGATTCAGAAGATGGAAAGTTCTGGAGAGAGGCCATGGTTGATGAAATGGCATCTTTGCACAAAAATGAGGCTTGGGATCTGGTGGAGTTGCCAGCTAGAAGGAAACCCATTGGCAGCAAATGGGTGTTCAAGAATAAGACAAATTCAGAAGGAAAGGTGGAGAAATACAAAGCTCAGTCGGTAGCAAAAGGTTATTCCCAGGTGTCGTGAATTGATTTGGGTGATATTTTTTTCTCCTGTTGCCAAGGTAACTTCTATTAGGTTACTTTTATCTATTGCTGCTGCTTTTGATTTTGAGGTAGAATATACGGATGTGAAGACAACATTTCTTCATAGGGATCTAGAAGAGGAGATCTACATGAAGCAACCTGAAGGTTTTGCGGTGAAGGGTAAGAAAGAATTGGTATGAAAGTTAAAGAAGTCTCTATATTGGTTAAAACAGTCACCAAGGATGTGGTATCATAATTTTGATACATTTATACAGGGACTTGGCTTCACTAGAAGAAAAGCATATCACTGTCTGTATTTTAAATTAATTGGCGACCATGTTATTTCTCTGGTCTTGTATGTGGATGATATGTTGTTGGTTGGAAATGACAAAGAAATTATCTGGCATTTGAAGACCCAATTGTCCTCCAAATTCAACATGAATGATCTTGGTGCTGCAAACCATATTTTGGGCATGGAAATTAAAAGAGATTAGGCAAAGAGGAAGCTCTGGTTAAACCAGAGGAAGTATGTTGAGACAATACTGCAGAGGTTTAATATGCAGGATAGTAAACCGGTGAAGGTTCCTATTCCTGTAGGTGTAAAGTTATATGTTGAACAGTGTCCCAAGGCACAAGAATAGGAAGAGGATATGTCCCATGCTCCATATGGAAGTCCAGTCAATAGCTTGATGTATGCAATGGTCTGTACTAGAACAAACATTACACATGCAGTGGGAGTATTGAGCACGTTTAAAACTAGGGAAGGAGCACTGGACAATAGTGAAGTGAGTTTTCAGGTATTTGTGTGGCACTAGTGATTATGGTTTGTGCTACCAAGAAGACGAGGATTGGATAGAGTGTTGGATATTCGCGGCTTTGTTGATGCAAACTGGGCTGGAGATCTAGATTAGAGAAGATCTACAAGTGGGTATGTGTTTAACCTATTTGGAGGTGCAGTCAGTTGGATGAGTAAGAAACAATCTGTAGTGGCACTATCAAGTACAGAGATAGAATACATGGTAGCCACTCATGCAAGTAAGGAAGCAGTTTGGTTGTAGAGATTGTGTTTAAGCATGGGTTTAATACAGGGAGTTGTAAGGATAGACTGTGACAACCAAAGTGTAATTTTCTTGGCAAAGAACCCTACTTACCATTCAAAGACAAAGCACATTGATGTTCAGTATCACTTTGTGAGGGATATGATAGAAGACAAAAAGGTGTTGCTGGTAAAAGTGGACACTTTGAAGAATACTGTAGATGCATTGAAAAAATCTGTGAGCTCTGAGAAGTTCTCTTGGTGTAGAGAAACAATGGGCATTTCAGGGCTGGAAAAATGACTAAGCTCTCTTGTGGAAAGAAAACAACAAGTGGGAGAATGTTGTGTTGTGTTATATTCTTTCCACGACTAACCTACGTAGTGAACTAGGGGGCTAGAGGGGGGGCAGAGGCCCCCATTCGTTGCGTCGATTGTGTAGCGGGGGGGTCACAGGGGGGTTTCAAGTGGGCAGGTATCCCCCCTCTACGGGGCTGGGGTAGCACCCCGAGAAATTTTCTTTTGGACCCTATATTAGGTTGGACGAACCTACCTATGGTTTCTCGGTCCATGGTTTTGGACGCGATGGTTTGTCAGTCCATGGTATTGGATGCTTCAACATGTATAAATATGTATTGTAACATTGAAGGGAATATAATGAAAAATCAAGCTAGTAGTCCCGGTTTTGGGATCCAGGGGAAAATCTATGTGTATATGTGTTTTATGTGTTATGCTCTTGCATTGCTTATTTTTTGCGTTTTAGAATTTGTATGCAGGTAATTTCTATACAAGGTTAAAACCTACAACATTTTCCACTTTTCCATAGCCTTGACATGTTTATCGATGCTTAACTTTATTAGGCTCATTCTCCACCATAGATTAACTCGCACTAGATCCAACGACTATCAGAGATTTCGAGTGGACAAAGATCACAGACAGTATGCTCCCGATAAAGTAGTTCTATCTCCACCCTCGTGCTATGTGTCGCTTGGTTAATGGAATTGGGCACTCTCCTCTAAATACCACTTACCACCTGGCGTCCACCCAAAAACCACTACCACTGTTACAAATCCGCCTTTTGGAATGTAAACATGTGCATTCACTTTGACTTTAAATTGATATTATATACTTTAACCTGATATATGTGGTTATATAGTTTAACCTGATATATACTCCTCGACTCTTTTTTGTTCTGATATGACTCCATGATGGCTTCTGGTGCACTGCTCCAATAGCTCTTCTCTGATATTCCTCCGATATCACATTATATGGCTCCTCTGTTAATTTCTCTTCTATTCACTTCTCCTCCTGATGCGTGTTCCTCTTTGTTCCTTCTCTTTTGATGACTTCTTCCTCTTTGAGGGACTTCTTGGGCATATAATACATGCGATGCTCCCGATATGGCTCCTCTTGCTCCAATAGGTCTTCCTTTGGCTTTGCATTGTTTTCAATGAACTTTTCTGATACCTTTATACCTTGATGGCTTTTGATATCTTTTCTGATATGCCTCTCTTGCTCTGATTTTCTACAATACTCCTCTGATGTGTTAACTGCTCTGATACTCTACAATACTCTTAAGCATAAGTGATAGCTTTGATATGCCTCCTTTGTTAACTCCTCCATTAACAGACTCTTATTCATGGCTTGGCTTTCCTAATGGCCTTGCTCTTGTTTCTTCATGGATCTACTATGCTTCTCCTTGGCTTCATATCATCATTTAGTATCCTAGAACATTGCCATATTTAGCTACTCTTGTTGCTTCATGGATCTATTCTACTTGGCTTCACATCATTGTTTACTATCCAAAATATTGCCATATTGACATCAATGACAACCTAGATTAACAGTAACATGGCTTTGAACTTTTGTTGTTTACCCATGAACCCATTCATCATGATTTTTCCTTAATTTCAATTAGTTTTTATATATTCCAGTAAGATGTTTGGAGCGGAAAGAAGCTTTAGCACTGTGTTTGATAAATGTGATTGGTATTTATTGATTTGATTCTTTTAATTCTTTGTTGGTTCATATATTTTAATTTTAAATTATTATTATTCACATTCACATCTAAAAACCTATTTGTGAAGGTTGAAGACACAAATAATTCATCTTGAGGATATTGGATTTGTAGGTGTGGGTGAGTTCGCTTCTTCTGGGGTGATTATATATATATATATATATATATATATATATATATATATATCTAGAAAAGATACACCAAAATTATGAGATTTAAAGTCTCTCAAAATTGCATAGTTATTGGCATATTTGTGTTGCAAGCGCTTTTATTGTTTTGTTATTTTGGGTGCAACTTTAATGTAAATCTAGCTATTTTGTTTTCAACCATTCCGTTCAAAAGTATCATTTTCAATTTACTAAGATTTGTAATAGCTTTGTAAAGTGGTTTTTTAAAACATATTTCAAGAGTGATTTTGATATACTTTTAGTTGTGATTTAATTTCGATATATTTATAGCTTAACTATTAAATTCAAAATTGTATTGTAATTAAAAATGAACTAAAATTAATCAAAATTGTGAGTTATTGATATTTTATTTTCATTAGAGGAAATTTGATTTTAAAAACTTAACATTGAATTTCCATGTCATGATATATAATCCAATCAAAATATTTTAAAATTAAAAAGAGATACACGTACCTAATATTACATGGAAAATTTTAATTATATCATTTTAGTATAGGCGATTTTTTTAATAATATGGTTTACCTACGTTAAACATGAACGGTGTTGAAATGACATAAAACTATGTTAAATATTAAAAATATAATTAATATTTTAGGAAGAGTAAATCATGGGTTGATGTTAATTAGAGAAAAAAATTAAAATTTCTAACTCATTTAATATTCATAATATATTTTTCTATACACAAACATTTAGAAATATAATTCATAAAATTAGAAATATTTTAAATATTTTTTTTTTCAATTTTAAGAAAACTACTACCATTTCCATTTATTGAGATTTTACACTTAATTTTGATACTCTTTCTTTCATGTTTTAGAAATTTATTAATAATATAATATTTTATATAATATTAATAATAATATTTTTAAAATTTTAAATATTTATCAAATAAAATTAATATTTAAGGAGAGGTAAATCATGGGTTGATTATTAATTAGAGAAAAGAATATTAAAATTTATAACTCATCTAATATTAATAATATATATCTCAGATGGAGGTGGAAAATCAAGCTGAAAGCGAGGTTGAAGAGGAGAGAATCATGAAACGGTTAATCCAGGAATGGAAATATCTTGACAATCGATTCATACCTGAAAAGCAGAAACAGCTATATAAGGAAGTATTCCAGAAGTATAAGGAGAAAAAAGGGGAGAACTTGGATAAACAGGTAATGGTAGGAAGCGAACAGGGGAATGAACAGACGGGAATGGGCAGCTCTGGCAAAAACAGTAGGAAAAGAGGTCGGAAGACGATGAATGAAACTATCCAGACAGTGGGAGAAACGTTGATAAACTCAGGAAAAGTGATACCTCTGTCAGAGGTATTCTTCCCCTCCTTCCAAAAGTTTTAAATGATTGTTATTAGCTGGAATATTAGGGGTTTGAACAGTAAGGGCAAACAAAGGTATATGAAGGATAAGTTGAAAAAAGAGAAACCTAGCATAATGATTTTACAGGAGACTAAAATCCCGGTCCAGCAACTTGAAGGAATACTTGACAAAAATAGACTGCCATATGAAGTGATAGGGCAAGATGCTATCGGCTCTGCAGGAGGTATTGCAATTCTGTGGAATCCAAATGAGATCATCTTAGATAGTTGGACCAGCATGAGTAGAGTCCTTACGGGCCTGGGTAGGATAGTAGGAACTAAGGAACAGGTTGTCATCTCAGGGGTTTACGGCCCCCCCTCCCCAGGGGAAAAGGAGAGTTTTATTAACAGTATGAAAAGCATCCGTAGACTTTATCCTGAAGCTGCTTGGATCATAGGGGGTGACTTTAATTTAATCAGATCCTTAGAAGAGAAAAAAGGAGGGGTAAGGAGGATGGACCACTTCATGGATAGATTCAATGAAATGATAGAGGACTTAAGATTAGTAGATATGCAGACTATTAATGGGGTCTATACCTGGAACAACAGGAGGGGGGGTAGAAACCAAATTGCCTCAAGGCTTGATAGGTTCCTAGTATCAGAAGCTGTCATGAATAAGGATGTCTTCGTCGAAGCCAAGATTATACCATCCATGGGGTCTGATCACTGGCCGATTAGACTAGAGGTGGATATTAAAAGGAATCGTGGAAAAAGACCCTTCCGATTTGAAGCCTTCTGGTTGAGAGACCCAGAATTCATCAAGAAAGTTGAAGAGTGGTGGAGACAATGTAATGTGCAGGGCAAAGGGAAAATGCACACGTTCCAATTAAAACTAAAAGAGCTGAAAGGGAGAATTAAAAAATGGAACAAGGAGGAGTTTGGTAACATTCTGGAAGATAAACAGAAACTAGAAGGGGAAATGGAGTCTCTTCAGCAAAAGATGATACTGGAAGGCAGAACAGAGGAAAGCATCAACAGAGAAGGGGTAATTCTTGGCAGATTGGAAGAAAGACGAAAGCAGGAGGAAGTCTTGTGGCGACAAAAATCAAGGATAAAGTGGTTGAGGGAGGGGGAAAGAAATACTAAATTTTTCCATCAGGCTATGATCAAACATAGACAGGGAAATAGGATTCTATCCATCAAAGACAAGAATGGGAATAGAGTGTTGGAGCAAGCTGAGATTGAACAAGTCCTAATGGACCACCACAAAGAAATTTTAACTGAACCTCAAGCTGATAGAACGAGAGCAATTCAGGAGATTTGCTCAGCCATTCCCAGCTTAGTCACTGAAGACCAAAATAAGGCGCTGATGAGAGCTGTGACTTTAGAAGAGGTTGAGGAAACTGTGAAAGCAATGAAGAAAGGTACTGCTCCAGGTCCAGATGGCTTCACGGTGGATTTCTACCAGGCAGGGTGGCACTTCTTGGGGAAAGAGATTCTGGATCTGGTTGAAGAATCAAGGATGCACCAAAAGGTATGGCCTGCCATTAACTCTACTTTTTATGCTCTAATTCCTAAAGGTGACAATTTAGAGGATGCCAATGGCTTTAGACCTATAGCGTTGTGTAATGTCATTTACAAGATCATAACATCCCTGATCGCCAAGAGATTAAAACCCCTCCTGGACAAGTTAATTTCAGCTGAACAAACAGGTTTTGTGGAAGGCAGACAGATCCTCGATGGTCTGGTGGTAACTCAGGAAGTTATTCACTCCCTTAAAGTTAAAAAGCAAAAAGGAATGATGATAAAATTAGATTTGTCAAAGGCTTATGATAGATTAAACTGGAAATATTTGGAAAAAGTCCTGGAAAGCTTTGGTTTTAACAGGAGGTGGATTGCATGGATCCATAGTCTGATTTCCTCTCCAAACTTTTCTATTCTTGTCAATGGAACCCCTACGAAAACTTTTAACGCTTCTAGAGGAATTAGACAGGGAGATCCATTATCCCCGTTTCTGTTCATTCTAGCTGCTGAAGGCCTGGGTCGCTTTATCAAACAGGAAAGAGAAGCGAACAGAATAAAAGGCCTTAAACTTTGGGGAAATAACCTACCTCTAACTCATCAGCAATTCGTTGATGATATTATGCTTTTTGGAGAACCAACGGTCAAAGAAGTAAGGCATCTCAGGAAAATTTTGGATCTGTTTGCGGAGGCTTCTGGTTTGGAAATCAATAGAGATAAATCTTGCATCTTCATATTCAACACAGTGGATCAGGTTAAAACCCATCTCATAAGACTCTTGGGTTTTAAGAGAGGTGAATTACCTACGAAATACTTGGGCAATGTATTGGACTTTACCTCTAAAAGGATGAAAAATTGGCAAGGTGTCCTGGATAAACTGAGCAACAAGGTTGCAAACTGGGCCTTTAGGGTTTTAAACATTGCTGGAAGAGTAGTTTTGGCAAAATCGGTCCTCCAAGCTATCCCTATCTACCCTTTATCGATAATGGCTGCCCCTTTAGGGGTATGTGCAAAGATCAGAGAAATCATAAGGAATTTTATATGGAGAGGGTCTGATCAAAAGAAAAAATGGGCCCTAGTCTCATGGAGTCAGCTAACGGATAGAAAGGAAAAAGGAGGATTGGGGCTGAGGGACCCTGAAATTCTCAACAGAGTATTGGGCGCCAAACTGTGGTGGCGGTGGCTTAGGGGGGGAAATGATCTTTGGAAAACCATATGGAAGACAAAATACAGAATGCCTGACTCTCCGGTTGAGATCTTAAGACAGAAGGAAACACCCAAAGGCTCCACAATTTGGGACTTAGCCCGTCAGAACAGGGATCTGGTTGAAAAGCATACCTTCTGGGAGATTCGGGGTGGAGAAGAGGCCAATTTCTGGGAAGACAGGTGGCAACAGAAAGAGAGAATGAGTAGAATTCAGAACCTCCATCAGATTCGGGACAGAATTGAAGGAGACAGAACTTGTGTAAGGGACTACTGGAAAGCAAATGAACTGGAAGAAGGCTGGAGAGTTTGGATTGACCCGATGGAGTGGGATCGAGAGCTCAACCAAGACCTTCAAGAAGCTTACAGGAAAGAAATTGAATCTAGGAAAATCAGAGCTCGCGATGGAAAGGATATCCTTAGGTGGGGGAATTCCATGAAAGGCTTGTTCACAACTAAGGAGGCCTATTACCTAACTGATACTCAAAACAGAGGTGAAGGGAATTTGGATTGGAAAATAATATGGGAAGGTAATTGGTGGCCAAAAGTGTCCATATTCATTTGGCTAGCCTCTAAGAATAAGATCCTAACCTGGGATCGTATCCAGAAAAAAGGCTTCAATGGCCCATCGAAGTGTTGTCTGTGTAACAATGATGGGGAGACCAGAGATCATCTGTTGATCCACTGCCCGTTTGCAAAGAAATTGTGGACAAACACCAAACGAACATTTAACAAATCCGGATTTGCTCCAAGGGAATTCAATGAACTGGTTTTTCAGTGGAGTAAGGAAGCTTTTCAATGTAGAGTAGTAAAAAGGGCGTGGAATCTCATCCCAGGATTTGTACTCTGGATGGTCTGGAAGGAGAGAAATCGTAGGGTTTTCCAGAATTCTGCAAAGGAACCGGAGACAATTTGGGCACGAGCAGTCGAGTTAATGCGGGAAACAATATTGGTTGAAAAGTGGGATGGAGAGGATTGGAAGGCAAACCAGGTGGAGCAAGGAATCCTGAGCAAATTAAATTTAAAATTTGAGATGGTCCATCATAAGCACACTTCTCGTAATGATATGAGGATTCAAAGCCCTGATAAATTCAGTTATCCTAGAGATAACTTCGTTAAGCTAAACTTCGACGGGGCCTCGAAGGGGAACCCGGGCGAAGCTGGTTTTGGTGGCATCTTCAGGGATAGCAACAATCAGGTAAGATGGATATTCGCAGACTGGGGAGGAGAAATGACAAATAACGAAGCAGAATTCTGGGCTCTCCATCAAGGATTACGGATCGCTGTAAGAAATGGGTACACTAATCTGGAAATCACGGGAGACTCGCAGATTGCGGTGGACATGCTGAAGAAGCTCAGCAATGGTCGAGGTTGGGAGAAAGTCACTAACAGTTGGCGGACTGCGGGCATTGTGCAGGAAATCGCGGACCTTTTGAAAAGAATTGAATACAAAATAATAAACCATGTTCGAAGGAAAGGGAATCAGGCCGCGGATTGGTTGGCCAATTGGGGATGCAGAGGGCGCGGTAGTAAGGTTGATAATCAGTGGAGAGCCGTGGCTGGGAATAGGGAATGGGAGGAGCTGGCGGATATCATAAATGCTGATCATGATCAAGCCACAAATGGAAATACTCGGATCAATGAGCTGGACCAATAAAAGGAGGCGGAGATCCCGAATTAAGGACACCGTTCAAGCGGGTCAGGACAAGGATATTATGATAGATTACAGGGGATATGATCATAAGTTACAAGGAAGTACAGCGACGGCGGGCGTGGAGAACGGCCAAGAATACATCCGAGGCGAAGCAATCAATGCTCGAGTCATTAGAGGAGATGAGAGCGGTCTGTCAGACCTCATGACAGAGGAAATTAATAAAGGAATGATGGTCGAAGGCAACGGCATACCGGAAAGCTATCGGCGGCAGACGAAAGTTGAACCAAGAGGGTACCTCGAGGACAGGAAAAGGATATATACCCAAAGTAGGAGGGAAGAACGATTATTCAGCTGTTTCCTAATTTGGAGAGGTTCGGAGATTGCAGTTGAGAGACAGCAGCAAAAAGTTAAAACCTGTGGATACCAGGGATCTTTTTGCGCCAGAGCGAAGGGTAACATGGAAACTAGGCAGAAATGTAGAGGGGCAGAGGAGCAGTATGATGCAGCGATGGAGAAAAAGAGTCGGAAGGGAAAAGGAATTCTGATTGATGATCAACCGTTCAAGGTCTGGGACATTGAGGATGATTCGGAAGAGGAATTGGCCCCTGGCGAGGGGAATGAGAGGCCCTACCCCCAAGATAGACTTACTGATGACGAACATCCGCAGATGGAAGAGAACCGCCCTGCTTCGCAGGAGGTGAAGGTCCGACGCTACGGTATGAGAAAACGAGGAAGGACCCCCGGCAGAGGAGTGGACTCGGAGCAGAAAAGAGGCCGAGCTCAGAATAAGAAGACGCAGGAAGAGGGCGAGAACTCCAGGCAAGATCAGAATAAGGACAAAAAGGCAAAGAGAACAGTGAATCACAGGATTCGAAGGGCAGAAAGGGCTTACCAGCGAAATTCCAATCCAGCTGTGAGAAGAATCATGCAGTACCTAGAAGAGGAGTCCTTACAGGAACAATCTGCAGAGGAAATGGAAGAATGGGAGTTTCTGCTTCATGACCCTGGTCATACCAGGGGGCGAATGTCATTATTCAAGCAATCTTTGCATATCTATTGGGTGATGAAGGGGCTGCTGGCTAAGGCCCTGGAGCAAGTGGCAAAGGAGATGGTAGAGCTGGCCCAAGGAAATCCTGACATTCGTAGAGAATTGAGCTTTATTCGAATTGCAATGGCGAAGCAAGAAGAGAAGCTAGATGCAATTCAACAGATGCTGAAGGGAGACCATCAAGAAACAGAGAAAGGCGCAAACCAGCAACCAGATATGGACACTGCCTGACTTGAGATATGTCTAGAAATTCTAGTAGTTTTTTTTATTACAGCTTTTTGCATGCCTTAGATAGAGAAAAGAAAGTAGTGCAGACTAGTAGTATTAGGAAGTCACAGGACTGCACTGTTTATTTGGCTAAAATTATCAGACTGTGGAACTTTTACTTTTGGGCAGCAATCAAAAACTATAGATGGAACTCTCACCCGGTTTCCCCATGTGGGCGGGCTGCAACATTTTTGAAATGATGTAATGTTCTTTTGATCTAGTAATAGAAAGAGTACCACCCGAGCTTACAAAAAAAATAATATTAATAATATATTTTTCTATTTACAAATATTTAGAAACATAATTCGTAAAAATAGAAATATTTTAAATATTATCTTTTCTTGAAAAAACTACCACTTTCCATTTCCATTTATTGATATTTTACATTTAATTTTGATACTCTTTCTTTCTTTCTTTTTTATGTTTTAGATATTTATTAGTGATATAATTTATTTATTTTTTTCACTTCTGGTTCACGGATACCCGGGTCAATGGGTAGCCGCTACATCCAGGGTTGTTCAACACTGAGTGGACGCACGCGAAGGCATCAACACCCCTCGGCCTATTTACTTACCTAACCCCAAGATCTTTAGGGATTAGACCGTGTGACCTCCCAAGGCACTTGATTTGACCGAGCTAACTCTTGGGGCTTATTAATGATATAATATTTTATATAACATTAATAATATATTTCTCTATCCACAAATATTTAGAAACATAATTCATAAAATTAGTAATATTTTTAAAATTTTAAATATTTATCTTTTTCCAAAAACTTTCATTTCCATTGTTTTTTCAAGATTTACCGCTTTTCAAGGTTTTTTAAGATTTCGAAATTTATGATTCTTCTCGCATTATAATTTTCAAAGCACTTGGCTATTATGGATTCTATATGGAGAGAAAAAGGAATTTTGAACCAAAATCAGAGAAATATGAGAATTTTTTTAAGAGATTTAGAAAATTTCATTTTAAGAGTTTTTTTTCAAGATTTAGAACTTTTCATTTAAAGATTTTTTTTTTTTTCAAGATTTATGACTTTTCTCTGTTTTTTAAGATTTAAAAATTTATGATGCGTCTCTCACTTTATAATTTTCAAATTATCAGGTCATTCTAGGGCACTAGGCTATTCTGGATTCTACATGGAGTAAGCAAGGAATTTTGAACTAGAATGAGAGGAATATGAGAAACTATTTTTAAGATATTTATTGCTTTTCATCTTAAAATTTTTTTTTGAAGATTTCAAAATTTATGATGCTTATCTCACATGGCTATTATGGATTCTACAACACTTGGCTATTCTAGTTTCTACATAGAGGAAGCAAGGAATTTTGAGCCAAAATCTGTGGAATATGAGAATTTTTTTAAAGAGATTTACCGCTTTTCATTTTAATATTTGTTTTCAAGGTTTACTACTTTTCACTTTTTTTTTAAGATTTCAAAATTTATGATACTTCTCTCACTTTATAATTTTCAAAGTATAAGTGATTCTATGACGCTTGGCTATATTCTATGACACTTCACTATTTTGGATTCTACACGGAGGAAGAAGGGAAATTTGAACGAGAATCAAAGGAATATGAGATTTTTTTAAAGGTATTTACCACCTTTCATTTTAAGATATTTTTTTAAGATTTATTGCTTTTCAAGGAATTTTGAACTACAATTGGAGGAATATGAGAAATGTTCAGAGAGACTCTCTAGCAAGCAATGGAAATTAGGATTGAATTATTATTAATTTAGATAAGTATTATTATTTGTAAAACTTAATTGTTGTTTTAATCATGTTAACTTATTCTCAATAATAATAATAATTGAAAATTATATGTATAACATAATATAAATATATATTAATGTAAATGATTATATAATATAAGAGACCCTCATATTGCACCACAAAAGGAATCTCAATTAGCCTCATTACATATGGGAAAACTGGGGAGAGGGTTTGTGATGAATATCTTAAAAAAATTTACTGGTTTATTAGCTATTAGTTTAAAAAATGTAAAAGGACAAACAATTTTTGATAATAAAATATTTTCAATTCAAATATTTGGTTCGTGCATATTTGTTTTTATATTAAAAAAAGAAATATTGTTAAAACAAATGTTACTAATTTTAATCAATTTTTACCAATGACTAAATTCATTCCTTATATTTAGGAATTTATATGATAGATTTGTCCCTTATATTTAGGAATTTATATAATAAATTTGAAACAATATATTAAAATTTGAATTACCAAATTTTGTTAAATCATGTGTTAATAAACTAATTTAAATATAAAATATATATAGAGTTATTTTGATAAAAGTGACATTTATTTGGGTAATTTTGGTAAAAGTAAAATAATAAAAAAGAAATATTAAAAAATTGTCAACGTGACATTATTTTATTAATTTCTTAATTTTTCTTACGTGGTTATTTTTGAGTTGAATTTTCCTCTAAGTGAATTTTAATTGTATTATTAGTTTGTTTACTCAAATTGTTTTTAATAGCTATTATTTTTATTGGGAATCTTTGAAGGATGCTAGCTCAATGGAAAATTGTTTTTAATAGATATTATTTTTATTGTGAATCTTTAAAGGATGTTAGTTCAATTGAAGAGTACCTACTTTATATGAAAAGGATTGGTGGTTCGATTCCACTGTGTCCTAATATGAAATAATCAATGATATTGTAGTTTATTTTTAATTAAATACTTTTAATGTTGGATTATTTCAATGGTAAGATATTTTTCTAGGTTCATTATCTTATATTGTCTCTAAAGAGACAAAAGTGATGTTGTATTGTCTTTGAATATAATTTTTTACTGTCTCTAGAGAGACAATAGTTAGGATCAAAGACATTGTCTCCTTAAAGACAATATGTCTTTAATCCCAACTATTGTCTCTCGAGAGACAAAAATGAAAATGAAATTGTCTGTGGGGATACAAAAAGGTTTATGTTATATATTGTCTTTATAGAGATAATATTTTAAGACAATTTAATTTGAGACACCCGCTTAAAGATAATATTTGAGACAATACACAAGTTTTCTTTTGTCTCAAGTTAAGACAATTTACTGAAAAATTTTCTTAAATATTGCGTTAAAAAGCCCTATATGTTATAGTGTGAATGAAAGCATGGAAAAAATTTTATGGGGCCATGTATCACCCTAAATAATGTGACAAACGTCATCATTCATGGCATCCACATTCATGAGTGTAAGCGTCTATGAAACACCATGGTAAACAACTTTCCTCTGAATAGAAAAATAAATCATGGCGATGGAATTTCCATCTCGACAGGGAGGCACATATTGGTGGACCATTGCTCTATGTCTAACTGCGAAGATGGTATCATTGACGCAGTCAAGTCGTCCACCCATATAACCATTTCCAACAATTATTTCACTCACCACAACAAGGTGAGCAGACATATGCATTGCACTTCACTCTATTTTATTTGTTTTCTTGTAGCTTGACAATGATACATAAGTGGGTTGGTCTGTTTTTTTCCTGTGGTAGGTCATGCTATTGGGTCACAGTGACAGCTACCTTGACGACAGAGTCATGCGGGTGACGGTTGCACTCAACCATTTTGGCGAAGGTCTCGTGCAACGAATGCCAAGGTGAATGATTTAATTATTATTTCATTCAACGAATTTCCATATTGTTTTGCATTATGCTGTGAAGAAAGAGTATGAAATGGTCAATATATTATTTACAGATTAAATTATGAAAGAATTGAATGAATGTAGGTGCCGACTTGGATACTTCCATGTATGTAACAATGATTACACTGAGTGGGCAACGTATGCGATCGGCGGGAGTTAAAACCCCACCATTTTTAGTGAGGGCAATAGATTCATGGCATCTGCAAATCCCTTTACTAAAGAAGTAACCAAGAGGAAAAACGCCACAGAGACTGAGTGGAAGAAGTGGAACTGGAGATCAGAAGATGATGTGTTGCTCAACGGTGCACATTTCACGCTGTCAGGATCACAGTTGCCTTCCGAGTACCCAATGACATACAGTGTCACACCAAAGAGTTCAGCCGTTGTGGAAGAGATCACCAGGAATGCAGGCGTAAAGCAACTCGCTGCTAACTACAACTTCTTACCCGCGGCTTGTTGCTCTTGCGTAGGAAAGCAACTCACGGCTAACTACAACTTCTTACCCACCATTATCACAGCTGACTTTGAGTACCATCAAACATTATTATTAGTTTCAAAATAGGATCTCCTCAAGTATCCCTATTCTTATAGTTCTCATTACCAAACATTGATCAACGTTCCTATGTAATGCTTGCTTGCAATTATGGATAATAGATACGACGAAATATATTTTCCTAAATTTATCAAAGTTTATTTTAAAAATGTAAAGCTCAACAATTTTGGTAAATTTTATTATTTTGAATTTTGTTTATTATTTTTATTATTTTTTACTTTAAAACTTCTACATAATCATAACACATAATTTTTTATAATTTAATTATGTATAATTTAAATAGCTTATAATTATAATAATAATTTTAATTTAAAACTATATTTAGATTAAATTTAAAGTTAGTTTTAGATTAGATACCAATGTGTTATGCACAGTTTACCAGTTAAAAACAAATTCCAAAATAGTTTGGTTATTAAAATTCAGGAAAATGTATATTTTATATAATTAAATATTATAATTTAGAATTTTTTAAGAGAAAATATATATCTTTAATTATAAATAAATTAATAATTCCAATCCTATATAATAATAATTTCAATCAATTATTTAATAATAATTGTTTGAAATTATATAATAATAATTTTAACAAATTATTTAATAATAATAGTTTGAAATAATCCAAACGAAAATGAAAAAAATAATATTTTTTTTAATATTGAAATTAATAATAGCAATTAAATCTAAAACGTCAAATTATATATTTAGTTTAATTTTTTTAATATAATAATTTTTTTAATTATATATTTATTTTGGTCACTAAAAAATATTCATAGAGATTTACTCAATAGTAGGCAAACACTGGTACCCATATCTTGATTATTTATCTTTGGAGGCCATTGCCCAACTTTCCTCCTTTTTGGGAGAGCACAGTGCTGGTGTTTAGAAGTTTCTTTTTTCTTGTGATCCATCAGTAAATTGATAGATCATCTTCTACCATTTAAACACACTTTGGATGCTCCTCGTCACTTTTTATCTAATATGTAAGAGATGGATGGGATTATCTGGGAGGATATATACAAGTAGTATATCTATGTCACTTGGATTCCCCTCTTGGGTATTTGAGACCCAAAATGACCTTTTATGTAGAGTACCTGTTGTCTCTTAGAGACAACTTTATAGTGTTGATCCACTTACACTCTTTGACACTTGATGCATGGAATTAGGATCCCCATAGGTTAGTTTTGAGTGTGCACTGATAAGCTTCAGGTGGAAGCTGAGCACCAAATGTCAGAAGAGGATAAGTTAGGCTGGATATTCCATATAAGACATAGAGACAGGGGAGCACTGCATTTTTAGGTGTCCCTATTCCAATAAGTTACATGGTCACTTCTATTATATTCAGGGAGTGTCATAACTCGCTCTCCACCTTTTGTTCGTACTTATCCTAGTGATGCCAAAATGTATTATTGGGAGAGGATATTAGGTCCACAGCTCACATTCTCTTGTCCTCCCCCTGCCCCCCTTGATAGGAAACTACTAGGAGGATCACAATTTTCTTCCCACTGCTCCTAGATAGGGGCAACAAGAGGCAGGCAAACTGGAGAACCATTCCTATTCGAGACACAAATTAACCCCTGCAGTGAGACCCACGTGAAGTTTTTGTTCATGCCAAATTGGTAGGTAACCCCCTCTTACCACCACATGGCAGAGGGCCACGTCTTCCAAAAAGGGACACGTCCCCAGACTAGATCCATCTCCTTTGGCTAGTCATTTATAAAATGTTTCTTTCCTTTTGGTCTCAAAATGGTAGGAGAGATTCCCTTTCAAATTCAAAGGAGAAAACCCTCTCCTTCATTTGATAGTGGGAATTTAGGGAATTTTGGCTCTTTCCCTTGTACTTGTATCCAAAGCATTGCATTTCTACTTTTTGGTGTTCTGTTAGTTATGCTTAGATACTGACCATTGCACTCCCACTCTGTGTTTCCACTTTTGCACTGGGAAGTCTCATTGAACTACATTTTGTCTTTTGTTGGACACTAATAAACCTATCTTATCTTATCATGAATTAATATACATAATTATTAGTTCGAAACGTTTAATAAAGACGAAATTTATGATTATGTGTTATTGAGTAGTATACTTTTCCATGAAGTAGTTTATATGGGATAATATTAATTGATGACAAGACATGTATTTTAGATAATATCAACATGAAAGAACATGTTAAAGGGAAAAGAAAATTCTATTAAAAATTTTATTTACTTCAGGCCTTCACTGTATGCAAACCAAAACCTGAGACTACCTATTTTATTGCCATCATAAGATGAAGAAATGATCTAAAATTTTATGGCATCTTCCTATGGTAAGTTAATAACAGTGCTTAAGGTATTGAGCCCTCCTACTGCAATTCATAGCCCTGATATATGGACTATTCAGACAATTCAATAAGATTATGATATATGGACTATTCTGATTCAAGGTCTTGCATAAATAAATTCACTAACGAGCTTATATTATGCTCACTCTAAAAAATACTCCATGCACAAAAGCTAAATCCTCAAAATTAGCAGAAGCTGTATTTTTATACAAAATATTGAAAATCAGAAAATTGTATTACTTCACCTGACTGCCAAACTATACAATTCATTTTGAATGGTCAATATTCAACCATACAATATTGTACTTTGTATCATCCACACTAAGCCTCTTTATAACAGAAAAAATAGAAAATGGTATCATCCTTGACAGGACCGTCATTTTCATTGTTCGATACACTTATGAAACATGGAACATGCAATGGTTAGCTTTAGAAAACCTCAAGAATTCTACTTTTAGAAGACACAAGAAATGGTTTAAAATTTTACACCAGCGAGTAAGAAATATACCAAATCCATGATTGTCACACCATATGGTATAAAATAGTAGAGACAAATGATCTGAACAAAGTATTAATTAAACTCTCCATCATATTTTGTAAGTTGTGTAACTCTAAAAGTAGGCCACATTTACAAATCACAAGTACTCACACCACAGAATAATAGAAAGCATGAAACAAAATTAGGAATTAAATCCCATCACCTGTTGTAACACTCTCATAGTAGATATCCTTTCTAAATAAGGAATGTGTTGCTCCAATTGCACTTCTGGGACCAGAGAAGATGAAGACAATTTGTCACTAAGCTTAGAGAGCCTGCCTAGCACTGATTTAACTTATCAGCAATACCTAAAAGGGTGGAAATCATTTTCCAATAGATGATACAAAATTTTCACTTCTTACAGAATATATGTCATGACACCTTTGGAAACCCAAGATACAAGTTACCCACATAAGTATATGTTGCCAGTTTCTTTCCATGAACCCAAAGAGCCATTAAATTCAATACGATTAACTTATATTCACACATCCTCAAACGTTAACTTATATTTGAAGGCAACAACTAACATAAACCATGTTTTTATAGGCAATATGGAGATACGTAGAACCAAATAGTTTGAGGTGAATATGCCTTTGAATTATTAAAAAATGAAGTGCATTATGAATATATGGTACAAAACTTTAGTATAAGCTCTAAATATAATTAGATATAGTAAAAATTTTCCTAATATTGCACCACATTCTATCTAGTTATAGTTGAAACCATGTAGCTTGCTAAAACAAAAAACTATACAAGCATAAAAAGTGCTTAGCTGAATATATGTGTGCTCTAACTTCCCAACAACATAAAGGAAGAAATTAATTTCATCAATAAATTCTTTAATGAGCAATATAGCTATTTGGATTTGTTAGTGAAAGAATTAAGTGGAATACAATGTACATGTTAACAACCATTACTATAAAATTATCCAAATTAAGCAAATGTTCCATCTATTCCAACACTAGTTAATATGCACTCAATGCTTATGTTGCTTCCCGCTTTGAATTGTTACGATTCACGAAGTATTTCAAGTACGATCCTATATGTTTCCCAAAGAAACCTAAACCATGAAGTAACTAGTTCTCGATCAGACTTTTCTTTCATTTTATCTCAACTGAAATAATTGAGCATCAAGTCCTCTGGCATCTTGTCTGCCTCTAAATCCTCAACATCAAGAGAAATATCAAATGCCTGTGCTTGAGCTTGAGCCTATTCATCCTTCTCACTGGAGAGATGGAGGAAATGCTTGATAGCCTCCTCCAAGTAACTGACATTCATTTGCAGGTATACAATGTGATATTGAATAAGTTCATCCTTTGCGAAGCTTCCACACAAAGTTCCACATATTTGAACACTACATTTTCCAGTGTCTTTTGAAGTGCCTGTAATGATGCCTTCTTCTGGCCAACATTCATTACCTCAGCATACATTTTACAATAAAGCTTATTAATCTTCTATATCATTACTCAAAAGGGTTTGGCACATATTTCTACTTTTGAAAATAAATTACCGTGTTTTCACATCTAGGCACTAAGCACGTGTCATTTATTTTTTATAATTATTTTTCTAAAATATTTCAACTTAGACTTGAGATAATGAGACAACCTCTTCTTATGCATTGTTCCTTATGTCAAAGCACAAAAGTGTCAACTTTGATAATTAATTATTATTCTCCATAATTGCTGAAATAATATAAGATAAAAAGTATTCGGGCACTCTCATGACATAAATAATCATGACAAATAAATATCCTAATAATTCTTAATTTTTGTTATTTAAAAGTGCAAGTACCCTCTAATTAGTGAATGTGAGAGTAATCATAAGAGTACATCCCTGATATGAAGTGTATCCTTGGCCTAAGACACACACTTCAGGTTGAACTTCAGGTTCAACATTGATTAGGTTCAATTCGAGTTCAATTTTTTCGATGAGGTCTAGATGAGGTTTTCCATTAGGATCATCTACATAGTATATACATTTTCTATATATATGCTACTATGGACTTGGAAATTATGAGGATAAACTACAAGCTTGAGCTGTGACATGATGTTATTTATGAGCTTCAGCTATGGACTTGGTGAATGACCATAAGGTTCATCGAACCTAAATTTTTTCTTAGGTTCTCCAAATTTCAAATCTCAATGTTGAAGTTCAAAGAACCTTGAAAGATAGTCCTTTCCCCAAGTGGTTTTGAAGTGAAAATACAAAACAAATTGTAAATCAATAAAGACAAAATGTACTATACTTGTTATAATTTTATCGTAACAATCAAAACTACAACTATACAATGATGGCATATCCCTGTCCTATTTCTATAATAAAAAATACCATCGATCAAACTAGTACTCCTCCCAATAAAGAATCCAATTCAGCACTACCCTCTGATGGCTCTTTCCAAAAGATATACATGAGCTCTACCAACGTTAAGCTAAATTGTGCCTGTATTATGAGCTAGTAACTATCTAAAGTATAGGTAAGGTCTTGAACTAACCAGTGACTAGCTGTTGTTGCTAACAAGCCAAAAGTAGTTAATCGGGGGTGTAAAGGGTGGGAAACAAATGTAACTATAATGGGCAACCAGCCGATCCACTGGAGGCGTCCGTCCATCCTAGCCAAGTTGTGAAGCAATCCAAGAATGAAGCCAACCCAACCCTTTCACATTCATTTTCTACAAGGGAGAAATCCTCCCTCAACAGAGACAGGAATAACTAGCACAGTGTTGGTTGGTCATTCAACTAGAGCCAACTCCCCTAGTTGTTCATATAGCCTAGTTGAAAGAAGAACCCTTTTCAGAAATATGAGCCCTATAGAATGAGTAGCCCTCTCAAAAGAGCCCTGTAGAAAGAGCCTGGTGATGGTGCTTATTTCACCGAGCTAAAGACGAGTGAGTCCTCAATCCACTCTTTAAACATAAAAACGAGAAAACCATTTTAAACAATGGGAACATTATACACACAAATCAACAAGTGCAGAGTATCGGTAGAAACAAGTAAAATGATTCACTTTCATGCCAACAACATTAAATTTGATTCAAAAGCTCAATTTTTTAGTATAAAAGGGAAAAATAAACTAGATATTCCCATCAAGTCCTAAATACACAGGATTTTTAGTATGTCGAAATTAGCATGACCTAAAAAGGTGGCCTCAAAGATATAGACAAGGCTATAAAAAATGAATGCCTATACATACTACCCTAAAATGGTCCTTACAAAAAATCTGGCAACAAGGGCTTGCTATGAATATGAAGGGTTCAAAGCAATTTCTACAGTGAAAACTTTAAAATACCAAAAACTCAAGATCAAGTATAAAGACAAAAATGAAAAAAATGCATTGGTGAACCTTTGTAGAAGATACTCTGAATCTTCAGTGCCCATTAGCATATCTATTACATCTACATCTTAAACATGGATTAGATGTGCGGGTTTTGGGGAAATGTTCAGAATTTTAGAAATAAAGATAGGCAATTTCAAAACCCCACCCTAGGACTTGATGAACCCACCTAGTACAAAGAAACACAAACCCTTCTTAATCTCAGGACCCCGTCTAGATGCAAATTTCCTATAATTTCAACAATACAAGAAAATTCATATACACGATTTTATTAGACTAGCTGCTGAAGCTTATAAAATAATACAAATTTAACAAATGTTTGAAAAAAGAATTCCATGTAACGAGAAATCTCTGTGAATGATACATACCTTCGGCCCGATTGAGAGCATTTTCCAACTTGGCAAAGGTTGTCATGATGATGAAACCCTATAGAATTAAAAACATCACGAAACCACCAACATTATGGATAACTGCTGGGCTATTAGAAACTGATAGGGGATTTCCCCATACCCTAATTCCTAGCGTGCGAAAAAAGCACCATTGCAGACTAAATAGCGCATCCTGAGACGATCTAGGGGACTCGGCAAAGAAAAGACCTGTGATTTATTTTTTTATTTCCTACACCATTTTGAACTTAAATGAATCTATGATGATTCAGGAGGACAGCTAAAACCTACAACCTTGCCTTTCTAAAGCTCGAATTTTATCAAAGACATCTTACTTTGGGGTCTAGCAGGAGAGATACATTTGCATTGGACAGTAGAACCGAAGAAGTACACATTAATATATTTGTCGGTCTTTTGTAGCTTATTAGAAGGTAATCTACTTTTTTCGAAGTCTTTTTAATCAAATCTTCTATGCTTGTCATTTTGGCATTGATGGAGGGATAGAAAATGGAGAACTCCAAATTTCATTGGAAAATGAATCTTAAATTATGTTGTGTTTTTTTTTTTTTGTAAGTAAGCATTTGTATTAAAAGGAAAATATAGTACAAAACTTCTGCAGCTGCAGAAAACGGGCCGCTAAACAGCAGGCCTAGCTTCAGTAGACTAAAAAGAATAGACAGCCCACCACGCAGGGCGGCATAGAACCACTAGACTGAGTGGGCAGCCGGAAAGGATAAAATAACCACCTCGGCTCCCAAGGGAGGAAAAGACTAGAGCAGAGCTAAACAAACAGAAACCAGAAGAAGAGAGAAGACCGGTCAAAACCAATGATTCTACACAACGAGGGTGGAATCATTTGGTCATCCTTTTTTCCCTTTCTTTTTACCTACTTTGACCCAACCACTTGGACTCTGATGGTTTGGTATGATCTGTAGACTGTGTTGGGCTGAGGGCGAAAGCTCCTTGTCTGAATCCGAAGGAGAAGCCTCATGAGTACGTTTCTGAGAAATAGGAGGGATTGTGACTTCCTCATGACAAATCGATGTTGAAACCTGTGTTGGCGTTTCGTCCATGATTTCCTCATCTATCTCCTCGTCCTCGTCCTCTTCATCTGAGCTGGAAAGGACATACAATGGGGGAGGATCATGAGGTTTCCAGCTTTTGGATTTTGGCTTAGAGTTGGCCTTCTTTTTTTGGGGGGGCAGTGAAGGACACGAATTTTGAAGGTGCCCTGTGAGATGGCAATTGCGGCAGCGAAAGGCTGTATTCTCGAAATCCAGGGATTGAGTCCAATGGAAGTCTCCTATTTTTAGAACGATTTGATCAGGTAGTCCTTTGCTTATGTCTATTTCTGCGCAGATTCTGGCGTAGGTGTAAATTCCTTTTTACCCTCTTGAGGCATCTGTGTTAAGGAAACGTCCTAAGGAATTACCGATTCCTTCAAAAACAGCAAAGTGCCATAGATGCGCTGGAAGGTTGGGAAGTCTAACCCAGATTGGCAGTTTGGTAATGACTGCTGTGGATGGATCGAAGTCTTGGAACCATGGAGTGAGGAATAATCCCGCAGAATTCCAAAACCATGGGCCTTCTGTTAGAACTCTTTGGTAGTCCTCACTGTCAACAAACAGGGTGATGAAAAATCCTTTTGAACAAAGAATGACCTTGCAATTCTTGGTCCAATTTGAGTGAATCCATTGATACAGATCTGCTGTGCGAGGCCAGAGACCATTGAACCTGCATATGATGCCTGACTCTGCAAACACCTGGTGAGTCCTTTCCAGCGAAGGATCATTTATTTCAATGGATGGGGTTTCCTCCAGCTTGTCTACTAAGAATGGCTTAGGAGCTTGAACTGGTGAGACTTTTTCCTTGGGCTTCTGAGCATGGACGACATCCTTATAGGAAAATGCTGCAGCAGAGGAAGACTGTCCAACAGCTCCCCCTCTCAGTCGAAGGGATAATGTGATGGAAGCATTTCTCTGAATGTTATAACAGGAAAGAGGGCATGAGTCCTCCAATTGTTTTCCTTCGAGGAGGAGACGATGAAGGGCAGTAGGAATCCCCTCTTTATCTTCCAATTTCTGCTTAAGGTCCTGCACTAGATCTGAAGGTTTCACCCACTGCAGCAAAGTGTTGCCAGAGAGGAGCACAATCAGAATCTGATAAGGTGCTGAGTCATCTATTTTCTGCTTGCTGCTGTGCTTTCCAGCGCATTCCGTTTGAGATGAAACAGAGAACAGGCCTCTGTTTGGGAGAAAATCTCGAAGGGGTGTTTTGTCAAACATAAGCCCCGCATCCTCCTGATACTTCCCGAGCTTGCATGGGCAAGAGGCTCCCCTGAAGCGCTCGGCTTTTAATTCTGCAGGACTTTGCAGAGTCCAAATGTTATCTGGACCTTGCGGTTTATTCCTGCTTCTTGAAACCTTCTCAGCACATCCATTCTTAGCATGGACCGAGAGCAGGCCTCTTTTTTGAACCAAATCTTGGTGCGGTTTTTTGACAAACACTTGTCCCGCAGTCTTCTTGGATCTGAAATAGGATAGCTTTCGGAGCTGGTTCTGTGAATCCCCGCTCCTGTTTTCCAACATTGTCCATTTAATCTCCTTCTGGACTCTTTTAGCCGCTACAGCAGGGGCACGAACAGCCGGCTCTGTCACGTTACTCCTTCCCAGCCAAACCCTCCTACGCGATTCGGCCTTTCTCTTGGACCTGCCTGTTTCTCCGACCTCCGTTCCTCGCCCAAAAGGACCCGTCTCTGGCTTCCAGCTATTCTCAAGAGTGGCTTTCACCGGGTTCTCAAATTTGCCCGATAGTGCCTTCGGAACATGAACACCGTCATGCACAGAAGATCTGTCATGAAACCACCCATCGATTCCATGGGCACTGCGCAGAAGGCCGTAAGAACACGCTGAAGATCTCAGATGGAGGGGGAAAGGCCCGTCAGGCCTTGAACAAACAGAACCCGTTACCATGGCCATGATTCCTCTGCACAGAAGTTTTTCCCGCTCCGCTCCATGCGTCTATTATGCAAATGATGTTATAATTTAAATTATGTTGTGTTATTACGTTGTTTTATTTTAATATTTATTTTAAATACATAAATTATATTTATTAATAAAAAATAAAAAATAAACTGTACAAATTTTCAAAATGAATATTTAATTTCAAATTATCAATTTGGCTATGAATTTTATTATGCATTAATATTATTCATATATTTATATGAGAATATCAATGTTAAATTGAAGAGCTTATAGATTTAGGGTTTGGCTTAAGTTGAGATCTCGTAGAACTATTTTTTGAAAAAGTTTGATGATATAAATTTATATGATATTGAACTTACTAAATTAAAAATTTATTTAAAAGAACAAAAAGGCATATGAAGAGAAAATAGAAAAAGGATTGGATAGATTTATAGTATCAAATTCTTGGTTTGATGATCTTATCAAAATTAGACAATGGGTAAGCGCTTAAAGGGAATTCAAACACTTTTCAATTTTCATTGAAGTAGGTTCTACTAGGATGAAAACTCCTAGTCCATATAAATTTAACTTCGGTGGATAGTAAAGGAGGACTATGACAGATTGATAAAATATTTTAGGATTCCCTTGGATCCACTAGAAAATAAACTAGAAAAAGTAAACCAAGATTTTATTACTTTGGCACATGGTAAGAAGATTAAAGATGAGAAATCTATATATATTAGGTGGAAGTAAATTAGAGGATTTGTATAATAAATAAGTGGTTTCTTACCTTTCTTTTGATGGTGCTGCACCCGCCAACATTTAGGGAATCACCCCGGTATGAAGTCCCAACTAGACCTCACACCCTTTGGTGTGAGATTCATATCCAGTATGATGGCTTGGTTGCCATTGTCTTATGGATTTGCCTCAACTCTTACTTATCATCATAGGAGATTGGTTCACTTTGTCTTTGAGAAGTGAGGTTCACATGCCTGGTGAGTGTAAGTGTCACTTGTGTCAATGGTTCTTTCACTATCAAGGGAGAGGGTGAGAGTGAGTTCCAAGTTGATTGGGAGCAATACCAACACTGTTAGGAACACACAACACAATAGGACATACACAACTTCCAGCGGAGCAGTCCACAAGGATGCGACAGTCACAACATACAAGGTGAGATAACACGTACAACACTCACGGAGCAGTCTGAACGAGTGCAAAGGTTGTTATAGTAAGATTCATGTGAAAGGTTTGTCTAATTTCCGGGAGAGTAGTCTACACAGGTGAGACAACGCTAACAGCATATACAAAACATTTCCATTAATATATTTTGTATTACAACAAATGAAGGAATTCATATGTAGAACACAAGTTAAAGAAACAAGCATTACAAGTGTTAAAGAGTAGTATTAAAACAAATACAACACGTGCAAAAATGTGCTGGCCTCTTAGCAGGCTTGTGAATTAAGCAAAAGTTCCAAGACACATCATTACACCATACATCACTAACCCCGAGTGCGGGACGTTGGAGCCACTGCTTACTCCTCAAAGAAAAGATTACAAACTCTTTTTGCTAGGTGGGAGGAGCTGAGGTGAAAATTCCTTTGCATGTACAAATGAGGGGGTATTTATAGCCAAGGGTGAAACTGACCCTTGTGGTTGTTCGACTACCCGCATGACCTTTTGACTTCCATGAATTTTTTACTTACATGACTCTTTGTTCAACAAGTGGGTCTCTTGGACTTCCATGTTACATCACATTGATTGACAACAAGTTCATAGTGGAGATGTGGGCGACATGACTCATGACGTGACTCGACATGACTTGACATGACAATGCTGGTACATTCATGCTACTGCTGGAGTGTATGTCGAGCTATAGTGTTAGTGGGTGATGGATGTCATCATGGTGTATCATTGCTTCACCTCCACATGGCAAAGTGCACAAAATCTTTGGTGGTCCTTGGTTTTCTTGATGAAGCTTTAGCATGTTGTTCCTTGCTTGCATGAAGGAAGGCTTGATAGGCACATCTGTTCGCGAAGTTTCATGTTCATCGCATTCGTTCGATTCGCATGATTCATTCATTTGTTCATTTGTGAAACTGTCATTCTACATGTGCTCCCTTCGTTCATCCCCTTCGTTGTCTTGTTGTGTTCATTGGTATACCTATACCTGCAATCACACATGACTAGACGTCATCAAATCCAAACCTCCTAGTCTACCATGACACATGATCATTCGGATGCAGGAGACCAGGAGAGGAAACAAGGTTGTGATGTGGGATGATGGCTCTAGGAAACTATTGATGAAAACTGCGCAAGAGTCACTAAGAGATGGAGACAGGCAATCTGAGTCAACAGTGACTATCTGCAAGCTCTTGCTCGGCTAGGAGCCAAAATTGCGCAAATTTTGGGAGGAACAGTACATGATGATGGATGGAAAGGTAGGAATGCTCTACACATTTTTAAGAATGAAGTGGCAGTAGGGCTGGATAGCCATATTTTTACAATTTTCTAGAGGAATGGGTCAGGCTGCATGAATGGCTAGCAGGCAGGGATTGCACAATTTTTCTAGGGAATTTCCCAGGATACTGGGAGCCACAACTACGCAATTCCCAAAAGGTACTACCAGTTGGCTGTCGGGGTCACTTACATCCAAAAATGCATAATTCCCAGAGGGAACTGTGAGTTGGCTGCCCAGAAGACGGCAAGTAGAAACTGCGCAATTCCCAGAGGGAACTGGCAGTCTGCTGTTAGGGGCTCCTGGCAAGGAATACTGCACTGAGGCTCAGAGGTTGGCTGTTGATCATATCTGCACAATTTCTAAGATGAGCTGACTGATGGACAATAAAAGGCATACTCATGAACATTAAGCAATTTCTGAGATGAATAGTTGGTCAACTGTCGAGATGATTGACTGGGAAAACTGCATAATTTTTTATGAGGGAGATAGGGATGGGCACTTAGTGTCTGTCTGGCTTGTCTATGCAATTTCTTCAGTCAGTGAGTAGGTGAGGTCAATGGAATCTTCACAATTTTTTGAGGGCAGTCAGTCCCGATGTGACTATTGGGTCTGACTCTCTAGGTGGCAAGCATGAGAGCTGATTGAATTCCTTGTGGGCAGCATAGCTTGAAAATACTACCTTGGTTATTCTGTGTTGTTCTGGTTGACAGTTGATTGAGTTGATGGCAGGGTGATGGTCCAACTGTTAGAGGGGTGTCTAGTCGTCATAAACTTCAGCAAAAGGCTAAGTGTGTGAGCAATCGAAAGATACATAGGTGATCATACAAACACACACTCCCATGACTTGACAATGAAATGACCAAACAATCTAGACACACATGTTCAACAAGACTGACCGATGGTGTATGTGACAAGCATGAAACTCATGATTGTTCATTCATTGATAGAGACGACACTTACATGATAGTGAATTTGACTCTGTGCATGAGTGTGACAGATGCTTTCATAGCGAACACAATAAGCACATACGAAGTGAAGACTTTGAGCATAACCAGAACATGGTCGCAAGCATGACTTAGACATCAACATGCAGAGACTTGAATGTAATGAACAAGCATGGTGGATGTAAAGATTCACACAAGCTCACGCAGTGTCTAGTCATCAAGTGAAAGTCTTCAAACGAGGCTCTGAAATTGTTGCAGGCCAAAATTTTGCAAGGTGGTTGTAGTCGCTACAACACTTGGCGACGCACTAGTAGAACTCTAGCTTCTCTATTTCAGTTCATTTCTAGCACAGTGCCTTAGTATTTCATGGAGTATTGAATCATTGTGTGGGTTACTTCAGTTTCTCCACTTACCCCATGGACTACATGGTTCACCCTTTGCCAACTCAGTAAAAAACAATCAAAAGTTCAGCTTGAATCTGAGTATTTTGAATCCAGGAAGCGTATTTTAGTTCGTGAATTGAAGATTTTTAGATTATAAGTTTTCATCTCTGGTGTTGCTCCACTACGAGCAGGCTGGGACAGTACCTCGATGGAGTCACGCAGGAACACACACATTGCTACACTACCAATGAGCCTAGTCAGTACCCCGGTGGAGTTGCATGCATCACCTCTCTGCACAGGAAGCCTTTATCTTCTTTTGCCTTTGTATTTTTTAAGAGGACTGTGCATAGGCACTTATTTATTTTTGGGGCAGAAGAGGGATCCCGACTTATTGAGAGCAGAGGAGGTTGTTCCTTCAGAGAAGCATGTAAGACCTCTAACAAAGGTTTTCTCGTTTAGATTTTCTCATTCTCTGTTTCTGCTAGTTGGATGAGCTTGAACACACAGAGAAGAAGGTTGAGTACAAACATGGGTCTTCCCAGTGTGGACACAGGTTTATGGTCGAACTGAAACTTTCCTTGTAGACGGTTTTTTTCCGTCAGGACATCATAGGCCAAAAGTTACAACCAAGCATAGAGAAGGAAAACACAATATTAGGCAAGTGCTATAGTGTCATGAGTTTCCTCAAATTTTAGCCACATACTCTATTTGAAAGCCAGGACGTAGTATTTGGAAACACTTCTTTCCAGAAACAAAAATAGTAATATATGAAACCAACAAAATGAACGCGAACAAAAATAATAAGAAAAACCAAACAAAGAAAAGGAAAAGATAATAAGAAAAACAAACCAAATGAAACAACAAGTAGCAAGCAGACTATGTACATGGCATGAGCGCGGCCTGACCTACTGAAAATAATGTTTGAGATCTTGGCCATTGGTAGGAGGGTTGTCAGTCCTTCTACCCAGTGATTACATGATACGTGTGTGGGCCAAGCTTCTCGTAGACTAGTGCAGTCCACCGGGCTCCACTACCGGAACCTTGTGGGATTCCAGAAGACCTTCAAGTGAAGAAAACACCACTGTTTTAGGTACTGAGTACAACATGGGCTCGGATGATGGCACGAGGTAGTTGTTTTTATTCTGGGAAGGATTGAGTTTCTGAAGTCAATCTGTAAGCAAATTTTCCTAGATTTCTTACGTGCAGGATTTAAATTAGAAAACCAAGTATGATGGTGAACTTTGTAAGTAATCCAAACACTTAAACTGTTGGTCAATCTTTTCAGTGAAAGGAGTGCAAACAACATGCATGTGTTACATGTTCTTTATTGCAATGGTGTGTACTCAAGTGGTCAACGATTTGTCATTGTTGTAGTGTGCAGCCTGTACCGAGATTGGCCATCTTCGGATCATGGTAGGTTCCTAGGTTGCTTGGTTCATTCATAGTGTTGGTCCTTTATGTGTTCAACATTAATGCTTCATACTTAGCATCGTTTTTTGTGCCTTCGAAATTCAAAAAGCTCAAAACCATCCATTTTCCATTGTTTTGGATGACTGAGATACACTCGGCCCTTGGGCCATCATGTGTTCCTGACTTGTGAAGCTCGTGGCCCACAACTCATCTCTACATGGACCATTTGGCGTGCTGGTATTTCTACTGCTACCACTATTGCTACTAATACTACTACCAGAGAAAAAAATTATACAAGGTCCATTATGATCAGTTGGGCGAGGAAGGAGTCTCAACTTCTTGTCTAGTGAGGTTGGAGCTGTTCATGTAGGATAACACTCCAATGCCTTTTCCAGGAGGAAATTACCAAACATAAGTTCTGTAAAGGCCAACAGTTTGTTCCCTCCATTAATGGGAGTGACATTATGTTTCAAATACCTCTCGGATAACTCCCTGATCTGGTTGCAACCGTCCTTGTACGGAAGCCACATGTGAGACCAGTCCGTAGCAAAATATCCATCTAGCTTTCTGGACTAGTCTCTGTTGAGTAACATGCCATATGATTCTAGTATGTCGACAACAACTATTGGGTTGTGGTATATTATTTCCATGACTAACCCATGTAGTTAACCGTGGGGTTAGAGGTGGGATGGAGCCCACCCAAACCTACATTTTGTATCAGAGCAGTTTTGGCTTAAAGGGGACGCCTTTGTTGCAAAGGGGTTTCACTCGGGCCTATGGTAGACCCTGTTTAGTGGGAGATCTGCGAGATCAATTCTGGTGGTGAAAGAAGTTAGTGAGTAGTGGAAAGATAGAGATCGAGAAATTTAATGGTCAGAGTTTTGAGTTGTGGAAAATCAATATGGAGGATCTGTTGGTAAATAATGATCAGTGGATCGTGGTAGATCCGGGTACTAAACAAACAAGAGCATTTGATGAAGAATGGAAGAAGTTGGATTGGAAAGCAAAGAGCACAATATGATTGTGTCTCAGATTTAGTATTTCTTAATGTATCAGGGGAAGCTACAGTGAAGGCTTTGTGGGACAAGTTAGGGACTTTGTACCAATCTAATCTCTAGTGAATAAACTGTTCCTATGGAAAAAGTTGTATAACATGAGGATGAAAGATGGAGACTCGGTGATAGAGCATCTGAACACATTTGATACTATGGTAAGTCAATTATTATCTGCTGATATTAAAATTTTAGATGAAGATAAGTGCATCAGTTTGTTATGTTCTCTACCAGATTCAGGGGATAGTCTAGTTATTGCAATAAGTAGCAATACAATTTCCTTGCAGTTTGATGAAATAGTCTCATCCTTGCTGACAGAGGAGATGAGACGGAAAAATATGGAGAGCTAGAATGGTGATGCCTTGTCTGTACGAGGACGTCCCAGAACAGAAACAAAAATAAGTCATCAAGTGGGAGATCTAAATCTAGAGGGAGATCTAAATCTCCAGGAAAAACTGTAAAGGTGGTGTGTTTGAAATGCGGAAAGGAAGGGCACTACAAAAGGGACTATAAATATAAAGCTCCTAATAAATGAAAGGGATCTGATGATGCTCCTTCTGTAGAGGTGAAAACCACCTCAGACGAAGGTGGGGATGTGTACTTGGCTTCTTCAAGTACACATGTAGATCATGAGGCATGGTTGATTGACTAAGGTGCATCCTTTCACTTCACTCCCCATAAGAGAGTGGTTCTGCGAGTATGAGAAATACGATGGTGGTGATGTCTTTTTAGGGGATGATAGGAAGGCTAGAATTGTTGGTCATGGAAAAGTAAAGTTGAAGTTGCAAGGTGGAAGGGTTAGGACACTTCCGGGTGTTCTACAAATATGATACCTACAAGATGGTTCGGGGAGCACTACAAGATGGTTCGGGGAGCACTAGTATTGATGCGATGAGTTTGGATTGGAACTTTGTACAAGTTGCAAGGTAGCACTTTTGTTGATGGGCGCAACAGCTTTGTGGTTCCTGAAAGTGGAGAAGAAAATATAGTGGTCTCTAGAGGGAAGACCATGTTGTGGCATCAAAGGCTTCGACATATTGGAGAGAAGGGCCTTCGAATACTTCATGGCAAAGGTGTGGTAGAAGGTATGAGTAATAGCTCTCTGGATTTTTATTTAAGTGAAAATTGTGTATATGGGAAGAAAAATCAGGTGAGTTTCCCCTCTAGTGGTAAGAGGGCGAAATAAATATTAGAACTTCTGCACAGTAATGTGTTTGGACCTGTGAAGGTTCCATCACTGGGTAATTCTGTGTACTCTGTATCATTTATAGATGACTTATCAAGGAATACATGGATATATTTCCTTAAGAAGAAATCTAAAGTCTTTGACAGGTTTAAAGAATTTAAGGCTCTGGTGGAAAACAAGATAGAGAAGAAGATAAAGGTGTTGAGGACAGATAGTGGTGGAGAGTTTTGTAGTAAGGAATTTGAAGAATTCTGTAAGAAGTGTGGTATAGCATAGCAGAAGACTACTCCATACACACCTCAGCAAAATGGAGTTGCAGAAAGAATGAACAATACGTTGATGGAAAGGGAAAGAAGAATGCTTCATTGTGTCAGGTTAGGATAAGAATTTTTGGCAGAGGCGGTGGAGACAACATGTTACCTGGTCAATAGGTCATCTTCATTAGCGTTAGAGGATAAGACTCCACAAGAGGTATGGACTGGTAAGAAACCCTCTCTTTCACATCTGAGGGTATTTGGATGTGATGCATATGTACACGTTCCAAAGGAGAAACAAACCAAGTTGGATAGTAAATCTAAAAAGTACATCTTTATTGGGTATAAGGATGGTTTAAAGGGTTATAAGCTTTGGAACCCAGTAACAAGGAAGGTTGTGTACATTCGAGATTGTGGTGTTCCGAGAGGTTGATCTAAAGATGAGATCTTAAATCAATATTAATGTATTATAGACTCATGTGCAGGAATGCCTATATTATTTAGTTCAACAGATCGAAAAGATTACGAACAATATAGACAATGAATAATTATAAAACATAATAAACACACACATCAACATATAAAAATAATCAAGGAGTTCACTAGACTTCCTGGCTACGTCTCCTGGTCCAGCTTTCAGTGTCGACCTCTATATTATGTATTTAAAAGCAGAATATTACAAGTGTGAGCTCTACTAGAGTCTCAACACAAAAGTGACAAAACAATAGGGATTTACTCGAAATCCTCGAGTCTAAAAGAGTGCACAGGATCTCCCTCTTTCTCTCCATATTTTCCTCTCTCTTGCTCTCTTCTCTATCTCTGTATGCCATTGGATGGCTTTTAAGCCTATCAGCTATGTCCGTTCATCTACATTCTTGGGCTTTTTGGCTCCAGACCACTGTCGGACGTTCAACTCCCTGTCGAGTATTAAACAATCATTGTAAAATGCTTAAGGTATGGTGGCCACCTGTTTTCAAACTTAAAGACTGGCGTGGTGAAAAATCCCAAAGAATTTCTTCTTTGTTTACATAGAGAAATACACAAGAAAAACACTAAAACAGAGGAATCGGACGACTTTTATGCCTCGTCGGCTATCGGTCCTTTGGCATCCCACACCGTAAACTTGTTCTCATCTGACTAAGTTCACATCCATCCCTATCAGCCAACTTGCTCGTGCATTCTACACCATTTATCTACGACCATTTGATCTAACGGCTGATGTGCATTTCAGATGGCTTACTTGTGTGGAGATCACCCACCCGAAAAAAGTAGTTTTCTCTCTCCTTGCTGCGTGCTACGTGTCGGTCAGTGTATGGGATCCGGTGGAGCCCATCCAATACCACTTACGACCTAAAGCTCGCCTGAAATACCATTTACCATAGAACACAAATAACATAAAGTTGCATTCATAAATCCTTTCGAGTCCGTGTCTTATCGTTGTAGTCCGTATGGCATGTCTCCTTTGTATTTCGGTTTTATAATGAAACTACACCAATACACAGAAAAATCCTGACAAAACACTTTTATATCGGAACTCAAACTTTATAGAGGCTCATTTATAATTCCTTTCGAGTCCGCTAATTGCCGATATTGGCGTATCGTATATCACGGGGTCACGAGTCCATTGGTATCATCCATTGTATCATTGTGATGTGATATTATCATCTCGGCCGTTGATCTACACGCTCGATCAAAGATCCATGTTGTGTCGCTGGATCGCAATCGCAATTTCCATAGGGTCGCCTCTGATATACCCTGCTAGCCTCTCCTAATTGCGATATCTCGATTCAATATGGGTTGTTGATCGGTTCGATTGAACAGCTCTAGTGTAATGAGACTACATTCTCCACCGAAATTGGTTTTTCTGCCATTCCTTAATGTTTTCATTGTGATAATATTTTCCTATAGTTTTAAAGACTTAGACTTAGAGGTTTTAGTATCCATTTTGGATCACGACTTCCCACTAAAAAGATTTTGGACCACCAAAAGTTGGTTTTTAGGCATCGATCAAGTGAGGATACAGTTCCCTCACCTATCCAATTTCTATCCATTGTTCCTTGCTTGGATTTGAACCTTTGAGTCCTACTCTCAAGTACTCAACATCCCCTTGACGTGTAGTTCTTACCTTCCTTTCCATAATTGTGTCCTACTGTAACTCATTGAGATACTCAGGCAAAAAGTCCCCAATAGAAGGCAACACACTTTTCTCTTTAGGGTCTTCAATCAATGAAGGTTCATACAATCTCAAGTTTTCTGCATTAATGACTAAATAAATCTGCGTATAAGCTGGTAAATCAAGGTGAAAAGCATTTTCACCAATTTTATCAGCTATCTTGAAAGGTCCATACCTTATTGGTTTTAGCTTCTTACCTTCACCCCGCATTCTGTCTTTTCTTATGTACAACTAGACTTGATCACCAACTTGAAAACTATGTTCAACTCAATGCTTGTCATGTCTTGCCTTGTACTTGGCTTGACTTCTTTCTAGCTGTTCCTATACTACCTGGTTAATTTCATGGATTTGCTCGATGAAGTTGGTTGCTTTGTCCACATCACTGTGTCCATCAACTGCTATGTCTTTACCAAAGACAAAATCCAAGGGAGACTTCGGTATAAAACCAAAACAAGTCTCAAAAGGAGATGTTTGAGTAGAAGAGTGCTTGCACAGTTGTAAGCATGCTGCACATAGCACAAATGCTCATCCAAAAGCTTGGGATGCTTGCTGCAATAGCCTTTGAGAAACTAGATCACTGTCCTATTGACCACCTCTGTCTGACCATCTGTTTGTGGATGAAATGTTGTGCTCTTCTTCAAACTTCTGTCCATCAACTCCCATAAACTTGACCAAAACTTCCCAATAAATTCAGAATCTCGATCATAAATAATAGAAGTGAGTAAACCAGGATGAACCCATACATTCTGAAAGAACAACTTTGTTTTTTGTTCAGTTGTAACCTGTTTGTTACAAGGTATCAAAATACACATTTTACGGAACCTATCCACAACAACATACAAACAATCATGACCTTTCCTAGATTTTGGCAATATCCCAACAAAATCCATGGAAACGCTTTCCCAAGGATGAGAAGGAATTGGAAGTGGAGTGTACAAGCCTAATTTTCTATTACATGATTTGATTGTAGTGCACATAGTACACCCTTTGATATATCTAGAAACTGTCTCATGCATTCTTGGCCAATAACAGAACCTTTGCAATCACTACTACATGTAGGGGGGTTTTAAGACAATATTTAAGACAATATTTGAGTCAATTGTCTTAACTTAAGACAAAATGAAACTTGTGTATTGTCTTAAATATTGTCTCTAAGCGGGTGTCTCAAAATATAATGTCTCAAAATATAATGTCTTAAAAATTTGTCTCTATAAAGACAATAAAGAAAACATATTATTATTGTCTCTATAAAGACAATTTGATTTGTCTCTCTAGAGACAATTTCATTTGTGTCTCTTTAGATACAATTACATTTTTGTCTTTTTAGAGACAATTCCATAATTCAAACTATTTTCTCTCTAGAGACAATATAGAAAATTATTTCAAAAAAAATAAATGTCCATAATTCAAACTATTGTCTCTCTAGAGACATTAAAAAAAATCATTTAAAAAAAAATAAATGTCCATAATTCAAACTATTGTCTCTCTAGAGACAATATAAAAAATTATTTTAAAAAAAATTAATGTCCATAATTCAAACTATTGTCTCTCTAGAGACAATATAAAAAATTATTTAAAAAAAATAAATGTCCATAATTCAAACTATTGTCTCTCTAGAGACAATAAAAAAAATTATTTAAAAAAAAATAAATCTGCTCAAACTATTGTCTCGGATTTGCTCCTGCCAAAAATTATTTAAAAATAAATAAATCTGCTGAAACTATTGTCTTGGATTTGCTCCTGCCAATCTGTCTGTGTATCCATCTCTATCTACCTATCCATCCATTCAACTATATGCATGTCTGGATATACATATGTAAGCCTGCAGATCTATGTTTTATAGTGTGTGCTCTCCTAAAATTTGGGATATGCGTGCACATTGCATTTATAGGGTGTGCCTTGGGAAGTATGTATCCATTTTGACTTTTTCTCCATCTCATTTGCAAGGAGAAAAGATATATCGAACTGGTTAACATTAAATAACAAGGACTTGAAAATTACTATACAATAAATAAACCATGCTCATCCTGATTCAGGGACCAAATAAATTCCCTGGTCCATTAAATCAGAGAAACATACACCAGAGAAATTTCAGGAAAACCAAAATATACGATAATACAAAAAATTACAAGCTACACAGGTAGCATCCTCAAAACTGCCAGCGCTCTAGTTGCACCTCTGCTTCAGTTAGGTCTTTCTGAGCTTTCTTCCTATGATAAAATATTGGGTAGTCACGATTGCAATAAGGATAGGACATCAATGTAAGTATAAAAGAGATAGTAATTGTGAAAAAAAAAACATCCTATTAATTAAAAACAAATACATGATCACACAAATGTTATAAAATACATCCATAATGTAAATTTAAATCATGTTATGAAAATGTAATACTTGAAATATAGCATTCAGAAACCTTGTGCAAACAACATCTTGGTGCAAAGAGCCTTGGCACCACTGACATTGTGTCCATAGTTTACCAAAGAGAATTTCTAATTCCCTAACTGACATTGATCAAATATTAGTGCCATATGATAGAAAATCTAGGTGAGAACAATAGACACAAGGCCTACTTTAAATTCTCAAAATAAAGAGTAACGGTATTAGAATACCAGCTTACCATTTGCAACTGTTTTCTGATACAATTCTACTTCTCTTCCTTTGCAATGTGAACAAAGTGTCTGATCTTCTTTGCTGCAATGGCAACATGAAATCAGGTAACATCATGAATTTCAGTATGAAGCAATATAACCAAACATTCTTATTATAAGAAAGCTAGACAATTTCTTAGAAGGAGAGCAGGCATGGAATCATGCAACCTCATAGATTTTTCCACATCAAAAAGATGAACCCTAGTAGCTTTCTAAAGCACCAAAATGAAATAATAGTTATTCTCAATTGTGAACTACTATAAGAAAGGAAACCACATGCAGGACACCCTCTACTTGTATTAACTAAATACCTCATAGGTGTTTTACAACCAATACAACTGAGTTGTTTCTTGGCAAATTTCATAATTCCACTATTTGAAGGAGTTGATATGGAAACTGCTCGTGTGTGACTACCATGAAGAAGCTCCTTGCTTGCATTCTTCAAAATGGGCTCAAATATTCTCAACAGTGGCTACAGAGCAAAAACAGGCACTAATAAAAAACACTTAGCTGGAAAGAATTAATATCTATCAAGATATATTTGAAACACTGGTGAAATTTTCAAAAAGAGCATAAACTACAAGTGATGATGCTTTGGTCTTTCACCTTGCTCAGTTGATTCTACAGATAATATTGTGGATCAATAGGGATGTTATTCTCCAGTATGTAAATTGGATCCTCAGATTTCTCATATGCCTAAGCCCAAGTAAACACATTAGTCATTATATCCATAATCTCTCTATAAATTATGCCTCCAAATAAAACATAACAAAATAATTAAAATAACCATTTTTTAGTGCAATATCGAGACTTAAGTTGAGTACAGAAGGGGTTAATTATTACCTTGGCACCTTTTGCAACCTTTATGATGACATATGGAACACGATCACCCACAATTGGAGCAGTTGCAACATCCCTCTATAAACCAGGGGCAACTTGGCTTTAAAACACGACATCAATTTAAAAAATCCAACAATGGACTCATTGTCAATAAAAAGAAAAATATTGCAAGAGTCTTTAGATGCACTGCAGTAATAAAAATAGAGAGATAGGATTGAAATGGAACCAGAAGGCATTACACCATTAATTATACTTGTTCTAAGAAGTTATTTCGAGTATTTACCTTCCGCATGCGCTCAGATAGTTCCACATGTGTTGCCTTGATTGCATAGTCATCTCCAGTCTTTGTCAGACCCTGACTCGACAAAGAGATTGTTAGCATAGGAAAACAACAATGCCCTTAAGAATATGCTGATAGCTTTGATAAAGGATATGACCTGCAAACATCTATTTCTGCCGCAGCTAAACAGTAATCAATTTTTCTCAGCATGAGATTAAAAATGCAGATATATTATATATTGCCATGTTTTGATTCTCTTCAATTGTATGAGAGCCTCCCTTGACACTTCTTCCTCCCATTTCTAGCAGTAAATATTGACTGAATCCCTTCCAAGTACAGAATGTAGGGAGACATTTTGATGATGTAGGTGATTGTTGTACGGGGGATCTGTTAGATATCACTGAACTAGTGAAACATTACGTGAAAATATCACCAATCCCCACCCCTTGATTTGTCATCAACTGTTTTCTACAAATCAGCAAATGTAAAATCGATTCTCCAGTAGTTACTTTATCGAAGCAGATTGTTTGTGTACTTTAAAGACACATTGTATCCAAAAAACGTGAATGAAGAGAAGCATAGCCGGCACCAAATCTAGCAACTTCACCTGCATCAATAGTTACAAAGACGTTAGTGTATGATATTTCATTTTATGAAGTCCATGTTTGGACAATTTTGATGTCTAATTGCAATTTGCCACAAAGTCATCAAACCTGTCTAATTTAAGCAGAAACAGAGTAAAAATTGGTAATTTGAACCAGATTTGGTATTGAAATAGATTGCTGAGAATCATTTTAAGTAAACTCACCATAGAATTCAATAAAAGCAGATGGAATAAAAAAGGGGATCACCATTAGAGCAATCCACATAAGGCTCTTCAAGGGCCACCATCCTGAATGCCACGAGTCATGACATTCATGCAACTTCGTAGTTCCAACTGTTGTAAGAAACATAGCGAAATAAAATATCTGAGGTGATGTTAAGGTAAACAGTTCAGACTCCAGAGGCCTATCGCTATGGTCCAATACTATTGGGGAAAATAACGTGCTTGACATCGCACGAAGTGCCCGAGATGCATGTGCCACTTATAGTCAAATGGCATCAATACATGGATATGATTTTATGTAAGTTATGTTGCCATGGTTATGCATTTGGAAATTTCCAAGGCCACTTGCATGTTAAAGCCCCCATAAATAATCTGGTTTGTCACCAATGGGTGGTTAGTTCTGCACAAAAATTCATACCTTGATACTGATCTGGATTTACCTTCTTTGAAAGACATGATGCCACTTCAAACTTAAAAAGCTCATGACAAGAAATTAGAATCTGGTATCCAACGTGTTTAAAAGCCAAACAACTTGTAAGGCATATAAATTTTAAAATTGGATACAAAGCAGCCCAGGATTACTCAAAGCACACCTTCTGTACCTAAGCAGTCATGACCTCCTTGACAACCTTTCAAATCTGTAAAAACGAAGATCTCAAATTCATATATATATATATAACAAAGAAAACGGCATAAAATGTAAATTAGGTTCATTTTCCAAAGCCAAATGTAATTACATGTATATCAAAAGAATAATAATCAAAATGGATGCAGATAAGCTAAAGAGCTATTTGAAAAATTCACGATTTTATGAGAATTTAAGTAAAGTTAAAAGTTGTAAAATCATGTGAAATGTCTCGAAGTAGGTATATAGTATATATTTCTAACACATGAAACCAGGAATATGTAATAAGTGACTTGCTCGCAATGTAAATCTCCTCTTTCCCCATCATATTTTCTCCATTTCAAAAGTAACAAATGGTCAAACAAATTTGGTCATAAACATGTAGAAGGATTCATTGTTATCACCTTAGTTATCACTAAAAGTGACAAATCCATTATGTTCATTAACAAGTCATAAATAGTGTTCTTGACATACTGCATTGCACCAGGTATGTCACGATCAATGAGTATTTTGTGAAGGCACTCTGTAACCAAGTTCTTCACCAGCAGGCAATTGTCACTTCACACTGTTTCAATGCCTGTTGATATGGAATATTTAAAAGATCAGGAATATTTAATAATTAATAAGGCATCAAATAAATTATTTTTCTAATAGCATTTTGAGCCTTCACAAACACTAAGGCCTGTCTTTAAACAAAAAGATCAGGTTTTTCACCTTCAGTATCCATTAAACAAAAAGATCAGGTTTGTCACCTTCAGTATCCATTTTGTCATAAGCATCTGGCTTTGTCCACAACAACCCAACATATCTTTTCTTGCTGATCAACAAGTATGGGTAGTATATTTTTTCAAATTCTAGTTTAATAGGCTGCATAAAAGCATATGTTAAATAACACACTGATTAGATGCCAAATATGCACCAAAAAGATGCAGATAAGCCACAAAAAAGCATAACTGATCATCTTGTCTTGTGCATATTTACAAAGATCTCATGGAAGTGGAATGTCAAAAGAAGATTAGCTTTAAAAAGAAAGGTTATATTAAAACATTCATCCCTACAAAGACATCATTAACAACTCTAGAGGCTTCAAGGATATTTAAAATTCTTGACATTGTACCTTTGTAAATGTACCAATAATATAATCTGAGGATTCCCTCCCTAGTGTCATGGCCTCTTCTATATTTGGTACACCAAATTGTATCATAACTGAATCTGTTTCTCCATATACAACCTAGATTCAAATATAAAATATAATATCAAGCTTTACGGTAGAAATCTTGGTTAGGATCAGATCACCCATTATGATTTCAAGAACTTGGACTATCACCAATACAACAAGTGTACTTCCTATCATTACTGATCCAGTTCAAAGGTTACAAATGCCTTTAGTTGCTAAATAATAGCCTACCTCAGCATTGTATTGGTAACCACCAACTATTGTGAGCCTTTCTTCAACTAGCCTCTTTCTATGCTCTATCATTTGACGGCCTGACAAGTGGAAAAAGATGAGATGATTAATGATATGAAATTTTAAAACAATACATAAAATCGATATTGTCTGATGGAACAGAGAATGTGTCAAAAGATTAAACTGGACTTGTAATCAAAATATAATAAGAGGGCCTAAGAATATCATCTTAGTTGTACAAGTACACATGACTAATTAATGCAATTCAAGAACTCGATCTTATTTGTACAAGATTGTCAATTACAGTTCATACCCAAAACATTATGCCAGGAGGAAGAAGAGAATTACATGGATATAATTGATGCCCAAAAATAATCAATGTGAATGGCTGATACATGCATATATAGAATAAGAGAGGACTGCAGGCATCTCTATCTTGTAAGTAAAAGAAGCACCAATAATGATCACCAGATGGAAAATAGGTCATCTCTCTCTATTACTAAGAAGAAAAATGTTATATTTGGAAATAGATGTATTACGTTCTATCCTTGCACCCAACATAAGAATATACCTGATGCATAAATGAACTCTCAGACTACAGGCCTGATTTAATAGTATTGGCTTTCTATGTTTCCCAAGTAGATCCAATTGGGTGATATAGGTATGGCCCTAATGAAATGTCCATATGCAAGACAAAAGCATAGAACAATAACCATGAAATAAGAAACCATGCTTCAATAATGCAATTCCTATTACACAGTCCAAGAAAGGCTTGCCATCTGACAGTAGACTACAGCAAAATCTGCCACATATGGGAGAAAGGTCACATGCTGCAAAAGCCAATCAGGTTGCACTAGAAATCCAGCTCCATAAATTTGGACCAAAGCAATTGCAGCGACAAAAAGGTTTCCTGCCATCAAACATAGGAGTTGTATTCAATCGCCGCAAAGCTACAATCCATGCTTCGGAATAACCACTAGTAGCCTAGAATCCCCAACTTGAAAAAATCAACCCCCTAAATTTCAATCAATGCATTATTTCTACACCCCTCCACCCAACTTGTAATGATCAGCCCACTGAAAATATCAAATAATTTCAGTTCTAATCCCCAATAACATGTCAATTTAGCTCCTGGAGTTTAAGGCAAGAAGTTTGGAATCTATATAGCTGATCCTATAATCAACCTCCTCTATTCTAAAAAATAAAGAGATGAACCGTGAATAGGTAATAAAAAACAACCTTGTAAACATTCTGGTGTACAAAAAGTGAACTTTCGATTCTTTAATACATCAATTTCTACATAACTAAGCCTTGTGCAGCAACATTGGTAGCAGTCATAATAGGGCTCTTTCCAGCCTTAAATTCTAATAAGACCCAGTCTCTCTCAGCTTGGATTTTATCTCCATGAATTGATAGTGTTGGCCATCCATCCAAAAAGATAAGAAAGCTACTACCATCCATGATCTCCTCTAAGAGATGTATTAACGTGAAAGAGAAATGTCTTAATTCATGGGTGCATTTGCATAGCTAAAAAGAAAAACGATAGTCAGTATATACTATAAACTACACCTAGGAAGGATAAACTGCACCTTGTATACTTCTCATGTTCAGAAACAATCTCCACAATTTGCTCAATAGCATGGTTTTCCTTGAGTTCTTGTGAGCCAATTATTACCTAGAAAGACATAAAAATTCATACAGCTTTAGCAGAAATTGGAAAACTTCCAATAGACTCCAATAATAATAAAGTTGGAAACATAACATAGACCATCACTTGCCACCCAAGAAAAGCAGAGCTCAATTTTATTACTTGCAGACTTATAGAAAAGAAACCACCTTGTACGGATTATGCAGAGATTGCCTAACAAGAAGCTTGACTTCCTTTGGCCAAGTTGCACTCCAGTACAATGTTTGCCGATTTGGCTAAATCTGCATACCATGGAAGATTCAGAACTAGTTACAATAGACACCAAATAGCTCTGATGTCAAAGGGGAGAAATAGTGCAGGAAGATAGGTTAATTAAACATTTTCCAGCAGATAAACATGGATTACATAAAGATCCGCAAAAGTTGGTCGATACCCCAAGGAAAAGTTCTAAGTAACTAATAATTCATTGGCATCACCAACAAGGTCCTTTTCATTAAGGCACTGATATAAAGTCGATACATACACGTGCATGTGTGTGATGTTCAAAGTTACAATTGTCTCGAAACCATGGACATGAACTTACATTTCTAGACACTACTTGTATTAATGAATTCTACTGTGAATAATCAAAATCAAAATGAGACATTGCTGCTCCCAAAACAAATATTCAAAACCCACAGTTCAGGTTTCAATACCAACCTTCTTCCTTAGCCAGGAAAGGACAAAATTGAGAACACCAGAGAAAAAATAATAATAATAATAACAACGAAAGAAACAAAATATAACCCAAAAAAAAAAAACTTTTTATGGTCTTTTATAATGCATTCTTAACTACTAATGAAAACAGCTTTGATATTTGAGTCAATAAGTAATGGAAATCAATATTAAAGCCACAAAACAGGTTATATTGAAAATTTTACGAGTGTGCAATTTATCCTGTGTAACTAAGCCTATAGTATATATTAAATGGCAACGATACATACTTGAGAAACAATTTTTTTTATTTGTGGTTCAAAATCCATGTCTGGCATACGATCAACTTCATCTAACACAAGATATGTCACTCTTTGAAATTTTGTATTTTGTGACTCCAACATATCGATTAACCAACCCAGAGTTGCAATGACAATCTCAACCCATAAATCCAAACAAGGGAAGAATAAATTAGCAATTCAGAGTGACATCCAATGATTTGAGAACATATAAACAGTGAAGGCAATGAAACAATAAAACATAAATGATCAAGATATGCGAATACATAAAATGCTTAGAGTGATGCTACAAAGTAACCTACCTTTCGAAAGATCTCGTACTTGTGGACCTTTGGGAGCACTGCCATACATACACGTATTCTTGATTTTTGATGATGCCCCAAATTTAGTTGCCTCTTGCTGGATCTGGACAACAAGCTCATGTGTAGGTGCTAACACCAAGACAATAGGCCCATCTCCTGGAGTTGCTATATGACAACAAGCGACAGCGTTTAATATGTAGCCATGTATGGTAGGTATGGAGGAAAAATACATTTCCCTCCCATCAAGAGATCATACTTTAAAAAAAAAAAATACATCACAATAAAAGGGCCAAGGAGGAGATAAGGCTCTAGATAGTTTAAAGCCAAAAGACGCAATAACAAACCTAAATAAGGTTGAGCATTAACATGAAAAATAGCAGGTAAAAGATATGTCAGTGTCTTCCCAGAGCTTGTCTCAGCAATACCAATTAAATCCCGCTCTTTCAAAGCCATCGGTCATCCTTGAGCTTGAATAGGTGTTGGCTCCGTAAAGCCTTCCTTTACAAACTCTTCAAGAACATACTCTGACAAAAAAAATACCCACAATTCAAAAATTAGCATAATTTTTCTTACATTCCAGAAATGTCTTTAAACCACAATTTTGATAATCAGTAAAATCTGACACCCAAAATAGATATAGAAAGGCCTGAGCTTTGACTGTTTCTCAACGATCCTATTTTACACATTTCAAAGTTTTAGGTTGGATAGAAATCATAAAATATAGGGCAACCAAGTCCAATTCAAGAAGGCCAAAAGACAAATTTCTAAATTATCCTACATTCATGTACAATTCAACATAGCATTCAAGGAATTATCAATCATCAATACACATACATGTTAACATGTGAGGGGTACTTTTAACTAAGATAACAATAAGAGAAACTCCTCCAAATACCAAATACATTTATACATTCAAATCACATGCCTTCAATAATGATTATATGATTTCTTTATATACCTATTTAAACAGTTCACATAGGGCCCATTACTTATTAAGCCAACCATATTACATAATTATTTACACATAACATAGGCATTTAACCCCATAAATACTACCCTTTGGAATCATATCATATACATTTAACCCCTTATATTCCCTTGGTTCATATCATAAATACATCCTTAAAAAGATTTGAAATATGAAAACAATCATAGTGAGAAAGGATCATAAAAAAATATTACAAAGAATAGGAAATTGGCACATTAATATCATACAATAAAGTATCTACAGATTTTGCAAACCAGTCCCTTCTCAGGGATGGGCAACAGAGTCTCGCAAGAGAATACAAGGTCAAAGCATAGAAGCACTACAACTACCCTTTTTATCATGTCAATCTTCAATAGCAATCCCTCGTAGCAATTCAGGAATGTGGGAATTAGAAGGAAAGTGGTGATGTGCTGCAATTTAAATTCAGCAAAGATAGAAACACAGCCAAGGAATGTTACACATCCTCTAACTTTGCACTTTTGCTGAGGAAAATCCCTACTTATAATTCATGGTAGAATTAATCTATATTACCATACTATTATTGCCTATTATTTAGAGAGGAAACTGGAGAAAAGTAGAAGAATAATTTAACCTTCCAGTACAAATGCTTAGCTAACAAGGATGGTTGAAACTTTCTCCTCTTGGACAGGAGAGCAAGAGAGTAGTTGGATGTCGTGATGTAAAAAATTAATCTCAGAAACAGTCAAACAAGAAAACTTCACACACAAAAAATCCACGTGCAAGGAAGTTTGAACAATTTAATCCCATCACAAAGAAAAAGGTGCACAATAGAAGCCAAGACTAAGTCACAACTGAAAAATTCAGGGATGAAGTGCGGATGAAGCTTATAATCAAAATCGCTTCAAGGAGTCCAGGTCCCAAAAATACTAAGTTCTTGCAAAACCTCTAAAATTAGAGGCTAAATGTATTGTTAGATTAAAGTTACGGGAGGCAACCTTCCATAGCTTCAACAACATATCCCCAAGGAAATGTGTTGGGAACCAATTTTCCACCAAGTTTTTGGTATGGGAGTGCAGGAGCAGAGAGACACATATGGAGGGGCATGTCGAACCATTCTCAAGGAAATTTGAGGGGACTGGGACATAGAAGTTCCTAGCATAGGGTCTCATTTCTAAAAATATAAAAAAATTAATAATAATGATAAAACCCTAACAATAACAATAGATCTCATGCAAATTCATCATTGAGCAATCCAATGAAAACACCCAATACTGAAAACCCACAATCTTGAAAACTGTTAAGGGCACTAAATTGATATGAAATTCTACTTTCTTCAAGTCCAATGAGGTTGGAACCACTGTCAAATATCTTAAAGTCCAATGAGGTTCGAACCACTCTCAAATATCCTAAAACAATGAGTGGTAATATTTAAAAATTTAATAAAAAAAGTTATATATAAGAGAATGTAATGTTATAATGTCAAGTAAAAAAGATAAAAGAGATAAGGGAGAGAATGTGTATAATTACCGAAGCCACAAATTCCTCAAAACTCTAAACCCTATCTCTATTCTGTCTTAAAAAGTTGTTAGACAAAGTCTTTGTTGTTAGACAAAATCTTTGGGGAATTCTTAAGAAATTGTTAGACATAAAATTATTTCTTTGGGGAATGGGTGTTAGTTTTGCACCCAGGAATTCCCTTTTTGGAGGTGGGGGAATGGATGGAAAATAAATTATGATGAAGATACAAATATTAATACTTGGAAAACCTGAGTCATGAAAACTTTCGACGGGCTTGGGAATGTCCTGGCCATCGACTGTAATTTCACGTCTCTTGCGATATTACCTGACCTTGTCTTCAGTCATAGAGGTGATGTCCTCTACCTCCTCATAGAAATTCTTCTTAAAGGGTGCCAGGTTCTCAAAATCCTGCTTCGACAGTGAAATTAAGGGACAAATAATATACATGTCGCAGCAGGTTGAGATTTATGGGACAGAAACCTTGCACACAGAGGTAATATATTAAATTAATGCATGCATGCTGTGGGGAATATCTTAAATTAATGCATGCACGTTGTGGTGATTTGCATGAGAGATTCAATGCATATCATTTTAATAGAAATCAAGGAACAAAAAAATTATGCATTATATTGAATGCTTTTTAATTATGTGCATTAGGTAGTGCATGTAGTTATACTTGCATGTTTAGAACTAAATTCATGAAGCATCTACGTATTTCCATTGAACACTCACAATCCGGTGCATGAAAAAAAGTAGGTGTATTTACTTGTGCACGTCTTAAATCAAATGCATGACAAGACTTATGCAATTCATTTGGATATTTTAATCCAGTGAAATAATATAGTACGATTTGCCATGAATTAAGAGGGTAAATTAACAAATTGGCATACCAGTTCGAAATTAACAAAGGTGAAGACTTTGCCTTCACGAATTTAATTTATATAGTTAAATGCATGCAAACAGTGGAAATTTTACAGTAAAGTTAAGTAAATCAATAGACGTATGACATACAATCTTGCAAGAAGACAGAAGCTGGAACTGTGCATTTACGTTGTGCTAATACTTTTCATGCCTTCAGACCACGTAGATTAACTATAGAAAATTTAATGAATGACAACTAATTTCTAGGATAAGATCATATATACTATGCTGAAGCAAACATTTTAGCAGACTTCAAATATTAAACGAAGGTCAATCATTAAGGAGGTCTACAAGAACTACTCCATAAAGGGTATACAAAATAGGTATAAATGCAGAATACTAAACCAGAAAAATCCGCTTGAGTAGTATAGCAAAGTGTCAATATGATTAACTAAAAATGTATGTATACATATATACTTCGATAAACACTCATGTATAGAACTAGATACATCAAGATAACCATTCAGGGTTTCAATAATAGAACCATAAAACATTTTAAGAACAGAGCTTTGCAATACATGTGAATACCAATAGACCCAAATAGGGCATAACTTAAGAATTTGTTCGTTAACATATGGCTGCTAAATTGTGAGCCTACAACTTGGCTTTGCAAAACACAAAACTCTATGAGATGTCCAAATAGAGTCTTATAAACTATGTGCACAGTTAAATAAGCATGAACATAACAATTATATCATCTTGCTTAGGTTGATACCCCCAAACGAAGTCCAACTTAGACTAAATAGAAAAGATAAGTATTTGAATGAAACATTGGAGGGTACCCTGAGGTATTCCTTAGAAAATTTATACAGTCATGTTGATAACAACCCTCATGACCACCATACTGTAAGGCTTTACATATAGGGAAAACTTAGCAAAACAATAATGGAGAAATTGTAATGTCAAGAATCAAACTCCATGGAGTGGAGGAGGTCGAAACTAGTAAGGAACCCGCTTGGAAGCATACAAGCGACAATTAGTGCAGAGTGAGCCAGTTGCAAAAGATATCTTTTGGTCCAAACTCCAGTATAAAGCATACTTGTGAGGACCAAAAAAACATGTATCAATTAACTGTGCACTCATTCAAGTGAGAAATTTCCAGCAAACTAGACTATGGCATGCAAATAATAAATCCCAAAACCCTTACCTGGATAAACTTGCTAAGGTTTGTTGCTGATGACCCACCTGGATTCAAGGAAAGAATTCACTAGTTAGATTCAAAGAAAATAAGGGAAATAGACTAAAACAATCTTAAATCAGGAGAAGCTTAGCCAACAAACTAACCTGGGTGTTGGAAGTGGAAATCTTAAGCGTAGTGGAGTCATTGGGCAAAATGATGCCCTCGGTCACTACAACACCTGTACAAGAAGTAAAAAGAACCAAAATTTAATCCCAAGAGTGAAAGATACAAGATTTTAGGGGAAAATTGAGTGAAAAAGATAATTTCAAAAAAATTACCTGAAACCAGTCAATTGAACGCATAGCCGAACATCAACCCTTCATTGTCCCCATTTCGTCGCTCAGAGTTCTCTAATAAGTGGTGGGAAATGGTAATGAACCCGTGACTGTCAAACACCGCGGTGAACCAGGGCTATGCCCGAGCAATGGAGTAGGAAAACAATTTCGAAATGGTGAAATTAACCTCAAATCAGACCCTGGAAAGGGACAGGTTTATGAATGTGCGTTTGGAAATGTGAAGGAACAATAGCTCTGTCAAAATTGGAAGAGGGCGAGGAAAATGGGCAGAAAAGAGAACTTAGGAGGTCAGGAATAGGATAGGGTTAACCCTAATACATTAGAGTTGTTGGTATGGAGCCAAGGATACACAACCATTGATTTACCCTCGAAACCATAACCATGAAGATTCGTGCCATCACATACCTCCTCACATGGGATTGGGTGACGAGTAGGTGGATTATTGGGTCTGTGTTATCCATTGCACAACTATCAAGTATAGGGAGTGCCAGAGGAAGCAAGTAGGTTGCCACCTCACATGAAACCGTAAACAAATTAAGTTCATCGCCCTCCATGTGTACAATGGTGTGCAGACCTTGTCATACGGCATTAAATGGCCAAGTATACAACTAGTAGATTAAATCACGAGTCAAGTTGGTGAAAATAATTATAATAATATTGAGGTATGTAATATGTGGATTAAGTAGGTGAGTTGAGTTTCATTAAAATAATACAAATATGATTTATAATGGTATGTTGAAAAGAAATGGACACATATGGAGTAGAAATATTGATTTTAGTACATTAGTCGATGCATTATTATTAGTTAGACCAAAGAGAAAAAAAAACTCAGATGTTGGACAGTGATGTCAAGGTTTGTTACAAAAGTATAGTGTTTGTAAAGTTGATTGCTACCAAATTAAGTGGATATTGTGTTAAATAATTGGAGAATATAGAAATATGTTATTATATAGATGACATTAAAAATATTGTTATATTTTAATTTTATATTTTTATGGTGCAATAAAGAGTTGGAAAATAAAAGTTAAGATAATATTTAAGAAGGTGGTTAATTCTCAATACTAACTAGTACAAACAAGAAAATCAACATTTATAAAACATTTATGAACTTTTATAAGCTCCATAATGAAGTTGGGCATTGAACTATTCCCAAAATATATTGTGATGCTAGAATTTATTATATTTGTCACACTAAGAGGGTTGAAGATGAAAGTAACTTTATAAAAATATAGCGTGATTCTATAATTTATCATCTATGTGGCACTAAGAGGTTTGAAGATGAAAGGCACTTGTGATGCTAGAATTTATCATCTTTGTGACACTAAGAATGTTGAAGATGAAAGTCACTTTCTCAAAATATAGTGTGATGCTAGAACTTATCATCTCTGTAACACTAAGAGGGTTGAAGATGAAAGGAACCTTTTCCTAGAGTGCCATGACTACACCCAAATTAGAACTCGATTTCAAAATATTTGTTACAAAACTAACCTTCTAAGCTCCTAATTCATCAAAACTATGGTAATCTTGGAATGCTCTTCCTAATGCATTTTGAACAAGAAATAATATTCTAAAATAATCTAGGTTATCTCTTTTCTTTTTAAGGTCACATAGATAAATTATGATCTTAATGGATGTTAATCATAATCATCATCATAACAAGAGTATAATTTACTTCTTGAAGGAGTTCATAATTGGAAATTACAAGTGACATGAGATGAAATCAATAAGAAGATAATGATGTAACATATCGAGAATGATTTGATAGATATTGATGGGCTGAAAGATAAGTAAAAAATAGTTCTAACTAAAGTAACCCATTAAGGGTTGGCACTACAAAACAAATTACATCTCACAACAAATAAGACAAGGAAATTATGCAGCTTGAAGGGATCAACCCTATGGCATGATGTTGACATGATTTCAGGTTAATAATGCACTATGCAAGTGAGAAACACATCACTATATACAGATCTATCAACCATTTGCTATCCTACTTTTTATACTTACACATTTTACTCGCCTCCTCTTTCTTTGAACCATTGTCCTGGAGATGGAGCCTCTTTTGGATTCAAAGTGCCAATAGTTTCAAAGATCAGTATGGAATTCTGAGCTCTTTATCTACAAAATCACACCACATAGACCTAAAATATACTAACCTATCACTATATATATAACATACTAACAAATGGAAACTATATTGGTCTAATAATTTAGTTCCTGTGTGACTGAAGTTGGAGTAAATTTCAAGGTTTTCTACAACTATTTATAGCCTCTCAATTTCTAGTTATAGTTTTCTTTCTTTTTTTGTCAAACTTTCAGATTCTGATGATTTTCTGGTTCTTTCCGTATGTCTTAGGTACCATCCGAGTAGAATACAACAAAATCTGTGCAAGATCTATTGACCGAGAGTACCAAGAGAAAAACACACTTTTCAGCCCGATATCTACATTCTAGAGCACACTTTTTGGCCCATTATTTGTGTTTTCCATTATTTCTAGGTTAGTACGTGCCTTTTGGATATTTTCCAAGAATTTTTCAAAAAAATTTCAGACTTGTTGATAGTGTTCTGTGTGTACTGGGAAGGTTTCTTATCTCTATTTCAGTATCCCGTAGGCCTAGATTCCCTTATTTTTTCTCTTTGAGGAAGGAAAAATCCCCCTAGGGGAGTACACCTCCACCATTTTAGGAATATATTGGCTACATGAGGAGTCTATGGTTTCATTATTATCAACCACTAATTTTTAGAGTCTGATCCATTACTTTACATGACTTGTGGATAGGTTTATTTCACCTTTTATCCCTTTAGAGTTTGGGTTTTTCCTTTCCCCCTTAAGATCCCCTTCAACATCCTAGGTTTTGGAGCTTCATACCTATCCTTTGCAACATTTGTCACCTCTGATTTGTTTTGTGTGTCTACACCATTTACAGTAGATTAGTGCCTCTAGATCTCAATACCTTTAACATTAGGTCTTTTAGGCATTTTATGTGTCTTTGAGTAGCTTGTCTTCTCTTCCTTAGCTTCTTGAGAGCCTTTTTGGGTGGGGTTTTGTGTACTTGATTGGATGTTTATTTTCCTTTCCTTTTCATCATTATTTACAGTCATTCAACACTTTATTTTTAACAACACATGGTATCATAAAACATTCTTAATTAACTCATCCACTTGAAACATCATTTTCACACACTCAGGCACTAAACGAGCATGAGATTGGTTAACACCACCAAGCCAAGACTTGAAACACCACACCTTAATAATTTAACATACATATATTAAGCCCACTTGGACACTAGGGCCAAAGAATCTATGTAGTTTAGGTGTAGGATCAGTGGGATAGGCTTCCAATAACACCCATTGATCACTTACATTGAGACATAGAATTTGACATATTAGGGAGCTTAAAATCCTTCACATTCCCACGGTCCAAAGTCGAAGTGCATCAAAAAACCAATTCAAAGGGGGTTAGGCTAGGTCATTGTGTGAGCGGTTCTCCTCAGGGATACCCAACCCTTGGCAGGGAATCCCATGCGATGGCTGATCACCAAGAAGCTCAAGACTCGACCACCTCTATGGGATGAAGGTACCCATAGTGACCAATCTTATGAAAAATCCCTATAGGACTAGTTGTGGGAACCAGTTGGTTCTCTACCTTACCTTTCTCTAGACAACTCTGCTTGTGGGTATCATAATCCATCAAGTAAGAAGTTCTTTGGAAGGCCATATGAAACAATAAATTTAGGATTGTTTGATGATTTAGACCACCTATAGGCTAGAGGTGTTTTTCTTTGATAGGACGTGCTTGCTTGTACTAGAGTAGCATCATTAATATAGTTGGTTTACACTTGGCACCACTACACTAGGTGTTTGCTTGCTATTTTTTGCTCTTTTTCTCCTATCATCACTGTTTAGTCCTTAAGGTCATCATTGTCTTGACACCATTGTGCCCCCTAGGCATTTGTCATAGAGAATTTGAGGCCTTCACCATTAGTTTCTATTAGGACATATTACTCCTCCTCGTCAAGTTAAAGTACATCTTCTGAGTCCTCCATTGAGTCCTCATTTTGACTCTAGTTCTACTAATTTTTCCAATTCTTCCTTTCATTTTGCATCTTCTCAATGTTGTACCATCACCATGTCAAGCACCAATACAGGTGTGGGAAACCAAGGTGGTAACCCAAGTACTAACTAGGGTAACCCCATGAGCATAACCTTCAATAATATGGGCACTCCTTGATCCAGGTGGATATTGGTGGCCACCTGCCAAGTCCACCTGGACCCCCACCATTGTCTTTCTCAGCATTTTCAGTTTCCTTAATTGTAGCACAACTTACTATTTTTAGCAGTTTTTCGGGTCCTGAACTTCCGGAGCCGTTTTCATGCCCTAAACGACGTTTTTTGGGAAATCTTCCGCCAGCGATTTTTCTGATAAAAATCATCTTTTCCGTCGTAGTCCTCGGAGAGATCTTTCCAACGGGCTATCATGCACGTCAAACAGAGATAGTATGACCAATTCGCGACCCCGGGAAGTTGATGTACCAACTTACCCAAAAACGGGGCCCACAATTTGGCGTTTCATCTTCTAGGGTTAGGTTTTGGAATGTGAAGGGTTTTCTATTGTTTCTCAACAATAAATAGGCCTCCGAGCCTCATTGTAAGACAGTTCAGAGGCATGTAACCATCACATCTCTTCTCAGAGATAAGCTACCATCACCCTAGCTAGTTTATTTCCATTTCTGTTGTAAGCATATTTGAGTATTTTCCATTAATGAAATGAAGTATTATTTCCGCTGCATCTTTGTGTATATGGTTATCTCTGTAATTTGTTGCGTTCCTGTTTAAATCCGGATCACTCCTACTCCATTGCCTCGTTTTATGGCTAGTTTGAGTCTCCCTAATTTAGCCAGCTCATCAACGACCCCCTTCTTCATGACCCAAATTGGTCAGTTATGCCTACCAAGATTCCTTTCGAAATCCACAATTTTGAAGGTAATCCTAGAGAAGATCCCACAAATCATGTTCACTCATTCCATATGTGGTGTTCATCCAATTCTATCATATAAGACTCCATTTGTCTTCGCCTTTTCTACTGCACTCTTACTCGAGCTACTGCTAAGTGGTATGTCGATCAAACCAGATCCACTCATTCCACTTTTGTGTCTCTTGACAAAGATTTTATATCCTATTTCAAGTTACCTTTCTGTTATGACACTAGTACCATGATTTTCACTTCTTTTCGTCAAACTTTTTCCACTGGCCTATCTGATCATGTTCAAGAATGACATAGAAGGAGGAGCAGATGTAAAGCTCATGAATTCTAAGACTGTGTCTATACGGATTGGTACCTTAAATCTCTTTTGGCCCCCATTGCTAAAGAATTCAATTCTCACTTCCCTTAATCTGAGGAATATTCAAACCTTTTCTATAAAGAAATAAGTCTTTTTTCTTTAGAAAACATACAGTTTGAGGTTAAAAAACTTGTAAAGGGAAAATTTAAGAACATCAAAAGCTACCAAACAAAAATCTCAAAAATTGCTTTGCATGTCCTTTTTTATTTAACAATCAAGCAATACATTCCTAAGCCCTGGACTCAAAGCTTTATTGTACCTATTTTTAAAAGTGGGGATTGTAGAAATTAATGTGCAAATTCTAACTGCTCATGAAATTTTCTAAATCACAAGACTAGATGCTACTCTACTGATCTGCAGAAGTAAATTCATGATCGAGAACTCATATCATCAACACGCATCAAGATTCAACACACATACATAGAGATTTATCTAAGGAAAAGCAACTTGCCTTGAGAGACAAACAGTTTCCCATCTCCTTTCCATACTTCCAACCCAAGGAAATACTGCATGAGGCCCATGTCCTTCATCCCGAACTCTCTTGCAAGGTCCTCCTTTCAAGATTTGATGAGCTGCTCATCACTAGTAAGGATCAATTCATTGACATATAGCACAATAATCAATAATTTACCTTCTACCACAATGTGATAAAGGTTTGCACCTGCTTCAGTTTTGGTGAAGCCCAAACTAGTCAGATAGTTAGTGATCCTAGTATACCAAGCACGGGGTGCTTGTTTGAGTCCATACAACACTCACTTGAGTTTGCACACATGCGACTCTCTGTTGAAAGTCTCAAACCCCTTCGATTGCTCAATATACACCTCCTCCTCAATAACTCCATTGAGGAATGTTATATTCACGTCAATTTGGTGGATCTTCCACCTCATCTGTGCTAGCAGTGCTAGAATTGACTTGATGGATGAGTACCTTGCTACTGGAGAAAAGGCCTCCTCATAGTAAATTCCCTCCACCAGAGAGAACCCCTTGGCCACAAATCAAGACTTGTGTTTCTCTATGCTCCCATCTTCTTCATGCTTTATCTTATAAAGCCATATCGAACCAACCACTGATGTGTTTGTTGGTCTTTGGACCAATTCCAAAAAACTGTTTCTGATAATGGAATCATATTCCTCTACCATAGCATCAAACCATATTGGTTATTGCACTGTGTCCTCAAATGAAGATGTTTATGTCTCAACTAGATCACTCATGAAAGCCATGTACCTAGTGTACTGATCCTATGACCTCCTTTCCTTGCACTGTGATGTGGGTGCTTCCACATTCTCTCGAGAATCCTGCAATAATGTGTTAGCTTCCCTGGTGTTCTTCCTTCCTTCTCTGGATGTCTCCACTCTCTGATCCTTTTCTTATGGCTACTCCACAACTTCATGAGGTTCTTCCTTTGGAGCCAAAAGCTCTTGATCAGGCTGCAATTGAAGTTCCCTCTCAGGAGAACACCTCATTGCCTTCTCCTCATCAAATTTCACATCTCTTGTGACCATTGCCATCTTGAGAGATGGAGAGTACACACGATAGTTGTGAGTTGTGTCTGTGTACCTGTTGAAGGCTTAAAATTCTCTACCTCAACATTATAAGGGAGACCACCTAGCCAAGAACTTAAAGCAGCTCATTTTCCGTTGAGGCCACTTTGATGAATTTGCCTAAAGCATTCCCAATGTCTCACAAAGAGTCCTCATCCTAATACTCCAGAGGGAGAGAATAAAGGCGCAACCACACCGGGGCCCAGCTCAAATATTGTTTGTTCGAGTTAAAGCACTCGATCCATCCTCTTAGGTATAGCCCTGTTGTGTTGAAGAAATATGGTCCTCCGTCCAATAATCTGTTTCGGTCCTCTAGACAATTGAAAATGGCAGTAAAGAAGCTCTTAGGCCCTAATTACAGTGTTATGTGCCCTTTTGGCTTCCATTTGGCTGTGATCTAGCTGTGCAAAGCTTTCTCCATTGGCCAAAGGCCTATGAGCTTTCCTATCAAAGTATGATCCCTCATAAACTGGATCTGAGTGTTGATGCGCTGACTTGGGAGCTCGATTCTGGGTCTGTCAACTGCTACCGGCTTGCAGGTGTTTGACGTCACTCGTGGTTCTTCATTTGTGTTGTTATTCATTGATGTATTTTCATTCTCTGTTGCTGTATCTTCTGGATGGTCCATCCTGACATTTTCAGTCTGTCGCAGGCCATTTTCCGTATCAGCAGGGGGAGGCATCATGTCCTCCCCCTGATGGTATTCCATTGCATAATAGCTATTCCTTATTGTGTTGTAGCTAACTTATGGCTAAAGGCTAATGGTAGAACGACGCAGTCTATGAAGGTCTGCCGATTGTAGAGCAGCATCAAACCCTAAGCGCACCACTCTCCATTTTTTTTTTTTTTTTGATATAAATGGTTAGTTTTTATTTAAAATTTTGCAAATCAGCTGCTGAGGACTTTAACATTGAAAACCTGTATTTCCTTGTGACAGTTGGCGGGGAAAGAAGATTTTGCTTTTGAATAGTCCATTGAATGAGTTACATTGTGAGTGCAGATAGAGGCTTGAAAAAGAACTTGATTTGGTTTCAGAATGGTGCCTTGAAATTCCGCTTCTTTTGCTTTCCGTGACGTAGCTCTGCTTCCTAGCTTGCAGAGAGGAGATCCAACACGCCAAAGTGCTGGATCATCCCAAGAATCACTACATTTTCTTTTTGAAATGTCTGGCAGAGTGTTATATAGTGTTCAAGAATTCCAAGAGTGGTAAATTGGCCTTGAAGAGGCCCTTTTGAACTCCCCATCACCTACCCAGACGTAGCAATGAGTTCCAATGACGAACAAAGATCGAAAATGCCACGGTTGCATTCTGAATTTTCCTTTGTGGATGATTCCACATTTCCTAACAGCAGCCAGCTCAAAATGGTTCGGTCTCGAAGTCTGGAGAATCTGAATTAGAGAAATGCTCAAAGGAACAGAGGCCCAAACAACTCCATAATTAAGGAATGTTGCAGTCCGATTCAACATCACTTACTAACAGAGAACTCCTGCTCCTGAGAGAGCCTGGGTTGGCTGCCAAGTCTGCCTGTGAGTTTAACTTCCTTAGAACATGATAGAAGGAGATTTTGTGGAACTTGGGGAACAGTAGTCTGATTTTTTTGAGGAAGGGGGCTAACTACACTTGAGAAGGGATCTTTTGAGAGTTCATAGCCTGTATAATTAGTCTGGAGTCTTCAAAGACTGAGATGGAGAGGAGATTCCTCTTGATAGCTAGATTTAGACCCTGCCACAGAGCAAGAGCCTCTGCTCTGTTGTTTGTTTCATGCCCCAGACCCCAAGCAAAGCACAACTCAGTTAAGCCACCTAGGCTTAAGATAACTCCCTCGCCACCCGCCTTTCCTGGGTTACCTTTAGAGGCCCCATCGAACAATAGGCTGTGATCATCCAAAGCAGATCTCCATTTGATGAATTCTTGTTCTTCCAGATGAATTTCCCAATGCGAAGGGGCTTTAGCAAGAGGAATGGATCTATTCTAGTGATTTGGAACAAGCTCTTTTAACCATTTATCTTCCTCACTGTCCAAAATCATGCCAATTCTTATGGTGGGTTTGGTTTCTAAGGCCTCCACCAATAGAGCTTTGATCTTAGTGATAATTCTCACTGGGTTACAACTCTCCTTCCTAAATATTCTGTTGTTCCTCTCCAACCACAGTTTCCAGCATGTGAATTTGGGGATCCACATCGAGCCAGTCCTGAGAAGGCTTTTTTTGGAGAGACGGAACGGGGATAACTTGGCCCAGTTTCTTAGCAGGTCCTGAATATTTCCTAGAAGCTCTATTTTGTCAGGTCCTAACATCAGGACACCCTTCCAAACTTCTTGAGCAAAGGGGCATAATAAGAACAGGTGGTTAGCCGTTTCTTCATCTGATGCACAAAGAGAGTACCTGGAGGGACCTTCCATTCCACGCTTCCTCAGGTTATCTCTAGTGAGGATACTTTTATGCGCCAGAGTCCAGCAAAAGAAGTCAATTTTGGGGAGAGCAAGAAAAGACCAAATAAATTTCCATTGATTTGGCTCTGGGGGATGCTAGGGACAGCCATCATACTTTTGTAACATTCTATTGCTGAGTAAGAGCCTGAAAGAGAACTCCACCCTCTTTTGTCCTTAGAAGAGGAATTTAAGGGATATTTTCCTTGGAGCAAATCCAACAATAAATTGGGTTCACCATCCAGCCAATGAGGGACCTCCCGCAAATTCCAACCATCCAATAGAATTTCTGCATCATTTGTCCAATTAGAGATGTCCTAAAGGGTTTCCAGATTGCTGGCCTGAAGCCAAGCTCTGATATTTTCCAATTCTGCCATCTGATTCAAGGGATGATATCCAAGAAGCGAATCTTCCCAATTTTTTATTTTTTTCCCATTACCTGGGATCCAATAAAGCTTATGACTGAAAAGTTTCAAAGCTGTGAGACAGAGCTTGAAAATTTATGATACTTTGGAAATTCTAGGAGGCTGGTCCAAGCACCTCAAACGCTGCCCATGAAAGTATTTTTTCCACAAAACTCTCTTTCTCCAAATAGGATTCCCAGAAAAAATGTTCCAAAGGAGCTTGGAGCCCAGAGCAAGATTTTGCGCTACCAGATCCCGCATTTGGAGACCTCCTTCCAAGAATGGCTTCTTAATAGTGTCCCAATTAACTAAATGGAGCCTTCTTGCATTATTTTTCCCTCCCTCCCATAGAAATCTTCTCAGGAGACCGTCCACTTTACTAATAAAGGTTTTAGGGGCTAGTAGAATGAAGTTCTGATAAACTAGGAGACTTATGAGAACAGATTTCATAAGGATTACCTTCCTAGCATTATTCAACCATGAGGCTCCCCAAGCTTGTATTTTGAGTTTTAGCTTGTCTAGCAGGGGCATCTAGTGAGCTACATTAGGATTTGATTTGAAGATTGGGATCCCAAGATACTTAAATGACTCCCAAGTTAGGGTTCTTTCCATTTCTAATAGCCTTGCTATGTCTGTCAAATCTTTGATCTAGAAATTCTAGCCATAGATCGTTCTTTTTAGATAGTTAATCTTGCTGCCCGAAGCCTCCCTATAAATGTCCAGCTCCTTCTTGAAGGTTCTAGAAGTATGCTAGATCCTCCAAGCAATAATGTATCATCAACAAACTGGGCATGATTTATGTCTTTAACATTGTGAGCCATTCTCAGGCCTATCAGAGTTTGGATCTGTTGACAGTAGTCTAGCTGGAAGCTGAGCACCGAAGCTTGAATGGCATAAAGAAGTGGGGAAAAATGGAAACCTTGTCTTAGCCCCCTCAAGGCCTGGAAAAATTCCGTTGAACGACCATTAACCAGAGGCGCTATCCAAGGGGATGCAATGCAGGCTTTCACCCAAGTTATGAGAACTTTTGAGAAGCCAAATTTCTCCATCACAGAAAATAGGAAATCATGTCTCACCCTGCAAAAGGCATTTGTCAAATCTAGCTTAATCACCATGCCTTTCTATTTTTGATGACAGCTTGAATGAATTGCTTCTTGAACCAGAACAATATTGTGAAGAATCTTTCTCCCTTTTATGAATCCTCCTTGGTTTTCAGGGATGATGACTGGCATAATTTTCTTAATACGGTTGGCTATAATTTTTGTAATCATCTTATAACTTCTATTACACAAAGAGATGGGCCCGAATCTACTGAAATCAATGGCACCTTTGTCTTTCAGAATCAAGGCAAGGAAGGCCGAGTTGGTACTGCCTCCAATCTTGGTTCGAGTCTGAGATTTATGGATCATTCTCAGAAGGTCTTTTTTAATTGTAGGCCAGCAAGCCAGGTAGAACCTTGCAGTGAACCCATAAGGGCCTGGGGCTTTATTTGGATCCATGCAATCCAAAGCTTCTTTAATCTCATTCATACTAATCGGAGAAGTTAGCATAATATTGTCAGAATCTTGAACACAGTGAGGAATAAGATCAATTGGATAGGCTTGAGAATCGATAGGAGGGTCTTTCGGGGCAGAGTAAAGATCTTTGAAGAAGGAGTGGGCTGCTCCTTTATGCGTTCAGAAGTTTTTTTTTTTGACAAATTCGGTTGCTATTATAAATCTGAAAAAAAAAGAGGGAGATTGAGCTCCTGAAATAAATGCTAAGGTGCCAAGAAGGGCTAGGGAAGAAGGAGTTACAACTTAAACAAAATTCCTCCTTAATCCGTCCTTTTGGGCTTCTAAAAATCAAAGACCAAAGGTAAATCCTAACAAACTGCAGTAATAAATAACAACATTTACATATCATCAATCTATATTACTGTGGCTGATATGCCGAGCAGTGGACTCTTCAACTTTTTCGTCAGTGCCGACTTGCTTCAAGTTTGACGACCTTGTTGGAGCTACATTTTTCTTTTCTGCTATTCCTTAAGGTCGGCAGAAGAAAACACCAATAGGAGGAAAGCTTTGGAAGACCTGAGAACAGAATGAGTAGGGGAAGAGAGGAGTGTGAATAAATAAGTTAGGAGGCGCAAAGGATTAAACAGGGAGGAGGAGTCACGGGAGGGTGACAGTGAGTGTGGAACAAGAGTCATGAAATGAGATAAGCTGACGAGTTTCATGATTGCAAAAGAGGGGAATGTATTTTCTGAAAGAAGGCAGATCATCAAGCAGATAGAGTCTTGGACATGGATCATGAGGATCTTGAACCAGTTCCAAGTGTCAGGGATTTCTGATTTGAGGACTATGATGATGGGCAGCAGGATTGTTATCTGATCCTGGGCTGGACAGAGGCAAGACGCCTGAAACAAAGGAAGGAGGGGCTGCAGAGAGCTCACAGGCAAGCAAGTGGTGTGTGAAATCGGAAGAGTAGAGCAGGGAACTGAAAGGATGCGGATAGGGATGAGAAAAGGGGCATAAACAGAATTCAAGAGGGAGATTGCTGAGCATGGGGGGAGAACCGAAAAGGGATAAGGAGAATCAGGGGAGCGATTTGGAAGCACAGAGGGGGAATGGCCAGGATATAGAAGGACGGTCGGTCCACTAACGAGAAGTGAGGGAATGATGATTCTAATAAACTGCCAGATCCCTATGTAGATCTTGGTCACAGGCGGAATGAGGACGATTTTTGACCAAACTATCATATCGGATGTGCTGAGATATTGATTGGATCTAGGAGGTATCTTCATCATGGAAAATACTAGAATGATTCCACGCCATTATAGACAAGGCAGCCCAATGGCCTAGCACAAGCTTTGTTGGCTTGACTGTTAGCAATTTTATTGAGAGAGCACAAAATATGATAATAGCGCACAACTTTTATGGTGCGTCCTAAGATTTGGCACCTTCTGATAATCTGCTGAAGTAGAGCATTGGGAAGATCCCTGTTCTGAACCATTGCACTGACGACTATCGCCGAGTCTCCCAATATCGTGACTGTGTCTATACCAAGCTTCCCAAGTTGGATAAGGCCTTGGTAAAGGGCCAGGGCTTCTGCTTTGTTATTGGAAGTGTGGCCAAGACCCCACTCGTAAGACAGGATGTTATCCCCATTAGCATTAAATATAACTCCTCCCACCCCTGCTACCCCGGGATTCGACTTTGAGGCCCCATCGAAACAGAGATAATGCCTATTGTTGTTTTTAAGCCAAACTACAAATTCTTCCTCTTTTAGCCTGATCTTCTAGTTAGGGGAAACATTGTTGTTTCTGTTGCTAGCAACATTGCCCATCTGATTGCTGGTGTTTTTGTCTAACAGGTGTCCAATGAAAATGTGTTCTTCTATGCTGAGTTCCTTGACATTTTTACTTCTCGGATTCATAGCTGAGATGATCTTGAGGGCAAGACTCCTTGCCTTGGTGCAAAGACTTCTACGAGTCGAATCCTTGTCCTTAAAAACCATCCGATTTCGTGCCAGCCAAATATTCCATAGCATATTGTGGGGAAGAATATCCCAGACTCTCTTCACTGTGTTATTTTTCCTGTGCTACCAGGGGTAGTTTTTTTTCCATTTGTAAAGAATTTCTCCTATGGTGTTTTGGGTGTTCCATGGGATTTGATTGTTATGAGATAAGTTCCTCCAGTAGTCAATGGAAAAAGGGAATTCAATAAAGAGATGATGCATTGATTCTTCAGCAGCTAAGCAGTTAGGACAGCGAGAGGGACCATTGATTCCCTTCTTTTGCAAATTTTCGGCCGTAAGGACTTTCCCTTTGAGGAGGGTCCAGAGAAAAAACTTAATTTTTGGAATTGCCTCGGATTTCCAAACCACCTTCCAGTGATTCCAACTTGGCATGGGGTAGCTGATGTTGCAAATGTAATGGTGAGTAGCTTGGATGGTGTAAGAGGATCCAGATGGGTCCCAACGGAACCCATCAAGATCGTTCTTTTTGACAGGGGCTATACTGTGCAAATGGGATTGAATGGTAGAAAGACTTGTGTTAAGGCCATTGGGTATGGCTAGGAAGGCCCAACCTGACCAAAGAAGGGTGTGAGATGCCTTCAGAATCTTTAACCATAGTGTTTTGATAGTGAATTTCATTTACTGTTTTGAAGTGCTTGCATGCTTCAACTTGCTTATGGAAGTAGCTTGTATTTTTGTCTCCGGCTTGTAACCAAAGATTTATGGACTTCTGTCTCCAGAACTCTTCTTCATCCCTACTTGCTCTATGGAGATGTTTTTGTAGTTCTACTTCTTTTTGAAGAAGGATTTGAGTTACATCAGAATTATCCATTGTTAATTGATGGCCTGTTAAACTGTCATACATTTCCTTTCTTTTGGCGGTGGTCGTTATCAACATTTTAGCCCACTCCTTGAGCTCCCTTTTAAGTCTCCTCATTTTTTCTTCCCACACAAGGAAAGGGGATCCTTGAACTTTCCGGTTCCAGGCCTCGGAGACCACCTCCTGGAATCCTTCTTGATATATCCATAGAGAACTGAATCTAAGGGGAATGGGGCCAAGATTTCCATCCAAGGAGAGCTCAAGCAGAATGGGTTTATGGTTAGAGGTGTAGTTCGGTAGAATTTTAGAGGTGGCCATTAGACCACAAGTCAAGAAGGAGGATTGGACTACAAATCTGTCCAGATGAGCAGCATTATGGCCGAGGCCTATCCTTTTGTTTGACTAGGTGAATTTCCCAGATGTGGGCTTGATATCCTCCAATTCCCAATCTAAAATGAGGTCTTCAACCAATTCTCTAGCTGGGTCCCTGACCAGTGAGCCCCCCTTTTTCTCTTCTACAGCTAGTGTAACATTCAGATCACCTGCAATAATAATATTTTCTAGGTTGTGCAAGAAAAGATAGGACTGGAGCGAGTCCCAACAAATTTTTTTCTCAGATGGTAAGATCGGAGCATAAAGATTGAACATACTTACTTAGTGTCCAGATTCTTTATGGAGGAGCTTAGTGAGTAGCCAATGGGGGCAAAATTCTTCATGAATTAGATCATATTTGGAGCTATCCCAAAAGGAGGCAATCCCTCTAGAGGTGTCTCTGGCGCTGACTGCTCTCCCTTGGCCTTTATGCCAGAATGCTTTTCTTGCTTGGAGGAGTAGAAGGTCCTCTAGTTTTGTCTCTTGGATGAGAAGGATTTCAGGCGAGTACATCCTTATAATGTCTTTCAGAGCTTCTTCTTTCAACCTGCTGCCTAACCCTCTGCAATTCCAGGAGACGTATTTCATTATTTACTGGCTTGGAAGGTTGTGGCTCCTTTTGGATCCTGACCATGTGCTTGCACCTAGATCTGGTATTCATCATTCCTTTGGTAGTTTTCTAAGAGCCTTGGAGAACATCCAAATAAGTTTGTTCCTCTCTCTGTTTCTTCTTGGACTTTTGACCCCTAGCCGACTTGATAGGAGTGACTTGCGAGATGTCTGAATCTGAGACTCCATCTTTTGAATCTCCCTCAGAATCGGAGCCGAGACTGATGCACTCCTCGTTTTCTTCTTTTTCCCCTTGTTCATCCTCTGATGGAGGAATATTTGACTTTGCCTTTGCTTCTTTCACTTTCTTCGACGGATCTTCTGGTTCCTCTTGGGTTCCAATGGCATCTGTCTTTACCCCAGAGGAAGAATCCTCTTCTGGAACTTCTTTGGATTTTGGTTTAGGTTGGGGCTTCACCAATGGCCCTGAATTTTTCTTCTCAGTTGGTTTTGGGACTGCCTTGCTCTTTTTGATTTCTTTCCATCCTTCTTCGTCCACTTTGTCCCCTATTGCAGCTTTTGGGCAATTTCGTTAGAAGTGTCCATGTTCATGATAGCTTTTGCATTTGAAAGGAAGTTGTTTGTAATCCAATTTTTGATAGTGATGCCATTCTCTGACTGTACGTTTTACCGCTTTGGGCAGTCCAGCTTCCAGATCGACTTCCACACAGATTCTTACGCAGGTATATTGGCCCTTGTTATCTACTTTTTCAATGAAATGGCCTAGGTCATTTCCATTCTTCTGCAAGGTGTGATAGCTCTAGCAATGGATTGGAAGATTGGGAAGCCGAACCCAGAATGGGACCTCTTTAGGGGTATTGATTGAGGGATCGAAGTTGAGGGTCCACTTATTAAGATAGAGACCGTGATTTTCCATAAAATACGAACCGTTTCTGAAAACCAAATCTCGATCTTCTTTGGAGGTGAACTGGAAAATGAAATACCCTCTTCCAACAGCATAGTAGATCACATTGTTTTCTAGTTGGGGCCTCCAGCTGCGTTGGATCCAGTCATATGTTGTTTTTGTAGATGGCCAATGTCCCATAAATTGTCCTACCAACCCTCTGTCAGCCAAGGCTAGAGCAATTTTTATCGGTTGGTCTTCTGGTAGGGCAATCTCAGGAATTTCCTCCAGTTTTTTGATGAATTTCTAAACTTCTGGAATCAAACATTTCTTCCCTTTCTGCGAAAGAAATCTTCTGAATGCTTCTTCTGAAGAGATTGGTGGGGTGGGAGAAGGCTCCCCACCCCTAGGTGCACTCATGGCGGCGGCTACGCTCCTCTGCGATCGTAAAACCTAGACGCAGACGCTGTGCTAGCAGCAGCACTGGCCAGAGGAGGGAGGTAGAGCCTGATTGTGGGGATGCCGGGAAGGATTGAGAACCCAGCAGCAGGGGTTGCCAGGCAAGGGGCCTGTGGAGGGCTGCAGGGGCTGAGGAAGCAGGGTTGCGAGAGCTCCAGTTCAGAACGCGCTCGCAAATCACCTTGAAACTTAGCACTGCCCTCCATTTTCATTCGAAGTGAAATATCGTATTAAACATAGGTTTGATCTAAAGTGGTCATTGCATTAAATATAAAGTTTTGTCTTAAAATATTTTTGTCTCAAAATTCTTTTGTCTTAAATATAAAGTTTTGTCTTAAAATAATTTTGTCTTAAATTGTTTTTGTCTTAAAATAATTTTGTCTTAAACTATTTTTGTCTTAAATATAAAGTTTTGTCTTTAAATTTTTGTCTCAAACTACTTTTGTCTTAAATATAAAGTTTTGTCCCAAAATATTTTCATCTTAAATTATTTTTTTCTTAAATATAAAGTTTTGTATTAAAATATTTTTGTCTCAAACTACTTTTGTCTTAAACTATTTTTGTCTTAGATATAAAGTTTTGTCTTAAAATATTTTTGTCTCAACCTATTTTTGTCTTAAAGTTTATATTTAAGACAAATCAATTGATATTAATTTTTAATGTAAAATAACTAAAATGAAAAATGAGTTTTTGAGACAAGATTTATTTTGTCTTAAATAAATGTCTCAAAAGTGCCCTTGGTGTAGTAGTGAATTGTGCAACTATTTTATTTACACCAAAATGACCTGATATTAGAGAAGTATGTGCTTCTTTGATTATGTTAACTCTTTTATTTTGTGGAATGCATAACTTTCCCAAATGATATAAAAGTTGGTCCTTTACATAATAATCCAATTCTTCTACTTGCTTGCCATGACTTAAAGTTGCATATACATCTCTAAAATCTACATCTTGAGCATATTTTCAATGTAACTTTCATGCATTACTGAGTTATGCTTAAGTATAGTAGATGTATTTATGATTGGTCTTGATAACATGTCTGCAACCTTATTGTGTATTCCCTTCTTATATCTGATGACAAGATGAAATTGTTGTAGAAAACCCATCCACCTATAATGTCTTGATTGCTGCAATTTAGTTTGTGAGTACAAATATTGAAGTGGTTGATGATCTGTGTGTACGATTGTTTCCTTACCCATTAGGTAATGTTTCCACTTTTTCACACTTTGTATTAATGCATACAATTATTTATCATATGTGGAATAATTAACTACTGCAGAAGTACATATCTCATAATGATAGCATATGGGTTTTCCGTGTTGCATCAAGACTGCTCCCATGGTATAGTCACTAGCATCTATCTCAATCTCAAATGGATGTTGAAGATCTAGCAGTGCTAGTACTGGTGTTGTACTAATTTTCTCTTTTAAGGTGTCGAAGTCCTTTTACTGTTTGCCTCTCCACTGAAACACCTGTTTCAATCATGTTAAAGCATGTAATGGAGCTGCAATCAATGAGAAGTTAGCAATAAACTTTCTCTAGTATTGTTCTGTCCCTAGGAAACTCCTAACCTCTGTCGCAGATTTGGGTTTAGGCCAATTCACAAAGACTTCAACCTTAGAGGGATCTATCTTCAATTCACCACCCCCTACAATATAACCCAAATAATTTAAAGATGTTTTGCCATATTCACATTTTGACAGTTTTACATAGAGATTTTCTCTTTTTAAAACATCTAAAGTCTACTTCACATGATTTGCATGGTCTTCGCATGTCTTACTAAAAACAAGAATGTCATATAAATAAACAATTACAAAATAATCAATAAATGGGTTGAGTACATCATTCATGACTCTCATAAATGTAGCAGTAGCATTAGTTAAGCCAAAAGACATAACTAACTATTCATAATGTCCTTTCTTTGTCTTGAAAACAGTTTTCCATGCATCCTGTTCTGCAACTGTGACCTAATGATAACCACTTCGCAAGTCTAACTTAGAAAAGTAAACTGCTTCTTTCAATTGATCTAATAAATCATCAATACGAGGAAGAGGATAATGATTCTTGATCGTTATTTTATTTAGTGCTTTATAATCAATGCACATTCTCCACGAACCATCTTTCTTTCTCACAAACATGATTGGAGATCCACATGGTGATGTGCTTGGTTGTATAAACCCTTTATCGAGCAACTCATGTACGTGCTTCTTTATCTTTGCATTCTCTAAAGATGACAACCTGTACATTCCAATGTTAGGAAATGGAGTATCTTGCTGCAAACAAATATCATGTACTATTTCTCGCTTGGGTGGCAGGCCTTTTGGTTTTTGAAATAGAACATCATACTCTAAAACAACTTTAACTAAATCAACTTTCTGTTTAGAATCACAACCTTCAAATGCATTGGATTTTTTAGGATCCTTTGCCTTGACAACCATTAGTAGAAATTCCTTACATGAATTCACAATTCTTTTCATCTGTCCTCAGTTTATGAGAGAATAGTTGTCTTTGAGTTTATGAGTTCTTACAATATATTCTACTCCATTTTTAGTGAGTTGATACTTATTCTTAGCTCTATAGAAAATAGCTTCCCTATCATACAAGTATGGGCTTCCCAAAACAATACCAATATATCCAATGGAACTATATCTAACTCAATCTCATCTACAAATGTTGATCCAATAGAAAACCTAAGTTTACATTGTCTCGTTACTTGTAGCTTTTTTTTATCACACACCCAACCTAATGGATATGGCTTCTCATGAGGTTTTGTTTCTAATACCAAATTCTTTACAGTTGTTTCAGAAATCAAATTTACTTGTGATCCACTATTAAATAAGGTATTAATCTTTTTATGCTTGGAAATTACTCTAATATGAAAAAGCTCATTTCGTTCCCTCTCATTATTTTCATTATCAACAGATTGTGCAGAAATGCTTGTGGATGCTTTAGAATCCTTACCTTTAATACCTATGGTTGTAACTATTGTTTCATCGCTTGAATCTGATCCTAAGTCCTACTGAATAGCTACAACATTATTTTTCTTCTTTCCACTGAACTTCTTAGATTTCAGTTCTGGATGCAAAAACCAGCAGTGTTCCTCATCGTGTCCTTCTTTCTTGCAATGAGTGCATGAAGGTTTATCCTTCTTTACAGTGTTTTCTTTCCTCTCCTTCCATTTTAGTTTCTTCCTTTCCTTGCTCTTGCTTACAGAATATTTAGATGATCCCCCAACCTCTGGGTTTACATTCTTACCTCTAGCTTCTAGATGTGTGGCCTGAACTGATACATCATCTGAGCTAGTCGGATTAAACATGAGAATAATATGCTTTAAATAGATATGAAGACCACCTATATACTTCAATAAAGTCTCAGGTGAGTCTAATGATATACCTAGAGTTAAATCTCTCTTTCTGAATTCCTGAGTATAACTTTGTACACTTTGACCTTTCAACTGACGAAGAGTTTGCCAACTCATCATTGCCTGCTACATGTAAGCTAAAGGATAGAATTTTTTTTTGATAGCAGAAACCAATTCATTCCAAGTAGGAATTATTTTACCATGTTTTTGTATATCAGCTTGTGTCTTGCCTTCCCACCATACTAGTGTAGTTACTCCAAGTAGAAGGCTAGCCAGTTGAATCTTCTTCCTTTTTGAATCAACGTTTTGTACCCTGCAATATACATCAATTTGTCTTATCTAATTATCAAGATTTTTTGCATTGATTTCTCCATCATAAATTGGCAAATCAAATTTCACATCTAATTTGATTAAGGAATTTTTCTTCTTTTTCTTATCAGGGCTAGTTTTATGCGAAGAATATGATGAGGATGATGAAGGTGATGATGGAGGAGATGGTGGAGCAGGAATTTCCCCTTTCCCTTTTCCTTCTGGAGTGGCAACTATAAAAGGTTCCTCTGCTCCTTTGTCTAGTTTGGGTGTTGAAGTGCTTTCACCTTGACCCTTCTTAAAATCCAGATACATCTCTTTCACGATGGCTTGGAGTGCTTTAAAACTTTCTATAAATTGAGATTTTGATCCCAATGTAGCTTCTTCGGCCATTCTCCTCTGAGAATAGACTTTTCCAATCTCTGGATTAGCCTCAACAAGTTCTCCTTCTCCTAGTCTGAGCTTTAATCTAGTTAGCATTCAAAATCTAGCACAATCTTGTCTAACCTTGAAAAAACCAGAACCAAATCCTTTGATACCACTCGATTTGAAAATGAGATCTCAAATGAATATTAAGGTATTACAGACTAATGTGCAGGAATGCCTATATTATTTAGTGCAACGAATCAAAATTATTGCAAATAATATAGACAATGAACAATTATAGAACATAATAAACACACACATAAACACAACAAAATAATCAAGGAGTTCACTAGGCTTCCTCGCTACATCTCCTAGTCCAGCTTTCAGTGTCAACCTCTATATTATGTCCTTAAGAGCATAATATTACAAGTGTGAGCTCGAATAGAGTCCCAACACAATAGTGACAAAACAATAGGGATTTACTTGAAATCCTCAAGTCTAAAAGAGTGCACAAACTCTCCCTCTTGCTCTCTTATTTGTCTCTATCTGCCATTGGATGGCTTTTAAGCTTATCGGCTGTGTCCATTCATCTACATTCTTGGGCTTTCTGGCTCCTGGTCGCTGTCCATTCAAATCCCTGTCGAGCATTAAATAGTCATTATAAAACATTTAAGGTATGGTGACCACCCGTTTTTGAATGAAAAGACTGGCGTGGTGAAAAATCCCAAAGAATTTATTCTTTGTTTACATAGAGAAATACACAGGAAAAACTCTAAAATAGAGGAATCGGATGGTTGTTATGCCTCATCCTTTGACATCCCATACCATAGATCTATTCTCATTCGACGGTTCACATCCATCCCAATCATCCAACCTGCTCATGCATTCTGCGCCATTGATATGTGACCATTTCATCTAACGAGCGATGTGCATTTCAGATGGCTTACTTGCGTGGAGATCACCCACCCAAAAAAGCAGTTTTCTCTCTCCTTGCTGCGTGCTACGTGTCGGTCAGTGTATGGTACTGGGCAGAGCCCATCCAATACCACTTACCGCCTGAAGCCCACCTGAAATAACATTTACCACGGGACCCAAATAACATAAAGTTACATTCATAAATCCTTTCGAGTCCATGTTTTATCGTTGTAGTGCCGTATGCCATGTCTCCTTTGTATTTTGGTTTTATAACGGAAATACATCAATACGCAGAAAAATCCCGACAAAACACTTTTATATCGGAATTCAAATTTTGTAGAGCCACATTTATAATTCATTTCAGGTCCACCAATCGCCGATATCAGCGTATCACATATCACAGGGTCGGTGGTCGATTGGTATCACCCCTTGTATCATTGCAATACGATATTATTATCCCAGCCTTTGATTTGCGCGTTCGATCAATGGTTCACTCTATGTCACTGGATCACAATCACAATTTCCATAGGGTCGCCTCTGATATACTCCACTGGTCTCTCCCAATTGCGATATCCCAATTCAATCTGGGTCGTTGATCTTTATGATCCAACGGCTCTTGTGTAACGAGACTACATTCTCCGCTCAACTTGGCTTTTCCACCATTCCTTAGTGTTTTCACTGTGATAATTTTTTCTGATAGTTTTAAAGACTTAGACTTAGAGGTTTTAGGATCCATTTTGGGTCAGAGGTAAAAGATGTTATTAAACATGAAGTCCAACCAAAGAATCTTGAGAAGATAGAGTTTGAGCTTAAGGAGGAAGAATCAGACTGTACAACAGAGGAGGAATCAAAAGATGAAGAGCCACAAATTCTGGGTGTGAGAAGATCAATTCAAGAAAGAAGGCAGCCGAAAAGGTATAGTCCATCTGCTTTCTGTTCAAATTTTGCTTTTTCTATTACTAACGTTGATCCCAGAACTGTGAAGGAGGCAATAGATTCAGAGGATGGAAAACTCTGGAAAGAGGCCATGGTTGATCAAATGGAATCTTTGCACAAAAATGAGGCTTGGGATCTGGTGGAGTTGCCAGCTGGAAGGAAACCCATTGGCAGCAAATGGGTGTCCAAGAAGAATACAAATGTAGAAGGAAAGGTGGAGAAATACAAAGCTTAGTTGGTAGAAAAGGGTTATTCCTAGGTAATGGGAATTGATTTTGGTGATATTTTTTCTCCTATTGCTAAGGTAACTTCTATTATATTAATTTTATCTATTGTTGCTAGTTTTGATTTTGAGGTAGAATAGATGGATGTGAAGACAAAATTTCTTCACGGGGATCTGGAAGAGAAAATCTACATGAAGCAACCTGAAGGCTTTGCAGTGAAGGGTAAGAAAGAACTGGTATGCAAGTTAAAGAAGTCTCTGTATGGGTGAAAATAGTCACCAAGGATGTGGTATCAGAAATTTGATACATTTATATGGGGACTTGGCTTCGCCAGAAGAAAAGTAGATCACTGTGTGTATTTTAAATTAATTGGTGACCATGTTATTTATCCGGTCTTGTATGTGGATGATATGTTGCTAGTTGGAAATGACAAAGAAATTATCGAGGATTTGAAGACCCAGTTGTCCTCCAAATTTGACATGAAATATCTTGGTGTTGCAAACTATATTTTAGGCATGGAAATTAAAAGAGATTAGGCAAAGAGGAAGCTCTAGTTAAACTAGAGGAAGTATGTCGAGAAAATACTATAGAGGTTTAATATGCAAGATAGTAAACCAATGAAGGTTCCTATTCCTGTAGGTGTGAAGTTATCTGCTGAACAATGTCCCAAGACATAAGAAGAGGAAGAGGACATGTTCTGTGTTCCATAGGCAAGTGTAGTCGGTAGCCTGATCTATGCAATGGTCTGTACTAGACCAGACATTGTACATGCAGTGGTAGTGTTGAGCAGGTTTATGTCAAAACTAGGGAAGGAGCACTGGACAACAGTGAAGCGAGTTTCTAGGTATTTGCATGGCACTAGTGATTATGGTTTGTGATACCAAGGAAAACCAGGATTGGACAAAGTGTTGGATATTCATGGCTTTGTTGACGCATACTGAGTTGGAGATCTAAATTAGAGAAGATCTACAAGTGGGTATGTGTTTAACCTATTTGGAGGTGCAGTAATTTGGATGAGTAAGAAACAATATGTAGTGGCACTATCAACTATAGAGGCAAAATAAATGGCAGCCACTCATGCAAGGAAGGAAACAGTTTGGTTGTAGAGATTGTGTTCAAGTACATGGTTAGTATAAGGAGCTATAAGGATAGACTGTGACAGCCAAAGTGCAATTTTCTTGGAAAAGAACATTGCATATCATTCAAAGAAAAAGCACATTGATGTTCAGTATCACTTTGTGAGGGATATGATAGAAGACAAAAAGGTGTTGCTGGTAAATGTGGACACTTTGAAGAATAGTGCAGATGCATTGACAAAATCTGTGAGCTCTGAGAAGCTCTCTTTGTGTAGAGAAACAATGGGAGTTGTAGGGCTGGATAAATGACTAAGCTCTCTTGTGGCCCCTGTGGAAATAAAACAACAAGTGGAAGAATGTTGGGTTGCGTTATATTCCTTCCATGATTAGCGCACGCAGTTAATCTGGGGGTTAAAGGGGGCGCATAGCCCCCCCTTCGTTGAACTGATTGTGTAGCGGGGGGGTCATGTAGGAATTTACAGGGTAAGTTCCTCAGAAAGAACACCAAAAGGACACCGCTCACAACCAGATCACAGATCAATACACCAGTATTTTTGACGTGGTTAAAACCCTCAAAGAGGGAAACAGTCCACGGCCTGCGCCAACGTGGCTACTACAGGCAATTTATTAATCAAAGAATGAAAATTTACATAAGCTTCTCTCATGCACGGATTACCCGAACAATTACCCTCCATGCGCTTTAAGTAGAACTCATGGACCAATCGGGTGTCAAGCCACGGATCAAGTGTCGGTAATACCGAGGAGAGAATGAACCGTCGGATCACTACATATCGTGACCGTCGGATTGTAAGTTACAATATGTACAACGGTAAAGAAACACACTTTACCTAACTCTATACCTAACTCTAAACTAGACCAAGTTGTACTTAACTATTTCCTATGTGTCGGAATATCCTAACATCCCCCCTTAAGAACAACTTGGGATAGGATTGAAGGATTTACAAATATGACACAATAGGAGAAGGAAGGAGGCACTAGAGCCTATCCCCCCTTAGTGACAACTTCCTGAACTCCAAGCATATATCGAAGTTTAGTGAACTTCGCCTCTGTGAGAGCCTTTGTGAAGATGTCTGCAACCTGATCATCTGTTGAACAATATTGCACTTCAAGAACATGGTCATGAATGAGCTTTCTGATGAAGTGCATGTGCAGTTCAATGTGTTTTCTACACTGATGCTGGATTGGATCTTTGCATAGCTGAATGGCACTTTGATTATCGCACCAAAGTGTGGTTGGATGTTGCTGCTCAAAGCCAAACTCTGATAGGATCTGACGAAGCCACAAGGCTTCCTTACTAGCTTCCACAGCACCATGATACTCTGCTTCTGCTGACGAAAGAGAAATGGCAGCCTGTTTCTTACAATCCCATGTAATAGGTCCTGAACCAAGAGTGAAGACATAACCGGCAGTAGACTTTCGATCATCAGGGTCACCAGCCCAATCAGAATCAGTGAAACCGACTAATAGAGGAGCTGTTTTGGCACTGTAATGAATCCCAAACTGTATTGTACCTCGAACATAACGAAGTATTCATTTAGCTGCTTTCCAATGACTTTCACGGGGGTTTTGCATAAAACGAGCAACAAGGCCAACAACAAAGGAAAGGTCAGGACGAGTATGGGTTAAATACAAGAGTTTTCCTACAAGTTGACGGTATAAGGTAGCATCAACTTCAGGAGAAGTACAAGAGACTGAAAGTTTGACTCCAGAATGAAAGGGAGAAGGGGCTGGCTTACAGTCTTCCATGTGAAAATGACGAAGAATATCACAAGCATACTTGGACTGGGAAAGGAAAATACCCTCCTTGGATTGCAAAACTTGAAGACCGAGAAAATAGTGTAAGTGTCCTAAGTCTGTCATTTCAAATTTATTTTTAAGGCTGGACTTCACATGGTTTATAAGGTTGGGATCACTACCAGTAAGAATAAGATCATCAACATAAAGAACAAGGATGATAAGAGAGTTGCCCACTTTCTTGGTGTAGACAGTATTGTCAGAATAACACCTAGAAAAGCCAAATTCTAAAAGAAAGCTATCCATTTTGGCATAACAAGCCCGAGGAGCTTGCTTGAGACCATAAAGGGATTTCTTAAGTCGACAAACAAGGCTGGAGTCTGTTTGTATGAAGCCAGTGGGTTGTTCCATATAGATTTTTTCCTGCAAGTCCCCATGCAAGAAGGCAGATTTAACATCCATCTGATGGACTTCCCATTTTAAAGAGGCAGCAAGGGAAAGAACAAGGCGGATAGAGTTCATTTTGGCAACAGGGGAGAAGGTTTCAGTGTAGTCAATGCCTTCAACCTGTGAAAAGCCCTTAGCAACAAGACGAGCTTTATGTTTATCAACTTTCCCATCTGGTCCATACTTGGTTCTGTAAACCCATTTACATATAACAAGTTTGCGTCCCTTTGGTAGAGGAACAAGATCCCATGTATCATTTGCCAACAATGAATGATATTCTTCATTCATAGCTGCTTCCCAATGTGGATGGCCTGAAGCTTCTGCAAAAGTGTCAGGATCATGATTTACTCGAGCTTGAGCCAGTAAAGAAGAGGCTCTTTCAAACTTAGAACGTGTACATCGCTGATCTGTAGGATCACCGGCAAGATCACCTGCTACATCCCGAGTAGCACAGACCCATCTTGGAAGTTGAGGATCCTGAGAAGGTGGGGGAGGATTATCATCCTCACTTTCATCATCTGAAGAAGAAATGTTTTCAAAAGTAGAAGAGATAGGAGGAGGTCGCACATCCGCCGGACTAGGCTCGCAGGCCGATTTATTTTCACCAAATTTTACATCTCTTCTAATGATAACATTTTTGGACTTAAATGGAATAAGTCTATAACCTTTTACATCTTCAGAATATCCAACAAAAGTACATTTCTCACTCTTAGGTTCTAAAGCTTTATGCTTTTCATCTGGAATATGGGCCCATGCTTCACTTCCAAAAACACGAAAGTGACTTACATCTGGTTTAATGGAACTCCAAGCTTCTTCTGGAGTGATATTCTCTAGAACCTTAGTAGGAGTGCGATTGATTATATAATTTTCACAATTAATTGCTTCGGCCCAAAAACTAAGACTGAGTCCTTTAGATTGCAGCATACAATTAGCCATTTCCTTTAAGGTGCGATTTTTTCTTTCAGCTACACCATTTTGTTGTGGAGTGTATGGAACAGTATGTTGCATTTGAATTCCATTTTCGGTGCAAAAGTTGATGAATGTGTTTTTAACATATTCTCCACCATTATCAGTTCTTAGCTTAAGAATTTGATGTCCAGATTGTTTTTCAACAAAGGCTTTAAAGGCCAAAAATGTGTTAAATACTTCACTGTTGAGTTTTAAGAAATATACCCAAGTGCGTCTGGAGAAATCATCAATGAAAGTTAAGAAATACTTGCAGCCAGAGAATGAAGCAACAGGAAGAGGACCACATAAATCACTGTGCACAAGTTGTAAAGGGGTTGAGGCGTGCCAAGAGGCACGTTTGTCAAAGCTGTCCCGATGATGTTTTCCGAGTACACATCCAGAACAAACGCCATCTCTGCAAGATACCAATTGATCTATACAAAAAATTTGAGAGAGAGAGAGAGAGAGGGGGGGGGGACCTCGGTTTGCGTGCTTGCCTTGAGAAATCTCTTTTTCCCTACAAAACACAAAACACAAAACCCAACACGAATATGCAAAGAAAAACGAACCTTGTGGCTCGAAGTTAGCTTTAGCCGAAAAACTAGATATTTTTGAAAAAAAATCTCAAAGTTCGCTTTAGCCGAAAAACTAAATATTTTTCTCAATGTTTCTAATTTTCGGAGATCACACTAAGGTGCAGGGAAAAGAGCATACGCATGAGAAAAATCCTTCCTTTCTGTTTCTGATTTTCCCAGATCGCACAGAGTCGCAGGGCAAAGAGCATACGCAGAAATGAAAGGTATAGATCCGGTTAAAAAAAAGGTAAATAAACCGAAACCGAAATAAGCAGAGAGAAAATAACAGTAAACTGCAAAAACACTGTATACCTCCCGATCTGAAAAATGACACAGCTAGGGCTACCGGAAACCTTTTCGCGTGAAACGAAAGGGGTTCCTCACTGGAACAGATGCTCCGAACGCAACAGAGCAGTCCTATTGGCCCGAAAGCAGTCAGAAATAGCAGATCTAGGAAACGACAGCCGCATGCAGTTCTACCGGCTTCAGATTTGGATCACCAACGGACGTGGCCCTCAAATAGCTATGATACCATGTAGGAATTTACAGGGTAAGTTCCTCAGAAAGAACACCAAAAGGACACCACTCACAACCAGATCACAGATCAATACACCAGTATTTTTTACGTGGTTAAAACCCTCAAAGAGGGAAACAGTCCACGGCCTGCGCCAACGTGGCTACTACAAGCAATTTATTAATCAAAGAATGAAAATTTACATAAGCTTCTCTCATGCACGGATTACCCGAACAATGACCCTCCATGCGCTTTAAATAGAACTCATAGACCAATCGGGTGTCAAGCCACGGATCAAGTGTCGGTAATACCGAGGAGAGAATGAACCGTCGGATCACTACATATCGTGACCATCGGATTGTAAGTTACAATATGTACAACGGTAAAGAAACACACTTTACCTAACTCTAAACTAGGCCAAGTTGTACTTAACTATTTCCTATGTGTCGGAATATCCTAACAGGTCACAGGGGGTTTGAGGGGTGCAGGTAAGCCCCCTCTATGGGGTTTGGGGTAGCGCACCAGAAAATTTTGTTTTTTTGACCCTATATTAGGTTGGGTGGACCTACCTATGGTTTTTTGCATGATTTTCATTCATGGTTTTGGACGCAATGGTTTTCAGTCCATGGTTTTGGACGCGATGGTTTTTCGGTCCATGGTATTGGATGCTTCAACATGTGTAAATATGTATTGTAACATTGAAAGGAACATAATGAAAAATCAAGTTGGTAGTCTCGGTTTTGGGATCCAGGGGAAAATCTTTATGTATATGTGTTTTATGTGTTATTCTCTCACATTGTTTATTTTCTGTGTTTTAGAATTCGTATGCAGGTAATTTATGTACGTGGTTAAAACCTACAACAACCATGTTGATGCATTAGTGAACTCGACCATCATAGGATAGTTAGATGATCACATCTCAAAGTTCACCAATAACTGGTACTGAGGTTCTATCAAGTTGGATGATTCTCACGGATGTTTCGCTCAATCGTGCTTTGATCTTGTTAGCAATGGAGAGTGGCATGACATTGGCTGCCACGCCAGAATCAACCAAGAAGTTGTGGACATTGTAGTTGAAAACTTTAAATGAAAGAAGGAATGGGGTGCAACCTAAGTTTGCTTCTTCCATCCGGAGTGTATTGAGCACAGTAGATAGTGATCCAGGAGGTGTGCTTGCTCCCTTGCTGGTAGAGGCTATGTTGTCTACCGTTGTTTGTCCCAACGTGCATAGCAAGATATCTCGTTGACTCTAGACTTTGGCTAACTTGAACAAACTAATGTTCTCCCAAGTTTTCTAGTCCAAGGTGGAACGAATGTTCGTGTTGTCTGAAGGAGTGTTATTAAACTTGCTACTCATAGATGTAATCTTATCCGTTGCTATCTTCCCAGACTTACTTTGTGTCTGTTGCTTCAAGGAAGTTGGTGGATCAACCTTCTTTATCAGCTGTCTCACTTTCTCTTACATTTCACCAAGTGTAGGGGGATCCCCTTTACTCCTTAGATTGCACCGATCATTTTTTATTTTGGGGCTGCTTCTCAGTGTTCATCTTCGAGATTACTTGCGAGCACTCATAAGCATTCACCACATGCCCAGAACTTGGTGTTTCATAAAGTGAAACTTCTTCACTATCATCAGTGTCTTCTAGTTGCTCCTCCATATCGCCTTCCACATCAAGTGTATGACTGCCAATTGAGGTAATGACTCGCTTCCAATCTGAATGAGAGTTCTCGAGGTGGAACTCTTCATGGAATGAATAGAAATTAGGATCAATGCACTTATCAAGTTGGAACACAGGATTCTATGCAAATTTGGAAGTGAACCAGTTGTTCCTAAATGAGCCATTTGATGAACTTCTTTCCTATCTTTGTTTGGGCAGATAGCTACTTGTGAATGTGTCCATTTTCCATTGCTTGAGTTTAGACATTTTGGTGGCCAAGTTCTTGACAAGGTGAGTGAGGGTCTCAATATCATTTGCTTCCTTGTCTCTACCCTTGTTTTCCATTGGTTGCGGCTTTCTCCTACCATCCTTGGAGTCTTTCATTGATTTGTTATCCTTGTTGACTCCAATTGTGCCCAATTCTTTTTCAACAACAATAGCCTCTTCACAAATTTCTAAAAGTGTTGGCTTCGCAGCTCACTTGACGAACTGTGCAATGGTGGTCGGTAGTGCAGACGTGTAATAGTCAACAGTGATGGAGTCATGAGGTTTAGTGTCTTCTACAAATTTTTTCAAAATACGCATAAACCTTTGATTGAAGTCTTTCACTTTCTCTTTTCCCTCCATCTTGAGGCTTCCCAATTCATTAAGCAGCATGGTTGGGGTCTTGTCATCAACAAACTTTTCAACGAACATACATTTCAAAGAACCCCAATTCTATATGGAGTTGGGTGGAAGGTTGTGATACCAAGTAGCTACATTACCATCCAAGGTACATGGGAACAATCTACATGCTATGTCATCATAATGTACCTCAAGGGTCTGCAACTATAGGTAGAAGTTGTCTAAGTGGTCTTCTACCTTCACCACGTTGTCAGGGTTGAACTTGATGTTCATCCTCTCTACTCACTTAGTCATATTGTGCAGAATAGCCAAGAAGGTCAATGGTCCCTGAGTCATCCATTCAATATTTGGGTCAGCCATCTCTTCATGTTCTTCCTCTCCTTCGGAGTTTGATGGTTCTGAATCTGAGTCTGTTGGCTTGTCTCTGCCTCCACCTCATGCACTTCCTTCCCCTCCACCTCCTATACCGGAGTTTTATCACAAGATCACAAGAGTGCCTTGTTCATCTTCAAGGAAGATTGGAGGTTACTCTCCGTCTTCAATAGATTCCTCTAGACCTTCAAGCGTGGAAACGACTGCTTCTTCCATTGATGATACAACAACTCCTCTGGGTTTGGCTTCCTATATGTGTGTGGAAGATGATGTATGTTGGGGATCAGTTCAACTTATTTCTCAAACTAGTGAGTGATGGGATGGACGAAGCGAGGGTGTTGATATGAAATCTCATGTTCAATTCTGGGAGGTGACGAGTAACCACCTGCGGAGTCATGTGAGAGGTAGTGCGAGTTACTTCCTTGACCATATGATTGATGAGTGAGTGTGAGGGGAATTTCGGACATGTACAACTAGCTTCCCTCCTTCTAGCACTAGAAATGTAGGTGTGTTGGACTTGCCAAGATTTAGGGGATCACCCCAGTATGAAGTCCCAACTAGAACTCACACTGTTTAATGTGGGAGTCCCATCTGGTATGATGGTCCGGTTGCCATTGTCTTAAGGATTTTCCTCAACTTTTCCTTATTAGCATAGGAGAGTGGTTTGCTTTGTCTTCGAGAAGTGAGGTTCACGTGCCTGGTGAGTGTAAGTGTCACTTGTGTCAATGGTTCTTTCACTATCAAGGGAGAGGGTGAAAGTGAGTTCCAGGTCGATTGGGAGTAGTCCCAACACTACTAAGAACACACAACACAATAGGACATGCACAACTTCTAGAGGAGCATTCCACATAGATGCGATAGTCACAACATACAAGGTCAGATAACACGTACAACACTCATGGAGTAGTCCGAACGAGTGCAACGGTTGTTACAACAAGCTTCATGTGAAAGGTTTTTCTGATGTCTCACAGAGTAGTCTACATGGGCGAGACAACATTAACAACATATACAACACATTTCCATTAATAGATTATGTATTACAACAAATGAAGCAGTTCATATGTAGAACACAAGCTAAAGCAACATACATTAAAAGTGTTAAACAACGGTCTTACAACAAATACAATACATGTGTGAAAACATGCTGGCCTATTAGTAGGCTTCTGAATTAAGTGAAAGTTCCAAGACACATCGTTACACTAGACATCACTAACCCCAAGTGTGGGGTGTTGGAGGCACTAGTTACTCTTCAAAGAAAAGATTACAGACTTGCTTGGCGATGTGGGAGGAGTTGAGGTGAAAATTCCTTTGCATATACAAATGAGGGGGTATTTATAGCCAAGGGTGAAACTGACCCTTGTGGTTGTTTGACCACCCTCATGACTGTTTTAATTCCATGAATTTTCAACTTACATGAATCTTTTTTCAACAAGTGGGTCTCTTGGACTTCCATGTTACATCACTTTGATTGAGAACAAGCCCATAGTGGAGATGTGGACGACATGACTAATGACATGACTCGACATGACTTGACATGACAATGCTGGTACATTTGTGTTACTGTTGGAGTGCATGTCGAGCTATAGCGCTGCTACGTGATGTTTGTCTTCATGGTGTATCATAGCTTCATGTCTGCATGGCGAAGTGCGCGAAGTATTCGATGGTCCTTGGCTCGCTTTATGAATCTTTAACATGTTGTTCCTTGCTTGCATTTTGGAAGGTTTGATAGGTTTATCTATTTTCAAAGGTGCATGCTTTTCCCGTTCATTTGCTTCACATTCTTTGTTTGTTTATCCGTTGGTGAGCCTATCATTCTGCATGTGCTCTGTTCATTCATCCCATTCGTTTCCTTATCATGTTCGTTGGTGTACTTGTACCTGCAGTCACTCATGACAAGATGACATCAAATCCAAAATCTTCTAGTCTACCATGGAACACGATCATTCGGATGCAGTTGACCGGGAGAGGCAGCAAGGCTGTGATGTGGGATGATGGCTCTGGGAAAACAATGATGAAAACTGTGCAAGAGTCACTGAGAGATGGAGATAGGCAATCTGAGTCAATAGTTATTGTCTGTAAGGTCTAGCTCATCTCGGAGGTAAAATTGCACAAATTTTGGGAGGAACAGTCCTGGCTGCTGGAAGGCAAGGCAAGCGTGCTCTACACATTTTTCAGAATGAAAAGGAAGCAAGGATCAATAGCCATATTTGCACAATTTTCTAGAGGAACAGGTCGGGCTGCATGAAGGGTTAGCAGGTAGGGATTGTGTAGTTTTTCTGGGGAACTGCCTGCGAGACTAGCAGCGAAAACTACACAATTCCCAGAGGGAACTGCTAGTTGGCTATTGGGGTCACTACTAGCCCAAACTACACAATTCCCAGAGGGAACTACTAGTTGGCTTCTTGAGAGGTTGGCAATAAAAACTGTAGAATTCCCAAAGGGAACTGGCAGTCTCCTACTAGGGGCTGTTGGCAAGGAAAACTGTACTGAGGCTCGCAGGTCAGCTTGCTAATAATCTCAGGAAATTTCTGAGCTGAGCTGACTGATGGGAATCGAAAGGACTACTCATGAACACTGTTCAATTTCTAAGATGAACAGTTGGTTGACTGTCAGGATGACTGACTGGGAAAACTACGCAATTTTCTAAGGGAGATAGGGATGGGCACTTGGTGTCTTTCAGGCCTGTCTGCGCAATTTCCTTAGTCAGTTGAGTAGGTGAGGTTAGTGGCCTCTGTGTAGTCTTTGAAGGGAGTCAGTCCCAGGGTGACTATCGGGTCCGACTGTTTGGGTGGCCAACATGAGAGCTGATGAATTGCTTGCGGGAAATGCAACTTTAAAATACTAGCTTGGTGCTTCTATGTTGTTCTAGTTGACAGTCGATCGAGTCGATGGTAGGGTGATGGTCCAGCTGTCACAGGGGAGTCTAGTCATCAGAACCTTTACCAAAAGGCTAAGTGTGTGAACAATCAAAACATGCATAGGTGATCATACGAACACACACTTGCATGGGTTGACGATGAAATGACCAAACCATCCAGACACAGATGTTCAACAAGACTAACCGATGGTGTATGTGACAAGCGTGACACTCATGATTGATCATTCATTGATCAAGATGATGCTTGCATGATAGTGAATGTGACTTCGTGTGTCAGTGTGATAGATGCTTTCATAGTGAACACAACAAGCACATATGAAGCGAAGACTTTGAGCATAACGAGAACATGGTCGCAAGAATGACTTAGACATCAATATGGAGAGACTTGAATGCAATGAACAAGCAAGGTAGATGTAAAGACTCACACGAGCTCATGGAGTGAACCCAATAGTGTGTAGTTATCAAGTCAAACTCTTCAAAGGAGGCTCTGAAATTGTTGCAGGCCAAAATTTTGGAGTGTGGTTGTAGCCGCTACAACACTTTCTGAAGAACCATAAGCTAAAGGAATCATTTTTAAAGAAAATAAAACAACGTTGTTGTTGTAAAAGGAAGAAACTGATAAACTTGAGAGTAGGGTTGTTTGGATATTAATTTGGGATGAAAATACTAATTTTTTCCATTGTTAGGCAAGGCATAAGAGAAACAACATTACTATTTGGAGGGTGGTGAGAAAAGATGGGTCAGTGATTTCTAATTTTGAGAATATTACTTAGATGGGGATATAATATTTTACAAACATCTATAATATTGAGAGAATATCTATTATAGAAAGGGTAATCAAGAAGACCTCATTTTCCCTAGCTCTGTAAGTGTAGTAAAAATGACATATCTAATGTACGAGGCATCCAAGGAAAATTTTCATTTTGTTCTACAAAGTTCCCAAAGAGACAAAGGTCGGAATCAATATGGGTAGACAATGGTTTTCTTTTCTAATAGCCATTTTAAACATTCTAGAAGAAGAAATGATGGAAGTGGTTAATAAATCAAGATCCTTTAAGAGGATTATTGGGCCTTGAAATTGTCATTCACTTCCATTACATTTTCACTTGTATTTCCATATTGTCACCTTCACTCCACCTCTATTTCATTACATCTACCTCCATTTCATTATATTTACCTTATCATTATCATTATTGGGTCACATTTATGTTTGTTCCAAACTTTATTAATTCTTAGAATTTTTAAGTGATTTTAAGGTTAAAAATTAGAAAATAATGTGCATATGCTTATACCTAACAAGTGGGATGAGATTGTTGACATGTGTAGCTCAAAAGGAAGCTTCTAAAAGACCCTTGTGTGGCCTCCTGAAACCAAATTCGAATTTGAGTGGAGAAGATCATCAGATCATAAGGATATGTGTCTCAGTTCCTATTTGTATTGAAACTCTAAGAAGACATGTGTCTTATCATTTCCTATTTTGATTGTAACTCTAGAGATATAGGGAGAGATTCATGGACTGTCATTAATAAGGTAGCTTCTCATCTTTTTGTATAAATAGGGGAAGTTTTCTCCTATCATGGGATGTGAAAAGTTGGGGAAATGCTCTTGTTTTGAATATACAATTTGGATTTGGCACAATACTCATGAGTGATGTTCACTCTGATTTGGTTATGCTTGTATTTGGAGTCTCTGAACATTCCATCCCTCATGCTTTTGGATTGGCCATGTATAATGTGTGAGATTTATTGTTTTTCATACATTGAGATTTATTGTTTTTCATACATTAAGATTTATTTATTTAATATATTTTCCTATGTGAGAGGTTAAGAGTGATTGTTTTTATTTGCTTTCGTATATAGAGGTTAAGAATTATTGTTTTTTCTTTCATTTCATATGATGTGGTTTTCATTATTCATTTCATAGGATCTTGATTTGATAATGCACACATGATCCCTTAGAGTAGATTTCATTTCATGCAATCTCATTTTTGAAAGAGTGGTGTGCTCTTCAATTCCCACAAGTGTGGTAGATTAAGACTTCAATTCCTGCAAGTGTGGTATATTGAGATTTCAATTCGTGCAAGTGTGATAGATTAAGATTTCAATTCCAAACAATGTACTATAATTTCCTTTGAATTGATTGTTGAATTAGAATAGGTAAATTTGGTTTGTCCTTATTTAGTTTAGTAGTTAGATTGATCCAAATTGGAAGTTAATTTCTAGCATATATAGTGCACGCATGCTTCGCAAGTTTTACGAAACCTCTGGGCTGACAAATAAATGATAGGTAATTAATTAAACTCAAAAATTTGGCGTCGTTGCTAGGGAAGTGTGCATAGGAGCTAGCTTTCAATTTAGAATGTTTTTTATTTGTTTTTGTTTTTACTAACCATTTATGGACAAAGGGTATAGAATGCAACCCAAAGACTACATTAAGGAATGGTATCAAAAAGTACTTACACCACAATATTCATCAACTCTTCAAGAGACCCTTGCGACAAATCAAAAGGTGAAATTGATTTTGCATATCCTTACAAACAATCAAGTACCTTTTTCAAGTTTGGATATGAGGATTTCAAAAATTCTAATCTCTAAATGGCTTCATTGGAAACATGAATATACTTAAAAAAAAAAAAAAATAGATAGATAGGAAAAATAATAATATATTTTTATAGTTTTTAGGATATATTTGATGTTTTGTGGTGCAGTAAGAACCACCCTACTACTAACCCTTGGTAGGAAAGATTTGCAATAAAACAAATGATTGAGAACAAGGAGCGCAAACAAAGATCATGAACGATAATTTAAGGTATGAGATCAATCCTTTTCATTTTATTTTTACAAAATTTACACAGGAATCGATTGATAAAATCTTGACTATGCTAACAAAATAAAAAAAATAAAATAAAAAAATCTCATGTATGATATCCTTCTACACTTTGTGTGACCTCGAGGATCAAAAAATGAAATTGTTTTGTTAATATATCAAAAAAATTATTTAGCTACAGAATGCAATTTTGTAGCTAATTTCTGTTTTCATGATTTGATTTAATTCAATTTGATTTTTCAATAAACATATGAAAAAAAAACAAAAAAATTCCAAATGCATTTTCTTTATTAACAAATTGCTTTGTTTAAATGAAATATATATAAAAAACATTAAAAAAAAATGTTGGTCAATGTTATGAAAAAGCTCAAAGCATAAAATAAAATGAGATTAAAACTCCAAAAGAATAAGCTAGAAACAACATTTAAATGATCTTGTTTTGTGTGCTAGTCGGGCTTTGGCCTTCAAATTCACATCAATCTGTAAATTCGTTCTGAACACTCTTGCAATTGCGATGAAAATATGTTGGGATAAAATCAACTGAATTATTCAAAATGATTGTTGATATTCATGTTCCTCAATGTATACTACTTACAGGCTTTGCTGTGAAGGTTGTTTCTCCAATATGAAACACAAACACTTAGCTTGAATTCTATTGCATTTGCCTTAGCACATGTGATTGTTCTTGTTACTTCACAGGTTCCAATTGCAATGGATCTTGTGTTGCCAAGTTTCATGACACTTACATCTTTATTATTCCAAAATATATTCCATATTCAAAGAGTGTTAAAGCCTGAACATCAAGTGTATTTACTGGCTCTAGAAAGGCATTAATGTGCATGCACATAGGCTGGATTGAACTGAGCAAGAAGCTCATGATAATCATCTCGTTGTAGAATAAAGAGATCATAAAAAACATTCTCAAATAGAAGAGCGTAGAATAAGGAAGAAGTTGCAGTTGAAGAAGCAGAGAGGAAAGCCAAGGGAGACGAGAAATTTGGTCAGAAACTATAGCGAAACTAGAGGCATAATCGTTTGACAAATCCAAAATTCATTTTTGCAGAAAATGTAATTGCTAGAAAGCATAACTCTCTTGAAACATGATTTTAAAACGAATTTTCTGAGCAAACCATGGCGAATATGAAAAAATAGGGACATGGGTTTTTCTAGAACATGATGAATTTGATAACTTTGAGACCATTTCCTCTACGGCCATCAGTCTAAATGGAACAACTATTAGCGCTTCAAGTGCATAATGTTGCAACTGTTTTGATGTTTGAACAGGTTCTGCGTAGAAAATCAAGGAATGGGCCAAACGGATGATTGAGGAATGATTTAAAAAATAAAAGTCCTCCTATCTAGATGTTCGAATTTTGCAAGAAGGATCTTTATGGTCTTCCCAGTTCACAACTTGGTCAATAGAAATCAATATATGGCTGGCGATGATATGAGTAGAAGAGGAATAATTCGAAGGAAGATTTTACATTTAGAGGAATCATTCAAAACAATTCAATTTGACAGATTGAATAATGGCTTGCAAAATAATTGGAAGATTATTTAGATGATTTCTAAACATTTGGCATTAAAAAAAAAACTATAATATTGTTCCTGTGTATTTTTATATGAAGTTTTAACTTGCAGGACACAGTGAATCTTTGTGATGCCAACCATTTTATTGAGCACAGTGCATGAAGTCATCCGACAACAAGGAGTTAATTTATTTTTCATGGTTATTTATTAAAAATGGATTGTTATTGATATCATGAATTGGACTGAATATAATACTTTTGATTTTCCTTAGTCTATTCACTTGCCATTTTGCGTAAGAATCAGAAAGGAACTGATAATTTCTTTTTGAACGTACTTATGTTCTTTATGTTAAGTATTTTTTGTAGGTTTGGAATGATCAAATGATCATTGAAGAAAACTAATTGTGTGCACAATTGGTCTTCAAAGGACCGACTCCATGAGAAACATAAGAACAAGTCCATCTCCATATCCATGAAAACCATTACCTTTCCTCGCTTTTGAATTATAAATCCAACCAAGCAATTCAAAACAAGCCACAATTATTTTTCCTAGCAAGAATTAATTGTTCATTTTCCTTCATTCACATACACTTTCCATCTACTCCGCAAATAAAAGAAAGAAGCTTACATTCATGCTTATTTCCCATTGTCATCTTCCATTTTCATTTTCCTTTTCCTATCATTTTCATTTCGAAAATAAACCCTGCTTCAATGAAAATTATTGAGACCATAGTCCTTTGATTCTAAAATCCTTGCGAAAACACCTTGAGGCTTGCATGCTTTAATGGTAAGTCCTCATGTCGATGGACAATGGGAATACATCAATGTCCCTTGTTCATCGGATCTTATAGGTACCCGACAACAACAAAATTATTCATACTTAGCAGTATGTGTTTGGGCATCTTGACTCTCATTGTCATCAATGGTGAGAGTTCTCATGTTGACTAGTGGAATCCATTAATAACCACTAAGTCAACAATTTCTTGCTATGTTCGACATCAGAACATCTATTCACATAGTAGGAATTGTGCCAATGAGTTTTGAAGACATGAAGACTATCATTTTCGTCATTTCGGAGCAAATGTAGAACTACACAACTACAGAACCAGATGGCATCTACGGAATCAGACGACAGCTGTAGAATTAGATGACAGCTACAGAATCAAATAACAGTTGTAGAGTCAGATGGCAGCAGCAGAATCAACACTATTTCGTATTAGATTCAGCAAGTTTTAATAAAAGAAAATAAAAAGTCATCTTGACTCATTTCTCCATGACTTGTCCAGCCACTTGAAGAAGATTATGATCAGAATTTTGAGCCCACCACACATGCAGCTCATCCATTTCTAAAGGGTAAGTTAAGGTATGCCGTTTTCTAACTTTTTACCATAAAATTCCTTGAAAATCTAGAATGATATTTTTTGGAAAAAACATTTCTCTTCCTCATCTCATGAAATTGCCAATATCATCAGTTGGGGGGGATACATTCATATTGATCCAAATTGGATCCATAGAAGACTGTCAAAGGACCATGACTGTATAAGGTCAAAACAAATCTCTAAAGAATTACAAAATAGAAATCAAAAACATCCTTGAACTAGTGGCAATGGCAACGAGCGTGAAACAACGAGGACCTTGGTCAAAGCGTGCTAATAGAGGCCCATGGACATTGTGTGGGAGGTCAAAGTAGCCCCCAGGAGCCCCGGATTGGGAAATGGAGGTGATTTTTGATGTGCTAATCGTGCATCGCTGGGCGAACAGGGCCAAAATGGAGGAAGCCTGAGCACACGAACACATGGGGAATCGAAGAACCGCGGGCAGAAAAGGTAAAAGCCCTGAAAGTACAAAGGCAGGACCTGCACTTCGGAAAACCGACAGTATCAGTTGGGATGCCCTTAAACGATAAGAGGTTTTAGACGAGAGCAGAGCAATTCCATTCATCAATCGACACATGGCAAGTGGAGGTGAGAGAAAACTGCCATTGATTGCACGCTATCGGTTGAGCAAGTGATCCGCATGAGCCGCAATCTAGAGTGATTTGGAATCTATTTGATCGCCACGGTGGAGGAAAGACTCATCCATGACATAACTGAAGAAACGAACCGATGAAGCAGGCCGACACCATTTAGAGGAGGCGATGTGGCCACTCCCTGAGCACTAATGATAATGCCAAACAGGGAACTCCAAGCGCAGCTGCAGAAGGTGAATAGACAAAAGCAAAAGAGGAACCGAACAGGCATTGGAATGAATGGCTAAAAGCCATGAACAGAGACAGAATACACAGTTAGTCGAAGTTGAGAGACAATGAAGTGGAACAGTGAACCCTAAGAGGAGGACTGAACACCGAGAGACAGAAACAAAGAAAGAAGGCAGTAAAGCAAAGCAGAAGAGGACAGAGGGCTGAGCTAACCAAAGGCAGCATTGAGCACTAGAGGATTGAGAGATCTGAGCCATCCCATAGAGGATCTGTCTGGGTTCAGCACCACATTGGGCTCTTTCCACTATAGACCAAATGGTCACAGAGTGAGTAGGAAGAAGAAGTTTGTGTTCTCAAGTGGCTTGGGGAATCTAAGAACCACCCTACCAAGAAAATCTACTTCAGGAGAACTCATATTGAGTTCTTGTATTGTAATTTCTTTGCTTAAAGACACAATAAAACAAGGCCACCACTGAAAGATGGACCAGAGATGTAACCCTGGAGAATAGAGTGAACTGCTTATTAAATTCTTGTGTCTTTGTGTTTGCTTACTGTATTTCTCTACTGTCTTTCCATTTAATTGTCTATGTATTGCCAATTTGATCGCTCTGTTGCTTCAACAACACAGAACACACACACCAGCACATGAGTCTGTAATACCTTTAAACAATAAATCTTTAACTGATGTCACTCATAGGGTGAATATCAGATCAAGTGGTATCAGAGCTCTAGTCTGTAAGGTTAGACAAGCTTGTGTCGGTTTAGCTGTGAATGCTCACTAGATCAAACATCAAATTAGGAGAAGGAGAGTTGGTGGAAACTAATCCTGAAATTGGGAGAGTCTATCCTCAGAAGACAACGTTAGAGGAAGGTTCTGTGGGGCTAGACCCTCAATTCATGGAAATTTTCCTACCTATAAAGTCTATGGTAGAAGAAATGTATAGGGACTTTAGAAAGCATAAGGTTGAAGATTCATCATGTTCTAAGCAAGATAAAGAAGAAGATGAGTCTCACTTCCATGACCACTCCAAAGGAAAGGGGAAAGAGGAAAGTTTTCTCACACCTCCTAATAGCCCTGTGCATAATAAGAAAGCATCTTTGATTAAGCTAGATGTTAAATTTGATTTGCCTATATGATGGAGAGATAAATGCTGAAAAGTTGGACAATTGGATTAGAAAAATTGATGTGTATTGCAGGGTACAGAACATAGACTCAGACAAGAGTAAGATTCAGCTGGAAAGCCTATGCCTAGGAGGCACTGCCTTGGCTTGGTGGGAAGGCAGAACCCAAGCTAATATGAAAAGACATGGTAAGACCATCTCTATCTGGAGTGAGTTTGTTGCTGCAATGAAAAAGTAGTTCTATCCATTGGCCTACATGCAACAAGCCATGATGAGTTGGAAAACTCTTCGATAGTTGAAAGGGCAAACTGTGCAAGGGTATAGTCAAGAATTCAGAAAGAGAGAATTGATGTTGGGTATCTCATTAGACTCACCAGAGACTCTTTTGAAGTACATTGGTGGTCTACACAACTACATGAGGAATACCATCCTCATGTTTAATCCCACTAGTATAGATTCAAGGTATCTGTACAAGCTACTCATCTAGAAGATATAGGAAAGAATGGAAATCTAGAAGTTGGGGGACCATCCCAACCCACTGTAAGCAAGAGCAAGGAGAAAGGAAAGTAGAAGTGGAAAGCAAGGAAGGCTAACACTGCACAGAAAAGCAAAGCTTCATGCACTCACTGTAAAAAGGATGGGCATGATGATGAGCATTGCTGGATTCTGCATCCCGAGCTGAGACCTAAGAAGTCCGAGGGCAAGAAGAAGAATATTGATGCAGCTATTTAGAAAGATTTGGGGTTATACTGAGGAGATGAAACAACTATAGCAGCCACAGTTATAAGAGGTAAGAATTCTAAAGCATCTACTAGTAATTCTGCTCAATCTATTGTTGATGAAGAAAATGAGAGAAAAAGACATGAGCTTTTCCATATTCGAGTTATTTCCAAAAATAAAAAGATTGATACTTTGTTTGATAGTGGCTCATAGGTAAATTTGATTTCTGAAGCAATTTTAAATAAATTTGGATTAGCAACTACACCTCACAAGAAACCATACCCATTAGGATGGTTAAATGATAAAGCACAACTACAAGTGACTAGACAGTGCAAACTCATGTTTTCTTTTGGGTCAACATTTGTAGATGAGGTTGAGTTAGACATAATTCCTTTGGATATATGTGGAATTGTTTTAGGAAGTCCTTACTTGCATGGTAGAAAGGCTATTTTCTATAGAGCTGAAAACAAGTATCTACTTGTTAAAGATGGAATCGAATACTTTATAAGAGCTCATAAGCTCAAGAATAATTATACTCTCATAAACTCAGGAGAGACGAAAAGAACGATAAGTTCATGCAAACAATTCTTCTTGATGGTTGTAAAGGAAAAGAAACCTGATAAAACCAATGTATTTGAGGGTTGTAATGTTGAATAGCAAGCTGATATAGAAAAGGTTGTTTTAGAGTATGATGTCTTATTTCAGGAACCTAAAGGTCTGCCACCCAAAAAGGGAATAGTACATGATATTATTTTGCAGCAAGATGCTCCATTGCCTAACATTGGAATGTACAGGTTCTCTGCTTTAGAGAATGCTGGAATCAAGAAGCAAGTGCAGGAGTTGCTCGAGAAAGCATTCATCAGGCTTAGCAAATCACCATGTGGATCACCAATATTTTTGGTAAGAAAGAAAGATGGCTCGTGGAGAATGTGCATTGATTATCGAGCACTGAATAAGATAACCATAAAAAATCGTTATCCCCTTCCTTGCATAGATGATCTTTTAGATCAATTGAAGGAACCTGTTTATTTCACCAAGCTAGATTTGCACAGTCGATACCATCAAGTCAGAGTTGAAAAGCAAGATGCATGGAAGACTGCTTTCAAAACAAAGTAGGGATTGTACGAATGGCTGGTTATGCCTTTTGTCTTGACCAATGCTCCTGCTACTTTCATGATATTAATGAATGATGTACTCAGACCTTTTCTTGATGATTTTGTTATTGTGTATCTCGATGACATTTTGATTTTTAGTAAAACATGGGAAGAACATTTAAAGCATGTTAAGCAGACATTAGATGTTTTGAAAGGAGAAAAACTTTATGTTAAACTCTCAAAATGTGAATTTTGAAAAACACCTCTAAACTACTTGGGTCATATAGTAGGGGGAGGTGAATTGAAAATAGATCCCTCTAAAGTGGCAGTCATTGTGAACTGGACTAAACCCAGGTCTGCTACAGAAGTGAGAAGCTTCTTAGGAGCAGCACAATATTGGAGGAAGTTCATTTCTAACTTTTCCTCAATTACAGCTCCCTTATATGCTTTAATAGGATTGAATAAGGTGTTTCAGTGGGGAGGCAAACATTAGAAAGCCTTTGACACCTTGAAAGAAAAGATTAGTACAACACTTGTACTAGCCCTGCCAGATCTACAAAGACCATTTGAGATCCAAACTGATGCCAGTGACTATGCCATGGGAGCAGTGTTGACACAACATGATAAACCCATATGTTATCGTTCTAAGACATTTAGTCCTGCTGTAGTTAACTATCCTACATATGATAAAGAATTGTATGCATTAGTTCAGAGTGTGAAAAAGTGGAAACATATTTAATGGGCAAAGAGATAGTAATACATAATGATCATCAACCACTTCAATATCTACACTCGCAGACTAAGTTGCAGCAATCAAGACATTACAGATGGATGGGGTTTCTACAACAGCTTCATTTATTCATCAGATACAAAAAGGGCATACATAACAAGGTTACAGACATGTTATCTAGAACCATTATAAATGCATCTACCATACTTAAGCATAATTCTGTGCTACATGAAAGCTACATTGAACAATATGCTCAAGATATGGACTTAAAGATGTATATGCAACTTTGAGTTAACGAAAAAGAGTAGAAGAATTGGACTATCATGTAAAGGACTGACTCTTATATCATTGTGGGAAACTCTGCATTCCACAAACTGAGAGGATAAAGATAATTAGTTAAGCACACACTTCTGTGATATCAGGTCACTTTGGGGTAAGTAAAACAGTTGCAAGCTGCAAAGATTCTACTATTGGCCGAAAATGAATGAGACAGTTTCTAGATATGTAAGAGGGTGTGCTATGTGTGTTAAAAGAAAGCCCAGCAATAGAAAACTAGGCTTGTACACACCATTGTCAGTACCTTCTCACCCTTGGGAAAGTGTTTCCATGGATTTTGTTGGAGGACTGCCTAAATCTAGGAAAGGTCATGATTATTTATATGTTGTTGTGGATAGGTTCAGCAAAATGTGTATTTTGATACCTTGTAGTAAACAGATTACAGCTGAACAGACTGGAAAATTGTTCTTTGAACATGCATGGGTTCATTTTGGATTACCCACTTCCATTGTATCTGATCGAGACACCCGATTTGTGGGGAAGTTTTGGTCGAGTTTGTGGGAACTGATGGACACCAAACTGAAGAAAAGCACAACTTTTCATCCACAAACAGATGGCCAGACAGAAGTAGTAAATAGGACAGTGATCCAGTTACTGAGAGGATATTGCAGCAAACATCCTAAGCTTTGGGATGAACAATTGTGTTATGAGTAGCATGCTTACAACAGAGCAAAACACTCTTCGACATAGAGATCTCCTTTTGAGACCTGTTTTGGTTTCACACCAAGGTCTCCTTTGGATTTCATCTTTGGTAAAGATACCATGGTTGATGGACATAATGATGTGGACAAGGCAACTAGGTTCATTGGACATATCCAGGAGATCCACCAAGCAATACAGGAACAACTAGAAAAGAGCCAAGCCAAGTATAAGGCTATGCATGATAAGCATCGGATGGAGCATAGTTTTCAAGTTGGAGACCAAGTATGGCTGTATATCATCAAGGACAGGATGCAAGGTGAAGGTAAAAAGCTAAATTCTATCAGGTATGGACCTTTTAGGATACTTGAGAAGATTGGTGAAAATGCTTTTCACCTTGATTTACCAGCTAACATGCACATCTACTCAGTCGTAAATGCATATTGCTTGAGATTGTTTGAACCTTCAATGATTGAGGACCCTGAAGAGAAAAGTCAATTGCCTTCTATTGATGACCTACTACTTGAATATCTTAATGAATTGCATGAAGACACAATGCTGGATAGGAAGATGAGGACGACACACAGGGAAGATGTTGAGTACCTCAGGATTGGGCTCAAAGGTTCAAAGTCGAGCGTGCATAGTGGATTGAGATTGGACAAGTGAAGAAGCAATACCCTCACTTAGTCGATGATTAGAAACCAACTTTTGGTGGTCCAAAATATTTTTCAGTGGGAAGGTCGTGATCTGAATTGGATCCCTAGAAGACTGTCAAAGGACCATGACTGTATCAGGTCAGAACAAATCTCTAAAGAATTCCAAAACAACGATCAAAAACACCCTTGAACCAGTGGCAATGGAAGCCATCATGGAACGACGAGGACGTCAGTCAAAGCCCGCTAACCGAGGCCCATGGAGACTGTGCGGGAGGTCAAAGTAGCCCCTGGGAGCCCTGGATCGGGAAATGGAGGTGATTTTTGATGCACGATTAGCGGCTAGCATGGCAAACAGGGCCAAAATGGAGGAAGCCTGAGCACACAGATGCATGGGGAATCAGAGAACCGCAGGTAGAAAGGTAAAAGAGCTAAAAGTACAAAGGTGGGACCCGCGCTGTGGAAAACCGGCGGTATTGATTGTGACGCCCTTAAACGGTAAGAGGTTTTGGACGAGAGTGGCGAGATTCTATTCATCAATTGACACATGGCATGCAAAGGTGAGAGAAAACCACTGTTGAACACATGCTATCGGTCGAGCAATTCAACCACACGAAACATGCGTATGGCGTCGGATCTGGAGGTCCTAGATCAGACGGCTGAGATCCCATTCGATGGAGGAAGAAGAACTGATGAAGGAATGAGCCGCGATCTAAAGGGATTTGGAATCCTTTTGACTACCACGGTGGAGGAAATACTCATCCACGACATAACTGAAGAAACGAACTGATGAAGCATGCTGTTACCGTTTAGACGAGGACATGTGGCCACTCCCTGAGTACTAATGATGACGCCGAACAGGGAACTCCAAGTGCAGCTATAGAAGGTGAATCGACAGAGGCAGAAGAGGAACCAAACACGCATTGGAACGAATGGCTAAGAGCCATGAATAGAGACAGAATACACAGTTATTCGAAGTCGAGAGACGAAGAAGTGGAATAATGAACCCTGAGAGGAGGATTGAACACCGAGAGACAGAAATAGAGAGAGAAGGTAGTAAAGTGAAGCAGAAGAGGACAAAGGGCTGAGGTGACCAAAGGCAGCATCAAGCACCAGAGTCTTGAGATATCTGAGCCATCCCATAGAGGATCTGTCTGGGTTGAGCACCACATTGGGCTATTTCCACTGTAGACCAGAGGGTCATAGAGCTGGTAGGAAAAATAAGTCTGTGTACTCAAGTGGCTTGGGGAATCCAAGAACAACACTTCCAAGCAAATCTGCTTCAGGAGAACTCATATTAAGTCCTTGTATTGTAATTTCTCTACTTAAAGACACAATAAAACAAGGCCACCACTGAAAGTTGGACCAGAGATGTAGCCCTGGAGAATAGGGTGAACTCCTTATTAAATTCTTGTGTCTTTGTGTTTGCTTACTATATTTCTCTACTATCTTTCCATTTAATTGTCTATGTATTGGCAATCTGATCGATTCGTTGCTTCAATAACATAGAACACACACACCAGCACATGACTCTGTAATACCTTTAAACAATAAATCTTTAACTGATGTCACTCATCGGGTGAATATCAAATCACATATTCATATTTTTCCATATTCATATCACATTCAAAATCCCACATACTTTCAAAAGATATCAACTATTACATTATTGTTATGGGCATACAAAGGCTTGTCAAAAGTACTAAAAAGATAATTGGATACAAAAACAATCATTGTTGTCACACAAGAACCAACTATGATGCAATCCAATAAATATATACTTTGTAACAATAATCAAATTATCATTATGCAAAGTCCAAAGATAAAAAATGAATGCAACAACAAAATATGGTTGTAACACAAGAACCAACAAAGCTGCAATTCAACTAAAATATTTTGCAGAAGTATGAAGTTATCAAATGATATCATGCAAAGTTAAGCCAAAGCTTAAGGATAAAAAAGAATTAATGTAATAAATTGCATGCAGACATACAATAGCTTCAGTTGGGGGGTATGTTGGGCCTTGAAATTGTTGCTCACATTCATTACATTTTCACTTATATCTCCATATTTTCACCTTCACTCCACCTCTATTTAATTACATCTATCTCCATTTCATTACCTTTACCTTATCATTATCATTATTGGGTCACATTTATGTTTTTTCCAAACATTATTAATTCTTAGCATTTTTAAGTGAATTTATGATTAAAAATTAGAAATAATGTGCATATGCTTATACCTAACAAATGGGATGAGATTGTTGACATGTGTAAGTCAAAAGGAAGCATCTAAAAGACCCTTATGTGGCCTCCGAAAACCAAATTCGAATTTGAGTGGAGAAGATCATGGGATCATAAGGATATGTGTCTCATTTCCTATTTGTATTGAAACTCTAAGAGGGCATGTGTCTTATCATTTCCTATTTTGATTGTAACTCTGGAGATATAGGGAGATATTCATGGAATCTCATTATAAGGTATCTCCTCATCTTTTTTTATAAATAGGGGAAGTTTTCTCCTATCATGGGATTTGAAAAGTTGGGGAAATGCTCCTGTTTTGAATATAGAATTTGGATTTGGCACCATACTCATGAGTGATGTTCACTTTGATTTGGTTATGCTTGTATTTGGAGCCTCTCAACTTTCCATCCCTCATTCTTTTGGATTGGCCATCTATAATTGATCCGAATCGGATCCATAAACGACTTTCATAGAACCGTGATTAAAAATAGGTCGAACAAATCCTTGAAGAGTCCAAGACATCAATCGAAAACACCCTGAACCAGTGGCCATGGAAACCGGCGCAGAACGACAAGGACCTCGGTCAAAGCATGCTGACCGAGGCCCATGGAGACTGTGCAGGAGGTCAAAATAGCCACTGGGAGCCCCAGATCAGGAGAAGGAGTGGATTTTCGATGCGCGTTAGCACTTAGCATTAACGCTCATAGTTGGGCAAAAAGGGCTGAGATGGTAAAGCCTAAGGCACTTGGTCACGTTGGAGCCAGAGGACCGTGGATGGAGAAACGTAAAGCGCCATCGTACAAAGGTGGGACCCACAACCTAGAAACTGACAATTTGATCGGGGCACCCTTGAACGGTAAGCGATTTTGGAGAAAACAGAGCGAGCACCCTCAGCGGTCGACACGTGGCAGCGGAGGAGAGAGGAAAACCACCGCGATCGCACATTATCGGTCGAGCAAGTCAATCGCGCTCAACGTGCGAATGACGTTGGATATGGAGGAGCCCAGATCAGACGGCTGAGATCACACCAGATGGACAGAGCGGAATTGATAGGGGATTAAGCCACCATTTAAGAGGATTTGGAATCCGTTGACCGCCACGATGGAGAAAGGCAACGAATTGACGAGCGGGATGGCATAGTTCTAATGGAGACACGTGGCTACTTCCTGAGCGTTATGCTAACTCCGAACAGGGAATTCCAAGCACGCGGGCGACAGGTGAATCGACGCAGGAAGGAGAGGAAATGAACATGCATGGAGGTCGAAAGGCTAAAGCCATGAACAAAGATAGTGAACAGGATTATTTGAAAAGAATTATTCAAACGAGGAACATAAGTGAAAAAGAGACAGTGACCAGTGAACCCTAAGAGGAGGACTGAACACAGAGAGCAGTAAAGCCAAGCAGAGGTGACAGAGGGCCGAGCTGACCACAAGCAACATCGAGCACGAGATAGCTTGAGGAATCAAGCCTTCCCATAGAGGAATCTGTCTGGATTGAGAATCACAGTTGGCTCTTTCCACTGTAGACCAAGGGTCACAGAGCTGGTAGGAAGAGCGAGAGTCTGTGTACTCCAAGTGGTGTGGGGAATCCACTAACCACCCTGCCCAACAAGCCTGCTTTAAGAGAACTCATATTGAGTCCGTGTAATGTAATTTTTCTGCTTAAAGACACAATAAAACAAGGCCACCACTGAAGCCGGACCAGAGATGTAGCCCTAGAGATTAGGGTGAACTCCTTATTAAAGTTGTTTGTGTCTTTGTGTTGCTTACTGTATTTCTCTGCTCTCTTCCTATTTAAATGTCTGTGTATTGGAATTTTGATCGATCCGTTGCTTAAATAACATAGAACAAACATCAGCACATGAGTCTGTAATACCTGTTGTTTAATAAATATTAACTGATGTCATTCATAGGGTGAATATCAGATCAAGTGGTATCAAAGCTCTAGGTTGTAAGGTTAGACAAGCTTCTGTTGGTTTAGCTGTGAAGGCTCACTAGATCAAAGCTCAAATTATGAGAAGGAGAGTTGGTGGAAACTAATCCTAAAATTGGGAGAGTCTATTCTCAAAAGACAATGTCAAAAGAAAGTTCTGTAGGGCCAGAACCTCAATTCTTAGAAAGTTTCCTAGCTATAAAGTCTATTATAGAAGAGATCTATAGGGATTTTAGAAATCGAAAGGGTGAAGATTCATCAGGCTCTAAACAAGATAAATAAGAAGATGAATCTCATTCCCATGACCACTCCAAAGGAACGGGGAAAGAAGAAAGCTTCCCTACACCTCCTAGTAGCCCTGTGCATAATAAGAAGGCATCTTTGATTAAGCTAGATGTTAAATTTGACTTGCCTATATATGATGGAGAGTTGAATGCTGAAAGATTGGACAACTGGATAAGACAAATTGATGTGTATTGTAGAGTGCAAAATATAGACTTAGACAAGAGCAAGATTCAGCTGGCAAGCCTACGCCTAGGGGGCACTGCCTTGGTTTGGTGGGAAGGTAGAACCCAAGCTGATATGAGGAAGCATGGTAAGACCATCTCTGTCTGGAGTGACTTTGTTACTGCAATCAAAAAACAGTTCTATCCATTGGCCTACATTCAACAAGCCATGATGAGTTGGCAAACTCTTCGGCAGTTGAAAGGGCAAAGTGTACAAGGGTATACTCAAGAGTTCAGAAAGAGAGCATTGATGTTGGGTATTTCATTAGACTCACCAGAAAATCTTTTGAAGTACATTGGTGGTCTACACAGCTACATGAGGCATACCATCCTCATGTTTAATCCCACTAGTATAGATGAGGTATATGTACAAGCTACTCATCTAGAGGCTAGGGGAAAGAATGGAAATCCATAAGTTGGGGGACCATCCCAACCCACTATAAGCAAGAGCAAGGAGAAAAGAAAGCAGAAGGGAAAGCAAGGAAGGCAAACACTGCACAAAAAGGCAAAGCTTCATGCACTCACTGTAAAAAGGAGGGGCATGATGATGAGCACTGCTGGATTCTGCATCCAGAGCTGAGACCTATGAAGTCTGAGGGCAAGAAAAAGAAAGATTTTGCAGCTATTCAGAAAGATTTGGGGTCAGACTCGGGAGGTGAAACAATCATTGCAGCCATAGGTATAAAAGGTAAGAACTCTGAAGCATCTACTAGTAATTCTACTCAATCAGTTATTGATGAAGAATATGAGACAAAAAGACGTGAGATTTTTCATATTCGAGTTGTTTCCAAAAATCAAAAGATTGATACTTTGTTTGATAGTGGCTCACAAGTAAATTTGATTTCTGAAGCAATTTCAAAGAAATTGGGATTACCAACTACACCTCATAAGAAACCATACCCATTAGGATGGTTGAATGATAAAGCACAACTACAAGTGACTAGATAGTGCAAACTAAAGTTTTCTTTTGGGTAAACATTTGTAGATGTGGTTGAGTTAGATGTAATTCCTTTAGATATATGCGGAATTGTTTTAGCAAGCCCTTAGTTGTATGATAGAAAAGTTATTTTCTATAGAGTTGAGAACAAGTATCTACTTGTTAAAGATGGAGTTGAATACTTTGTAAGAGCTCATAAGCTCAAGAATAATTATACTCCCGTAAACTCGAGACAGATGAAAAGACTGATAAATTCATGCAAACAGTTCTTACTAATGGTTGTAAAAGAAAATAAATTTGATAAAACCAATGTATTTGAGGGTTGTATTTCTGATCAGCATGCTGATATAGAAAAGATTGTTTTAGAGTATGATCTCTTGTTTCAAGAACCTCAAGGTCCGCCACCCAAAAAGGGAATAGTACATGATATTATTTTGTAGCAAGATGTTCCTTTGCCTAACATTGGGATGTACAGGTTATTTGCTTTAGAGAATGCTAAAATCAAGAAGCAGGTGCAGGAGTTGCTTGAAAAAGGGTTCATCAGGCCTAGAACATCACCATGTGTGTCACCAATCATTTTGGTGAGAAAGAAAGATGGCTCGTGGATAATTTGTTGATTACCGAGCACTAAATAAGATAGCAATCAAGAATTATTACCCCCTTCCTCGCATAGATGATCTTTTAGATCAATTGAAGGAAGCTATTTATTTCACCAAGCTGGATTTGCACAGTGGATACCATTAGGTCAAAGTTGCAGAGCAAGATGCATGGAAGACTGCTTTCAAAACAAAGTAGGGATTGTATGAATGGCTGGTTATGCCTTTTGGCTTGACCAATGCCCCTGCTACTTTCATGAGATTAATGAATGATGTACTCAGACCTTTTCTTGATGATTTTGTTATTGTGTATCTGGATGACATTCTAATTTTTAGTAAAATGTGGAAATAACATTTAAATCATGTTAAGCAGAAATTAGATGTTTTGAAAAGAGAAAAACTTTCTGTTAAACTCTCCAAATGTGAATTTGGGAAAACCTCTCTAAATTATTTGGGACACATAGTAGCGGGAGGTGAATTGAAAATAGATCCCTCTAAAGTGGTAGTCATTTTAAACTAGCCTAAACCCAAATCTGCTACAGAAGTGAGAAGCTTCTTAGGAGCAACACAATATTAGAGGAAGTTCATTTCAATTTTTTCCTCAATTGCAGCTCCCTTACATGCTTTGACAGGATTTAACAAGGTGTTTCAGTGGGGAGGCAAACAACAAAAAGCCTTCGACACCTTGAAAGAAAAAATTAGTAAATCACCTGTACTAGCACTACCAAATCTACAAAGACCATTTGAGATCCAAACAGATACCAATGACTATTCCATGGGAGTAGTGTTGACACAGCACGATAGTCCCATATGTTATCATTCTGATACTTTTAATCCTGTAGTATTTAACTATCCTACCTATGATAAAGAATTGTATGCATTAGTCCAGAGTGTGAAAAAGTGGAAACATTACTTAATGGGCAAAGAAACAGTAATACATACTGATCATCAGCCACTTCAATATCTACACTCCCAAACTAAGTTGCAACAATCAAGACACTACAGATGGATGGGTTTTCTACAACAGTTTCATTTAGTCCTCAGATATAAAAAGGGCATACATAACAAGGTTGCAGACATGTTATCTAGACCCATTATAAATGCATCTACCATACTTAAGCATAATTCTTTGCTGCATGAAAGCTACATAGAACAGTATGCTCAGGACATGGATTTTAAAGATGTATATGCAACTTTGAGTCAAGGAAAAAGAGTAGAAGAATTGGACTATCATGTGAAGGACCAACTCTTATATCATTGTGGGAAACTCTGCATTCCACAAACTGAGAGAGTAAAGAAAATTAGGGAAGCACACACTTCTCTGATATCAAGTCACTTTGGGGTAAGTAAAATAGTTGCATAGCTGCAAAGGTTCTGCTATTGGCTGAAAATGAATGAGACAGTTTCTAGATATGTAAAGGGGTGTGCTATGTGGGCTAAAAGCAAGCTCAGTAACAAAAAACTAGGCTTATACACTCCATTACCAGTTCCTTCTCACCCTTGGGAAAGAATTTCCATGGATTTTGTTGGAGGAATGCCTAAATCTAGGAAAGTTCGTGATTATTTACATGTTGTTGTGGATAGGTTTAGAAAAATGTGTATTTTGATACCCTATAGTAAACAGATTACAGCTGAACAAACTGAAAAATTATTCTTTGAACATGTATGGGTTCATTTTCGATTACCCACTTCTATTGTATCTGATCGAGACACCCGATTTGTGGGGAAGTTTTGGTCAAGCCTGTGGGAACTAATGGACACCAAATTGAAGAAAAACATAGCTTTTCATCCACAAACAGATGGCCAGACAGAAGTAGTTAACAAGATAGTGATCCAGTTTCTGAGAGGATATTGCAGCAAACATCCTAAGCTTTGTGATGAGCACTTGTGCTATGTGCAGCATGCTTATAATAGAGCCAAACACTCTTCTACCCAGAGATCTCCTTTTGATACATGCTTTGGTTTCATACCAAGGTCTCCTTTGGATCTTGTCTTTGGTAAAGATACCATGGTTGATGGACAGAGTGATGTGGACAAATAAACTAGGTTCATTCAACAGATCCATGAGATCCACCAGGCAGTATAGGAACAACTGGAAAAGAGCCCGGCCAAGTACAAGGCTAGGCATGATAAGCATCGGATGGAGCATAGTTTTCAAGATGGAGACCATGTCTGGCTGTATATCAACAAGGACAGGATGAGAGGTGAAGGTAAGAAGCTAAAACCTAACAAGTATGGACCCTTCAGAATACTTTAGAAGGTTGGCGAAAATTATTTTTGCCTTGATCCACCAGCTTACATGCACATATACTCAGTTGTAAATGCAGACTCTTTGAGCTTGTTTGAACCTTCAATGATTGAGGACCCTAAAGAGCAGAGTCAGTTGCCTTCTGTTTATGACCTACTACCTTAATATCTTAATGAGTTGTAGGAAGATACAATGCTAGACAAGAAGGTAAGGACGACGCGCAGTGGACAGGTGCAATACCTCAGAGTTGGGCTTAAAGGTTCGAAGCTGAGCAGTGCGAAATGGATTGAGATTGGACATGTGAGACAACAGTTTCCTCACTTAGTCGATGCTTGAAGAAAACCAACTTTTGGTGGTCCAAATGATTTTCAGTTGGGAGGCCGTGATCTGAATCGGATCCATAAATGACTATCATAGAACCATGATTAAAAACAAGTCGAACAAATCATTGAAGAGTCCAAGACAACAATAAAAAACACCCTGAACCAATGGCTATGGCAGCCAGTGCGGAATGACAAGGACCTCGGTCAAAACACGCTGATTGAGGCCCATGGAGACTACACAGGAGGTCAAAATAGCCCCTAGGAGCCCCAGATCAGGAAAAGGAGTGGATTTTCGAGCATCGCTGGGCAAAAAGGGCTGAGATGGTAAAGCCTAAGGCACTCGGTCACGTTGGAGCCAGAGGACCGTGGGTGGAGAAACATAAAGTGCCACCTTATGAAGATGGGACCCACAACCTGGAAACTGACGGTTTGATAAGGGCGCCCTTGAATGGTAACTGGTTTTGGAAAAAACAGAGTGAGCACCCTCAGCGATCGACCTGTGGCAGCGGAGGAGAGATAAAAACCACTGCGATCGCACGTTATCAGTCGAGCAAGTTAATCGCGCTTGATGTGCGAATGACGTTGGATCTGGAGGAGCCCAGATCGGATGGCTGAGATCGCGCCCAATGGACATAACGGAATTGACAGGGGATTAAGCCACGATTTAAGAGGATTTGGAATCCGTTGACCACCACGATGGAGAAAGGCAACGAATCAGCGAGAGGGCTGGCACAGTTCTGATGGAGACACGTGGCTACTTCTTGAGCATTATGCTGACGTCGAACAGGGAATTCCAACCACGCGAGCGACAGGCGAATCGATGCAGGAAGGAGAGTAAACGAACAAGCACGGAGGTCGAAAGGCTAAATCCATGAACAGAGATAGTGAACAAGATTATTCGAACAGAATTATTCAAACGAGGAACAGAAGTGAAAAAGAGACAGTGAACAGTGAACCCTGAGAGGAGGACTGAACACAGAGAGCAGTAAAGCCAATCAGAGGTGACAGAGGGCCGAGCTAACCATAGGCGGCATCGAGGACTAGAGAGCTTGAGGAATCAAGCCTTGCCATAGCGAAATCTATCTGGATTGAGCACCACAGTTGGCTCTTTCCGCTATAGACCAAGGGTCACAGAGCTGGTAGGAAGAACGAGAGTCTGTGTACTCCAAGTGGCGTGGGGAATCCACGAACCACCCTGCCCAGCAAACCTGCTTTAGGATAACTCATGTTGAGTCCCTGTAATGTAATTTTTATGCTTAAAGACAAAATAAAACAAGGCCACCACTGAAGCTGGACCGGAGATGTAGCTCTGGAGATTAGGGTGAACTCCTTATTAATGTTGTTTGTGTCTTTGTGTTGCTTACTGTATTTCTCTGTTGTCTTTCTATTTAAATGTCTATGTATTGGCAATCTAATTGATCCGTTGCTTAAATAACATAGAACACACATTAGCACATGAGTCTGTAATACCTGTTGTTTAATAAATCGTAACTGATGTCACTCATAGGGTGAATATCAAATCAATAATGTGTGAGATTTATTGTTTTTCATAGATTGATATTTATTGTTTTCCATAGATTAAGATTTATATCTTTCATATCCTTTCTTGTGTGAGAGGTTAAGAGTGATTGCTTTTATTTGCTTTCATATCTAGAAGTTAAGAATTATTGCTTTTGATTTCATCTCATATCATGTGGTTTTGATTATTCATTTCATAGGATCCTAATCTGATAATGCACACATGATCCCTTAGAGTAGATTTCATTTCATGCAATATCATTTTTGAAAGAGTGATGTGCTTTTCAATTCCCGCAAGTGTGGTAGATTAAGACTTCAATTCCTGCAAGTGTGGTAGATTAAGATTTCAATTCCTGCAAGTGTGATAATATTTCAATTCCAAACACTGTACTATATTTTCCCTTGAATTGATTGTTTAATTAGAATAGGTGAATTTTGTTTGTCCTTATTTGGTTTAGTAGTTAGATTGATCTAAATTGGAAGTTAATTTCTAGCATATATAGTGCATGCATGCTTCATAAGTTTTACAAAACCCCCAAGTTGACAATTAAATGATAGGTAATTAATTTTCGTCAACAAGGATTCCAGAACCATTTAATGCAAGTTTCATACCCCTTAATATGGAATTCTATGACCTAGTTTCCTTTGAAGAATACAAACCTATATATATGTGTGTGTGTGTGTGTGTGTGTGTAGTTTCAATTATAGGATTCTTATAATGGTCATTGCAAGAAGGGTTAAATGTTTTCTTTCAAAGTTCATTCCCAATGAATAGTTTAGTTTTCTAGAAAGGAAGAAGATTCAAAAGGTTATTGGGGTGGTAAAAGGAGGACAATAAAAAATATTGAAAGCTAATGCCTATGGTAGTAAAGGTTGAATTATCAAAGGATTGGATTTAGTTGGAGTTTATGCTTATTCATTTGGGATTATGTGTTTCATTTGTGAATTTGTCATGAATTGTGTTACTACAATTTCTTTCTCAATGTTTATTAATGGATGCAATATTGCTTTCTTTTAGCCAAAGAGAGGATTAAATCAAAGTTGTCCTCTTTCTCCCATACCTTTTCTTATTGTAGTAGAAGGTTTGATTAGTACCTTATTGGATGCTAAGATATTTAGTGCATTTAAATATATTAGAATTGGTAGCTCGATCACTTGTCCCATTTGTCATTCAATGATGTCATCCTAATTTTTTGTAATGGGACTAGAAGAGATGTGGGTAAGTTATAATAGATTTTAAACATGTATTATTTAGTTACCGGTATGATGATAAATGTTAGGAAATCTAATATTTCTTTTATGGGGACTGAAAAATAGGATTTTACAATATTTTGAGGTTGAGTTGGATTTGGGCATGAAGTGTCTAGGATTTATCTTAAAGCCAATTAATTATAAAACAATAGATTATAGATAGTTGATCACAAAGGTTGAAAAAGAGAATAGATTTGTGTGTCATCGCTGGTTATCAATATTTTCCTAGTAAAGTTGGTTTTTGAGGAAAACCATATCTATTAGATGTCATTAGCATGGATTCTAAGAGATTTTCTAGAGGTGATAAGAAGGATCAATATTAGGTCTATCTCTTAGGTGAAAATAGAAAGTTACGAATTCTTAGGTGATTTGGCATGAGAATGCTTGAATTATTTTATCTTATATTATTTCGATGATTATGGGGAACAATAACAAATTATTGTTGTTGAATCTTTTGTGCATTGATGGAAGGAACAATACACAAGAAGATATTCTCTCATTATTTCATGTTTTAGAAAAATAATTATAAAAAATAAGCCCATTCATCAACACCATTAGGGCTTATATTCCTCTCTACCATCTTCTCCAAATACTTTAAGCCCTCTTGCATTTGGGCAGCCTTGCAGAACCCATGATCACAACATTATACGACATGACAGTTAGTTCGAACTTCTCCAGAATAAAGGCAAACACATCCAATGCCTTTTGAACCTCTCCTACCTTGAAAAATCCCTAAATCAAATTACAAAATGTCGGCTCCCTGAAGTTTGAACTTTGTCTCCTCATCTCTAGGTATAGTTCCTCCACTTGTTACATTTCTTCCCCCTTCACAAAACCCTCAATAGTGGCAGCATATGTAGGATGATCAACCCCATGGCATTTCTCTAACATTTCCCAAAGTCTCCAAAGAATTGGAAAATGCCTCAAAATCCCTAAAACCCTCAATAGTAGTAGTATATGTAGGATAGTGATAATAAATATATTCTTGGTTGGGATTGAGAGGGAATCAACAATTGTGACAAGCTACATGATGGAAAACACTAGGGTTTTAGATTTTACAGTGAGGAATTTAGGCTTTTAGGTTCTTGTACTCCTGGCATCGTACGAAATAAGGAGTTTAGGATTTGTTTCAAATCTAGACGTGGGAATATATGCCTTTGATCTTTATATGCAGAAAAACAATCATTTTTCCATCACATTAGATCAAAGGAATAGGATGGCATAGGGGGTATCACCTTTATTGTAGGTCCCATGGTTTGGCCATGCTATAAGTCACATCTCAGTTATAAAAGTGTCTTACCATTCTACACTAGAGACTCTTCTATTATGGCAAGGTTGATGCTAGAGTGCTTGGTAGGTAACCGCTTTTTGGTTGTACTCAAAGTGTTTGAAGGAATGCTTGAATTAAAGGTGGATGTCTAAAATATGTTTGTAAGAAATTTCGAGTAGAATGAAGAGGGTAGACATGTCTTTGTCTCGCTCTCCCCACAGATAGAACTTGTAAAGAAAGGATCTTTAATTTCAGTCCCGCCCCTTTTAACCATATGTGTAAAACATCCATCAAAAGGGATTTTGTGTATTACGATGTCAGCAGTTACCTCGGTAGCAAATATTTCTACAAAAATCCAAGAACATGCAAGAATTATGGCTACGCTTTTCATACTTTTGTAAAAAAACAGGGTACTAAGAAAGGAATCCCTTCTATGTGATTATGGCATCACAAATGAGGCTTCAACCTCTCCCATCATAGAGCTAAAAGGTGGAGCCAAGGGAGGGGGGGGGGCCTCCTTATATTACTATAACCAAGTATTTTAAGGTAGCCCTCAAGCCTAGTCCCAACTCTTCAAATTTTAAGGATTTTTGATGTCCAGGCTTTGTGGTTGAGCACTCACTAGACACCCCTACCTTTGAAGTGACGGATATTGACACTACTATGAGGGTGGTAGAATTTGTAAGTCAGGAAATAATATGTCACTTCAATGGATTTTGGACCTCATTATCTTCCCTCATGGACTAGACATATCAAAACTGGACCCAAAATTTGGAATTGATATTTTGCTCAAAGGGGTTTTTTGTCGTGGTCTTCAAATTCCACAAGGATAAAAAGAAAGTTTTTGAACAAGGTTCATGGTTTTGGGGATGAGCTGGTCTATCCATTCAACCCTAGTTTCAAGAATTCAATCCTCTCACTACGTCGACAATGTCTACTTTGGTAAGGTTAGTAGAGATCCTTGAAACAAAAAAACCAGTAGAGATCCATGAGATCATTCAGAATTAGGATAAAAACTGAATCTAGTTTAGATAATTATGTTTAGAGATGCACCCAAAAACACCAGCAACTGCACCAGCGAGGGCTACATTTAATCCATCTACCTCCGCACCTGCAGCCAAAATCACCGGGGAACTCGAATTATGTTCATGCACTAGCTATTTTGGTGTGATTTATCAGTTAACTAGATGATCACTAAGTTTGACTAAAGTCCCACTACACAAATGACCTTCCACTAGTTCCTCCAATAGTTGGAACTAGTTTAATTGAAAACGACTTGATATAACTAACTTTGATTGCTACAAATTAACAATCACACATGCTTAATTGAACTCTAACTCCTCCAACTCGAATTTATTGAGTAAACTAGGTGACACAAGCCATGTCACACAAGTTGATTGCATCCAAGTTGTCTGTTGATATGGAAATTCAAATTTCCTCAATTTAATGAAGGAAATATCAAATTGAGAATGTCTTGCTACATTTTTCAACACTCCCCCTTAGTAAGAAAGGGATTGTCAACCACCCCTATCCTACACCTATGGAGCTCTAACTTCCCTCTTGAAAAATATTTTTTCAAAATGTTAGCATCTTGTTCCTCTATTGAAATGTAGTGTAGAAACATTATCTCCCTCTACACACAGTCCCACAAATGGAAGATATCTATATGATTGAATCGATCATGAAATAAATGATTCTCAGAGAGCTTGATGCAACTCTGATTATCACAATAGATCACAATTGGATTTATCATCTGACACCAAACAGTCGAACATGTTTCTTTCTTATCCATATCACCTCACATGTTGCTTCACTTGCAATCGTGTATTCTGCTTCTGCCGAGTTGAGCGTCATAGCTCTTCGCTTCCTTTTGTACCAAGAAACAACTGTGGAATAAACAATGAAAATTCCACCTGATGTACTACACACCCAACCTTCATATGTAAATCCACACAACTTCACTCCCTCTCCCTGTTTATACCATAGTCCAAACTAGGTAGTGCCTCTCAGGTACCTTAAAACATGATTAGCTTCCTTCCAAAATAATTTAGTTGGCCTAACCATAGCTTGGCATAGTTGGTTGACTACATAGCACATATCTGGTCATTTTTTCTGAGATACATGAGTGAACCCACTAGCTATCAATAAATAGAATCATCCACTTCTTCACCTGAAATGGTATCCTCCTTCTTCTAGCTGTTCATTAGAGGTGTCTCCATGGGTTTACAACTCTCCATGTGGAATCTCTATTGTATCTCATTTCCATACATTCCTTGAGAGATAAATAGTTCCCCATCACCTAGCCATACTTCCAACCTGAGGAAGTAGTGCATGAGACCTATGTCCTTCATTTCAAATTCCCTTGCAAGGTCCTCCTTACAAAATATCATCAGTAAATCATCACTAGTTAAAATCAAATCATCAACATATAAGACAATAATAAGAAATTTACCTTATAACAATATGTGATAGAGGTTTTCATCTGTTTCACTTTTGGTGAAGCCCAAAACGATGAGATAGCTATCAATCCTAGTGTACCAAGCACCACGTGCTTATTTGAGACCATACAATGCTCGCTTGAGTCTACACACATGGGAATCTTGACCAAATTTCTCAAAACATTTTGGTTGCTCGATGTACACCTCCTCCTCAATAACCCCATTGAAAAATGTTGCTTTTACATACATCTGGTGGATCTTCCACCCCATCTACGTAACCAGAGAAAGAATCGATCTAAAGGATAAGTACCATTCCACAGGAGCAAAGGTATCCTCATAATCAATTCCCTCAACTTGAGACTACTCCTAGGCCAAAAATCTAGCCTTATACTTATCTATGCTTATCTCTACTTCCTGCTTCACCTTGAAAATCCATCTTGAAACCATTATTAATTTTATGTTGGTTTTGGGACCACTTCCCAAACACTGTTCTTTACAATGGATTCATATGCCTCCACCATTGCATAAACCAATATAGTTTTCTCTATTTCTTCCTCGAAAGGGGATGACTTAGTCTCTATAAGCTCAGTCATAAGAGCCATGTAGTCAGTGTACCTCTCAGGTGGCCTCATTTTCGTATGGAAATTAAAAGATATGGTCTTAAATATATATAGGCCTCTAAAATATGGTCTTAAATACAAATGGACTTCACTGCACAAAGGCATGAAATTTGATTTCTGATAATTGTGTTTTGAACATAGGTTGGTCATTTGTCTTATACTTTGCCTTGACCATTTCAATATATTATTTGATTTGACAAGTGACATGACAATTTTTTTGCTCTGTTCTTATCAAACCATATTTTATCACCATGTTCAGAGTTGTTTTCAGCCCTTCCTTATATTTTTTTTCACAAACACTTCTCAAGATCGACACGTGACTACATGATGTATTCAAACAACGAATTATGATCACAAGTTTTCTCTTAGCCGCTATCAATGACCTATAAAATACCTTAAAAAATATAAAAAGTGCATGATGCACTCCTATGAGTAGGGTTCAGGAATGTCAAACACCTGATCCCATGACCCAATTATTCCAACTTCTTATACACCACATAAAAGGATACAATTGAATGGGGAAAGAGTTACCTTGAATTGATAATGGGGAATCATTAAAGAGAGAGAGATATATGTTGAGAAAGAAGTGCCCTGGTGTTACCAATCAAGGAAAAATTATCTTGTTGGAAATCCTTTTTTAAGTATACAATCCCTTCGTCTAAGAGACTGAATTTCCTTGTTGAACTTGTTTCCTTTGCATATAATAATTGTTGGTCATTAGATATCTGAGGGTGATTTCATTTGTGGCTGTAGTTGAACTATCATTTGGGATGAAGGAAGCCCTGACTCACATGCTAAGATATACCATTTATTATTGTACTTTGTTAGGTCCCTATACTACTAGTGTAACCCCTATTGTTATTATTACAACCCCCTTATTATATTGTTGTGCCCATGTAGTCCCCATATTATTATTATTATGCCCCATATAAGCCCACTATTGTTATTATTGTGCCCTTACATTATTATTGTTATGTCAGCTCTGATTATATCATGACCCCTTAAGCTCCTATATATAGAAGGAGGTCTTGTCATTTGTATCATCCAAGAATTGTTCATTTTTGTAATGTAAAGGAGGTTTCCCCCTAAAAGAGGCTGATTTCTAAGGTGTTCATCTATATTTTCTATATTTTTGTGAATTGGTTTCATAACATTTGTTATCAGAGCTTTGGATTCTAGGGTTTCGCTGCTCCAAATAGGCCATTATGGAATTTTCCATATAAATTTTTGTCTACAACATTTCAAAAGCTAACAAAAAAACCCATTTGAGTTGAAATCTCGTGGAACCTCAGGTCCTCATTTCAGATCTTGTCTTGCTATATTTTTGGAGATATGAGCTAAGGAAGTTAGGGTTCTTGCAATATCCAGAATTTCATCTAAAACAGGTCATCGTGGAAGCTTAACCTTGGGTCCAAATTTCAGATATTTTCTCGCTATATTTTCAGATACATGATCTGAGGAATTTAGGGTTTTTGCAGACTCCTGAATTACATCTTAAATAGGTGACCTTGGGAAAATAATTATAACTTTCTCTTTGAGCATCATATTGAAATTTCATAAGAAGTTACAGAAAGAGGACGGGCTATAGTTTTATTTATATATATTTTTAGATTTGAAGGTCAAAAAGTGACATGTGGCACTTCATAGAAGTTTGCTCTTTTGAAAAGGTATATAATCAGGTCATCTTGGGAGATTGTGCATAACTCTTCCTTGGAGAATCCAATTTCGATCAGACTGGTGGCATTGGAAAGAGGACACAAAGGGCTACTACATGGCATGATTTTAAAACTGGAAAATCCAAAATTACAGAGTTACAGTCTTTTCAAGATCGAGATCCTAATATCAAGAAAAGGCAATATGAGGAAGTTTGATGGCAAGGATTTGGTAAATTGGATACTACAGATGGAGCAATATTTTGATCTACATGAGGTGCAACTATTACAAAAGGTACGTATTGCATCTTCATATTTAGAACTGGATCATTTTTTATGGTATAAAGTATTGTGTTCTCGTAAAGCACTTGTCACTTGGTTAATTTTCACGGAAGAAATGATAGCACATTATGAGGATACAAAGAGTAACACCTTATTTAGCCAATTGACAAATCTCAACCAAAAGGGTTCAATGGCAGAGCACATTGAGGATTTCAAAAAATTGAAAATAAGGGTTAATGATATTCCAGAGAGGAAAAGGATTGATGTCTTCATAGGGACTTTAAAGGATAACATTCAACATGAGGTTCGTCTTTGGGAACCTGATTCATTGGAGAAGGCATTCAACTCGGAGAGAAAAATTGAAAGTGGAATTATGGAAACAAGGAATCCTACCACTCACAGCTATACATATGGAAGTGTTTTTTCTTCTAGCCTTCCACAACCTACATGTTTTACATGAAAATAATTCGAAGAGAAAAGAGAAAAAGGGCTTTGTTACATTTGTGATAGCAAATACACTAAAGGTCATAAGTGTGCTGAGAAGAAATTATTTTACGTAGATTTTGAAGAGGAGGAAGAAAAGGATCAAGAAAAATCAAAAGAAGAGGATATGTACCAAGAACCAACCCCAGAGAAAGAAAAAATGAATCTGAACATATCTTGTAAAGCATTGGAAAGAATTACCACTCGTCAATCTCTCAATATAGAAGGACATATCAAGCAGAAAAAGGTTCAAGAAGTGAAAGATCACATTGAGAAAGAAGAAATGAATCCGACCATATCTTGTAATGCATTTGCTGGAATTACCACTCCTCAAACTATCAAGATAGAAGGACATATCAATAAGAAAGAGGTAATAGTGTTGATTGATTCAGGTAGTACGAATAATTTTATTCATTGTAAGATAGCCAAGGAATTGAGTTGCTTCTTATATCCAGCACCAGAGTGTCAAGTGATGGTTGCAAGTGGAGGAACCATAAATTTCTCTAGAAAGTTCCATAATATCAAGTTATCCATGGGAGAATATGTATTGAATAGCCTAATGCTTTCCATTCCAATCAGTGGTGCTGATGTTGTACTAGGAGTCCAATGGCTACAATCCCTAGGTACAGTAGCTTTAAATTTTCAAGAACTTTTCATGAAATTTTATTCGGAAGGAAAGGAAGTTGAATTAAGGGGTATCACAGGGAAACTAAGAAAGATAATCAGCTCTAATGAACTGAAAAGATTCTAAAGAAAGAAAAAGGAGGTGTAATTTCACAATTATGTTCGCTAGAGGTTCCCACATCGAAATCATCTATTTCTCCAGATCTCCAAAAAGTCTTGGACAATCATTCCAAGGTATTGGAGACTCCCAAATGCCTCCCACTTATTCATGATCATGATCATTCTATTCATTTCATTGCAGGAAGCGTTCCTCCAAACATCAGGCCTTACAGATATCCCTATGCCCAAAAGAGTGAAATTGAATGTATGGTTATAGAAATTCTAGAGGCTGGTACAATTCAACCTAATCAAAGTTCTTTCTTTGCTCTAGTAGTATTGATGCACAAGAAGTATGGGTCATGACACATGTGTCTAGATTAGAGGGAGCTCAAAAATCTCACTATTAAAGATAAATTTCCCATTCCTGTCATTGATCAATTATTGGGTGAATTGCATGGATCAATTTACTTCACCAAGTTGGATCTTTGTTCAGGATATCATCAAATCAGAATGAAGATTGAAGACATTCTGAAAATAATATTTAAAACTCATGAGGGTCATTATGAATTTTTGGTCCTACCTTTTGGCCTTACCAATGCAGCTTCTACATTTCAAGGTTTGATGAATTCCATTTTCAAACCCTTCCTTAGAAAATTTGTGCTAGTATTTTTTGATGATATGTGAATCTACAACAAGTCTTGGAAGGATCATGTTTAACATGTTGACAGGGTGCTCAAACTATTGGATGAGAAACAATTATATGCAAAAAAATCCAAATGTTTCTTTGGAGTACAAGAGGTAGAATATCTGGGTCATATTGTATCTCATGAAGGTGTTAAGTTAGACCCTAGCAAAGCTAAAGCCATCAAGGAATGTAAAATCCCCACATGCATAAAGAATCTGCGAGGATTTCTTGGGTTAATAGGGTATTATCACAAGTTTGTTAAGAATTATGGGAGAATAGCATCTCCTCTAACAACATTATTGAAGAAAGATGCATTTTCATGGAATCCAAAAGCAACAAAGGCCTTCAAACATCTTAAAGAGGCAATGTGCCAAGCATCGATCTTAGCTACGCAGAACTTCACAAAAAACTTTATTGTGGAATATGATGCTTTCGGAAATGGAATTGGTGCTATTTTAATGCAAGATGAAAGACCCATTTCTTTCGAAAGTCATCTAATCAAAGGAAAGTATTTACACAAAGCTATTTATGAGAAGGAAATGTTGGCAGTACTACATGCACTTAAGATATGGCGACCCTGCCTAATGGGAAGACACTTCAAGGTAAACATAGATCATGATAGTCTTAAATAATTTTTAGAAAAAAGATTATCCTCTGAAGAGAAATAAAAATGGGTCACAAAGATGTTGTGTTATGACTTTGAAATCATCTACCAAAAAGGGAAGCGAAATGTTGTGGCATATGCACTCTCAAGAAAGGATGATGATGTGGAAGCATTTTTTTTTTTATATTTCTATTATCCAACCAGATTGGATAGATGAAGCAAGGGATGAATGGAAGAAGGAAGAAGAAGTGTGGTCACTCATTCAAAATTTGCAAAAGATCCCGGTTTAAACAATATTTCCAGAACTTGACAAGGAAGGAAGAATCATATTGGATCCTGGAGTGATCACAGAAAGAAGAACCTAACAACTATGAAATCGATCAATTTAAAAGTATCTCATCATGTGGAAAAACTTACTTGCTGAAGATTCCAAATGGGAAGACAATAATTTTATACAGAAGCATCAAAAACTACTCAAGCATTGAGGAAAACACTTTTTGAAGGAGAGGGGCATGTTAGGTCCCTATACTACTAGTGTAACCCCTATTGTTATTAGTACAACCCCATTATTATATTGTTGTGCCCATGTAGTCCCCATATTGTTATTATTGTGCCCTTAAATTATTATTGTTATATCGGCTCTGATTATATTATGACCCCTTAGACTCCTATATATAGAAAAAGGTCTTGTCATTTTTATCATCCAAGAATTGTTCATTTGTGCAATGTACAGGAGGTTTCTCCCTCGAAGAGGCTGATTTCTAAGGCGTTCATATATCTTTTCTATCTTTTTGTGAGCTGGTTTCATAACATACTTTTATGGTATCTCTTCTTCATCCCCACCCACCAAAACCCCCATACTCATTATTATATATGTTTGAAATCATGATGAGCTGAATTATATATTTTTGTATTTGGTATGATTTCTTTGAATTGAATTATTATATGGTTGAAGGTATTTGAAGAAATTTGTAGTTGTTTTCTTGTGTGCAAGTTCCATATCTATATAGTTTGGTAACTTGTTGTGTTAAATCTTACATAGAACATAGAAGGAATAAGGATAAGTTGTATTATCTGGTGAGTTTCTATCTTGCCCTACTTTCTTTTGATTTCAAGAATTTGACTCAACATATATGGAAATTTTCTCCTTTAGTTTGTTTTACCTTTCAGTATGTCAGGAAAATCACAACACTTTTTTGGGGATGTCTGACTTGCAGGGAGATGTAAAAACCTTTTAGAGAGACCCCTCTGACAAATTCCTCACCTCAAAAGGAAGTATTTTAACAATCAAAGGGTTTCTGTATCACCAAAAGGTATAAAATCATAAGAATGTCTATACTACCAGTTTGATAAGTTCTAACAAGATACACCCTCTCATCTATTAGTTCCATTCATCCACTCATTGATAATTTTACCATAATATAATTCTATTATTGGAAAAAAACTTTTAAACATTCATTTAAACATGCAGTAGAGACCTGCAAAACCAAAGCCCAATTGTAAAGTGAATCATATTGTTGTGGGTTCCTTTCAATTGTACTTGCATACTTGTAGTACATATGTGAATGTGCATAAACATTAAAAGTACACATTCACATAAATTTATGTTGACTTAAAAATTACTTACTCCATCCTTCAAAGCCTTTCAAGAAGTTACACATATTTAAACTAGAAAGGCAATTGCCAAAATCTAAAACAGAAATGTTAGAACTATCACACCACGAGAATTGGGCTGTTGGCATAACAATAGATTATGAAAAATCATGAATTATGTTTCATGAAAAGCTCTACAAGGAAAATGATTTAGATGTAAAACTTAATATAAAATGTGAATACAGTTAAAGTATTAATATACCCAATCAAACTATCAATACTAGTATGGTATAACATTGCAAACAAGATCATAGAAAGATGGAAACATTAGCGTTGGATAGAATATGACATACTTCTCTAAACCAATTTTGACTAGACTTTGCATCTTGAATCTACAACGTTAGAGAAGGAATAGCCTAAAGGAAAAGGGAAGGCCTCTCATATATATGAGAAAGTAATTGGATTTAGAAGGGAAAAGAGATTCCAGGCCAGTAAGGAGGTTTTTGAGAACACCCCAAAAGATAACGAACATCCATTGTCATCCCCCCATCAAAGATGTTATAACTCCTACATTCAGATCAATCACAAGAGATTTTTTTGCAACCAACAAGAGACATTAGAGGAAATTTCAGCCAAAAGGTGGCCTCCTAAGGAAAAATAATAGTTAAAATAATAAAATAGTGGTGATGAATTTTGGAGGGAAAACTAGAAAACTATTTCTTTTAATTGTATTTTTGGCTTATCTCATTATAGGTTTACTCAAATTTCAAGTGTAGGCACTCATTGGATGCAAAATTAGATTCTACATCCAATGAGTGCCCATTATGAATACTTTTGAGAAGACCCGCATTAATCAAAATGGATGATACATTAAAAAAGTGTGTTGAACACATTTTTTAAATGTATCTTCAATTTTTATCAATGTGGGTCTTGTCAAAAGTATGCATAATTGGTACTCTTTGGATGTGAAATTTAATTATGCATCCAACGAGTGTCTACACCTAAAATTTGAGTAAATCTATAAGGAGATAAAACAAATATAAAATAAAAAAATAGTTTTTATTCTTTTCCCTCCAAAATAATTACATGTACCTCTTTTCAAATTTAAAGGATTTTGATTGGTTTACATATTATGAGACAGAAACTACGTGAAAATTTCATGGGCACTTTTACACTAATTTGCAGGATATCTTGAGAGAAAGTGTGTGTGATACTTTATTGCTTTACATCACTGACAGAGGCTGAGAAGATGAAAATAACGAGTCCTTGAGCTTTATCATCTCTGTTATCCTAACTCTGTCAGGCTTGTAGTAGATCAATACAACCACAAACACAATCATAGGCACATTTTTTATAAAGAAAAATTATAGGCCAGAGGTCGAATGGCGTAAAGACCTGCCCAAGAATTTGTGAATTTGTTGTGTAATTTTAAGACCTCGCTTGTGTTGGCTTGTTTATAACAAAGTTGGAGTAAGGTATTGATTGCTGCTACTATCTCTTTCCAATTTTATGGAATGTGGACTGTTGATCCATTTACTTTAATTAGAATTCTTTTTGTTATAACTGTTGTGCATTGCAAGATCTATGTTGTTTGGCTGTTATTTTCTCTAATATATATGAAAATTCAACAAATTGTTTGAAGAATCCAATTCCTTAAAATGCGGAGTAAATGAAACCATTGTTGAAGAAGCCCATCTTGCTAAAAACCAATAAAAATATAAAGCAAGACCTAGAAAAAGGGCCAAAAATCTTCAGCAAGGATTCAATGTGTTCCTTGAGGCTATTTTTCGTCGTGGAATTTTTTGGCTATTCTCTAGCTAAAGATCCCTATAGATATTTTACATGGAACATTACATGGGGCACAATACGACCTCTTGGTATTCCTTAGCAGGGTCAGTTTTAAAAAATATCAGCCTTGTTTTAATGCCAATAGTTGTAGCTCACATATGATTTTCCAAGCTTTTTTTGAGATGCATTTTGTTATTGTTGCAAGGGATTTTAATAACAAGTGAATGTATTTAACAACCTAGATCAAGATCTCTTATTAACTTGGTAAATTATTTGGGTTCTATCTTTGTGGATTGGGTGATTGAGATCCATGGATTTCTTTGGTGATATGCCATATTGCATTGAGGTATTTAAACAAGTTTTGGTATAGGAGTGGCATCCAACAATGGATAAATTTATGGCAAGATGGAGTGCTTGGCACAAAATGCCCCATATGAGGGAAAAAATTTACATACAAGTTCCAGTTGAAGGACCAGATAGGTAGGTACTATTACTTTCCATCATTGTATTTGCAAAAAGCTGCAGGGGGTTTTGGAGGACTAAATATAGCAAGAAGGGCCCTGATCCTTGTTCCATTCCATCCACCTGATGGTGATATCACTCTGCTTATAGGTGACTGGTACAAAACCAACACTTTAGTAAGTTATTAATCCATCCCTGAAACATGTATATCTCTTGAAATTAAAGAGACTGGGTATGTTCAACTTCAGCCTATCCACTAGAATGTTCTCTTGCAATGCATCAATCTGACCATATTCTATCTTTGGGCAGATCCTTAGAAGAACACTTGATGTGGGAAGATATATTGGTAATCCTGATGGTGTTCACATTCATGGTCGTGGGCTTCCAAATGAAATAGCAATTACAGTGGAACAAGGTACTTATCACTAATCTCTATCATAAGGCAGTTTGGTAGATTTAGTATAGGTGTTTCTAGCCTTTCAATGATTCACAAGATCTATTTTATTTTTATTTTATCTAATGGTTGTTGAATCCATTTCTTCTTCTCTTGAGATGTATCTAAAATGACCCATCTGTTAATCTGCAAGGAAAACATACCGCCTCCGAATTTCAAATGTGGGATTGTCATCATCTTTGAACTTCAGGATTCAAGGTCACAAATTGAAGCTTGTGGAGGTAGAAGGATATCAATCCCTTCAAAATTCCGATGATTCTCTTGGAATTAATGTTGGCCAGTCCTACTCTATTTTGGTCACTATGGACCAACCACCTCAGGACTATTACATTGTTGCATCTACCCATTTCAAAAGTCCCATTATTTTTAATACTAGCATTTTCCTCTACAACATTTCCTAGAAGCAAGTTTCTAGACCAATTCCATGGGGTCCAACAACCGAGATTGATTTTTCTATGAACCAATATCGAACCATCAAGTTTGGTTCTTTCCCTTCTTATTTTATCTTTAGCATAATGTACGTGTGAGATAATCTTATAGATTTTACAGATAGATAGATAGATGAATGTATATATGTATGATTGATAATGTTTTACGATTACCAGAAAATATAAATAAAATATCATCATGGAAATTTGGGATAGCTATTTAGAAAAAATTTAAAGAATGGTTAATGGTATTTTGGTTTGAGTAGTTGGGATTATGGTTTTCCATCTCATCTATCCAGGTTCAAGTCTCTCAAAGCATGTTCTAGACTGTACTGTTTAGGTTTGGTTCAAGAAGGAGGAAGCTCAAAAGAATCTCATCTAAACAAAGGTGAATTTTATAATATCTTGGAGTTTGTACCTATCTTATATAATCAAGTTCTCAAAATTTGAATGGCTATTGTTGTGCAGATGGAACTTGACAACTAGTGTGGCTCATCCTAATCCACAGGGATATTTCTGCTACGGGAAAATTAAAATTACTCGAACAATAATCCTCTCAAACTAAGCGCCCATCATTGATGTTAAGTCCCTATAATACTAATGATGCCCCCATTACTGTTGTAGTTGTATGCCTTATTAATATTGTCATGCCCCTATTATCCTATATTGTTATTACTAGGCCCCATAGAATCCCTCTATTGTTATTTTTTGTGCCTTTATATTATTATTGTTAGGTCGGCTTGGTTATATTATGACTCCTTAGACTCCTATATATGGAAAGGAGATTTTGTCATTTGAATCATCCAAGAATTGTTTTTTTATGTAATGTAAAGGAGGTTTCCCCCTCGAAGGGGCTGAATTCTAAGGCATTGATCTATCTTTTTGTGAGCTGGTTTCATAACATTTGGTATCAAAGATTTGGATTCTAGGATTTCGTTACTCCAAATAGGTCATCATGGCATTTTCTCTACAACTTTTTTTATGCGATGTTTCAGAAGAAAAAAAAAAAACCCATTTGGGACGAAATCGCGCCGAACCTCGGGTCTGAATTTCAGAGCTTTTTGCTCTATATTTGCAGAGATATGATCTGAGAAAGTTGGTCTTTTTGCAAACTCCTGAATTACATTCCAAACAGGTGACCTTTGGAAAATCGTTATAACTTTCGTTTTGAGCATTAGATTACAATTTCGTAAGAAGTTACAGAAAGAGGACGGACTGTAGTTTCCTGTGTATATTGTTTAAGACTCGAAGGTCAAACAGTGAGACATGGAACTTCATACAATTTTGCTCTTCTGAAAAGGTATATAATCAGGTCATCTTGGGATATTGTGCATAACTCTTTCTTGGAGAATCTAAATTCAATCTGACCGGTGGCATTGGAAAGAGGACATAGAGGGCTACTGCAGGTTGTAATTTCAGAACTAGAAGATTCGAAATTACAGAGATACATTAGATTCAATATCGAGTGCCTACAAAGTGAAAAAAGCTGTGTATTTTTTTAAATATTTGCAGAAGCTTGGTTTGAAAAATTAGTTTGAAGGAACTCAAAGGGAATAGTGAAGCATTATTATCGTAATTGATGCCCTGAAGAAAGAAAATGGAAACACCTAGTAAACAACCTGAAAGCTCTAGCATGACGCATGGAGAAGAGGAAGAAATGCTACATGATATATAAAAATTACGAGACCAAGTGCAACAAATGTCACTCTCACAAAAGGTAACAGAAGCTAATATAAATGGTGTGGAATCTAAGATAAAAGGTGTGGAAGCTAAGATGAATGGTGTGGAAGCTAAGATTAATGGTGTGGAAACTAAGATCAACGGCATGGAAGCTAAGATGAATGGCATGGACACTAAGATGGATGGCATGGATGATAAGATGGAAGAATTGAAGATAAATTTGAATAAGTTGCTACAAGAAATGGTCACTAATGGTGAAAGGGTAGTAAAGGAAACTCATGATGAGAACAAAAGAAATTTCAATCATGATCTCATAGACTCTAATGTTGGATCGAAGGACCACCATATTCCAAAAATTGATATGAGTAATTTTGATGGCAAGGATCCCGCAACATGGATACTACAGATGGAGCAATTTTTTGATCTCAATAATGTGCAAAACACACAAAAGGTATGTATTGCAACTTTATATTTGGAACCAAATCAGTTTGTATGGTATCAATGGCTTTTCTCTCGTAAAAAAATTATCACTTGGGCAATTTTTATGGAAGAAATGATAGCACATTGTGAGGATACAAAAAGAAGCACCGTTTTTAGCCAATTGATAAGTCTCAAAAAAAAAGGGTTGAATGATGGAGCACATTGAGGAGTTCCAAAAATTGAACATAAGGGTAAAAAATATTCTAGAGGAGCAGAGGATTGATGTGTTCATAGGGACTTTAAAGGATAATATCCAACATGATGTTCGCCTTTGGGAACCTGATTCATTGGAGAATGCATTCAGGTTAGCAAGAAAAATGGAAAGCAAAATTATGGAAACCAGGAAGCTTACCACTCACAACAATAAAGATGGAAGTGTTGTTTCCCCTAGCCTTCCACAACCTATAAGGTTGACACCACAACAATTGGAAGAAAATAGAGCAAAAGGGATTTGTTATAGTTGTGATAGCAAATACACTAAAGGTCATAAGTTTGCTGAGAAGAAATTATTCTACATAGATTGTAAAGAGGAAGAAGAAAAGGAACAAGAAAGGTCAAAAGAAGAGGATATACTCCAGGAACAAAGCCTAGATAAAGAAGAAATGAATCTGACCATATCTTGTAATGCATTGGCAGGAATTACCACTCCTCAAACCATCAAGATAGAAGGACATATCAAGAAGAAAATGGTAATAGTGTTGATTGATTCAGGAAGTACCCACAATTTTATTCATTGTAAGATAGCAAAAGAATTGAATTGCTTCCTATATCCAGCACCAGAGTGTCAAGTGATGGTTGCAAGTGGAGGAATGATAAATTGTTCTCAAAAGTGCCATAATATCAAGCTATCCATGGGAGAATATGTATTGAATAGCCCAATGCTTTCCATTCCAATGGGAGGTGCTGAAGTTGTACTAGGAGTTCAATGGCTACAATCCTTGGGTACAATAGCTTTTCACTTTCAAGAACTTTTCATGAGATTTTATGCAGAAGGAAAGGAAGTTGAATTAAGGGGTATTGCAGGGAAACCAGGAAGGATAATAAGCTCTAATGGTATGACAAAGCTTCTATAAAAGGAACAACGAGGTGTAATTGCACAATTATGTTCACTAGCTGTTTCCACACCGAAATCATCTATTTCTCTAGATCTCCAAAAAGTCTTAGAAAATCATTCCAAGGTATTTGAGACTCCCAAAGGTCTCCCACCTATTCATGATCACGATCATGCTATTCATTTGATTCGAGGAAGTGTTCCTCCAAACATCAAGCCATACAGATATATCTATTCCCAAAAGAGTGAAATTGAACTTATGGTTGCAGAAATGCTAGAGGCTGGTATAATTCAACCTAGCCAAAGTTCTTTCTCTGCTCCAGTAGTATTGATACACAAGAAGGATGGATCATGGTACATGTGTCCAGATTATAGGGAGCTCAACAAGCTCACTATTAAAGATAAGTTTCCCATTCCTGTCATTGATGAATTATTGGATGAATTGCATGGATCAATTTACTTCACCAAGCTGGATCTTTGTTCAGGATAGCATCAAATCAGAATGAAGACTGAAGACATTCCGAAAACAGAATTTAGAACTCATGAGAGTCACTATGAATTTTTGGTCATGCCTTTTGGCCTTACCAATGCACCTTCTACATTTCAAGGTTTGATGAATTCCATTTTAAAAACCTTCCTTGGAAAATTTGTGTTAGTATTTTTTGATGATATACTAATCTACAGCAAGTCTTAGAAGGATCATGTTGAACATGTAGACAGGGTGCTACAACTATTGGAGGAGAAACAATTATATGCAAAAAGATCCAAATGTTTCTTTGGAATACAAGAGGTGGAATATCTGGGTCATATTGTATCTCATGAAGGAGTTAAGGTAGACCCTAGCAAAATTAAAGCCATTAAGGAATGGAAAATCCCCACATCCATAAAGCATTTGCGAGGATTTCTCGAGTTGATAGGGTATTATCCCAAGTTCATAAAGAATTATGGGAAAATAGCAGCACCTCTAACAAAATTATTGAAGAAAGATGCATTTTCATGGAGTCTAGAAGCAACAAGGGCCTTCGAACATCTTAAGGAGGCAATGTGCCAAGCACCGATCTTAGTTACACCAGACTTCACAAAAACCTTTATTGTGGAATGTGATGCTTCAGGAAATGGAATTGGTGCTATTTTAATGCAAGATGAAAGACCCATTTCTTTCGAAAGTCATCTAATCAAGGGAAATTATTTACAAAAAGCTATTTATGAGAAGGAAATGTTGGCAATACTGCATGCACTTAAGAAATGGCGACCCTACCTAATGTGTAGACACTTCAAGGTGAAAACGGATGATGATATCCTTAAATAATTTTTAGAAAAAATATTATCCTCTGAAGAACAACAAAAATAGGTCACAAAGATGTTGGGTTATGACTTTGAAATCATCTACAAAAAGGGAAGAAAAATGTTGTGGCAAATGCACTCTCAAGAAAGGATGAGGATGTGGAAGCATTGTTGTGCGCCATTTCTATTATCCAACCAGATTGGATAAACGAAGAAAGGGGGGAATGGAATAATGACGAAGAAGTGTGGGCACTTATTCGAAAGTTATAACAATATTGTAGTACATCTGATACATTTAGCTGGAAAAATGATTCATTATGGTACAAAGATCGTTGATACCTCTGTGAGAATTCCCAACTCAAACAAAAGATTCTTCTAGAATTGCATGCTTCTCCCTTAGGAGGGCACTTAGGATTTTTAAAAACTTACCAAAGGGTTAAGAAGGAATTTTTTTGGGATGGCCTTAAATCAGATATTCAAAAGTTTGTGGAGGAATGTTTGGTTTGCCAACAAAATAAAGCTGAAACAATTAGGACACCAGGTCTATTACGACCTTTATCCATTCCAAGCCAACATTGGGAGGAGGTTTCAATGGATTTTATCACAGCTTTACCCAAGTCTGAGGGAAAGAGTGTCATCATGGTGGTAGTTGATAGACTTACCAAGTATGCACACTTTTGTGCATTATCGCATCCATTTAAAGCCAATACATTTTCTACTACATTTATGGAAACAATTCAAAAGCTACATGGAAACCCAAGGATTATTGTAAGTGACAGACATGCCATTTTTACTGGAAATTTTTGGATAGAATTATTTTCTTGTCTTGGTACTCAGTTAGCTCATAGCTCATCTTATCATACTAAATCTGATGGACAAACTGAGATAGTAAACAAATGTTTGGAAGGATATCTTCGTTGATTTGTATCTGATAAACAGACACAATGGGTCAAATGGTTGCCTTTGGTTGAATGGTGGTATAACACTTCCTTCCATACTTCAACAAAAATGACCCCATTTATGGCACTTTATGGATATCAGCCACCATCCATCACATCATATTTAAGAGAAAATTCTAAGGTTCAAGTACTGGAACATCACATCGAACATCAAAAAAAATTTCTCCAACTGTTAAAGGATAACCTCGTGTTGACACAGAATATAATGAAACAACAATCAGATCAACATCGTATTCCTACGGCTACAACCATATAAACAAATGTCCCTCAAGCAAGCTAAGAAGGATAATAAATTATCACCAAAGCATTATGGTCCATACGAGGTGTTGCAAAAGATTGGTACTATGGTATACAAATTGGAGCTTCTTGCAGCTTCTAGAGTGCACCCAGTTTTCCATGTTTCTTGTTTAAAGAAGGTTATAGGTGACAAGCTCCCAGTTCAAACAATATTGCTAGAACTTGACGAGGAAGGAAAAATTATATTAGAACCAGAAGCAGTCATGGAAACAAAAACTTGACAGCTATGAAATCGATCCATTTCGGAGTATCTCATCAAGTGGAAGAACTTATCCGCTGAAGATTCCACATGGGAGGATGAGAATTTTATACAGAAGCATCGAGAACTACTCAAGCATTGAGGACAATAATGTTTTGAAGGAGAGAGGCATGTTAGGTCCCTATAATACTGATGATGCCCCCATTACTATTGTAGTTGTATCCCTTATTAATATTGTTGTTCCCCTATTGTCCCCATATTGTTATTACTAGGCCCCATAGAATCCCTCTATTGTTATTTTTGTGCCTTTATATTATTATTGTTATGTCAGCTTGGTTATACTGTGACCCCTTAGACTCCTATATATAGAAAGGAGGTTTTGTCATTTGAATCATCCAAGAATTGTTCATTTATGTAATGTAAAGGAGGTTGCCCCCTTGAAGAGGCTAAATTCTAAGGCATTGATCTATCTTTTCTATCTTTTTGTGAGCTGGTTTCATAACAATCGATTGCAAGAAACGTTATGCAGTTAATGGTGTTTCCTACGTGCATTTCAAAACACCATTGTAGCTTGCAGATTACTATAACATAAGATGAGTTTTTGTCACTAGTGCGTTCCTGATAGCAGGGAAAATATTAAGGATGGAAATTTATCG